>CM031242.1:518884001-519484001 GCA_018340775.1 Taxus wallichiana var. yunnanensis | reverse complement strand
ATGCCAACATGCACGCAATCAAGACATCAATGGCTCAAGAGTATAAGATCAAAGGACGATCAACTTTCGGTGGCATGAGCATGGGTAGTGACATAAGGAAACACTTAATTGACTTGAAGGCTTCATGACACTCATTTGTCATAGTTTTGCAACAATATTTCTTAAGAAAACCATTGATGGGGTGTATGGTGTATGTTAAATCAGGATAAACCTACGAATTTCCCCAAGTTTTCCTAGAAAATATTCAAGGCTTGATTCATGTATGGGAAGAGACATATCCAAAACTACCCATTATTGTTCCGGATCAACATCAATGCCTCTTGAAAAAATGATGTATCCCATCAACTTACCTCATGTTACTCCAAACACGCATTTATTATGATTTAGCGTTACTCCATACTCAATTATATGCAATAGAATGATACGAAAAACCTCGGGTGATCACCATGTTTCCACACCTTCGTTAGTAGGTCATCAAAATTCCAAGATAATGGAAAATGTATATCATCACCCGCTACTAAGTGGATCTCGGCATTCTTTAGGCAAAAAGACATGACTACATTATGAATGTTCCCTAAGGAGTTGTGAAGGTATTTTTGTTTGATATTCCTAAGAAATCCTTATCTAGTTGTAACCAAAAAATCCATCCATGAGAGACAACAATTCATATCCAGCATTGCATCAACAATGACATCAATCAAAGGCAATGGAAAATCATCCTTTAGGACAAGCCTTGTTAATGTCCTTGAAATCAATGTAGATGTGTATCTTCCCATTATTTTTTAGAACAGGACTATGTTTGAAACCCACATTGAATAATCAACCGGTTTGATAAACCCCACTTACAAGAGTTTCATTACTTCTTCTTTAACCATTAAAGCCACTTTTGGCTTCATGGGTCTCACTTTTTTTTTCATGGGTTTAGCATCGGGCTTGGTAACTAAATTATGCACTACAATGTCAAGAATGACACCCTTCATTTCCTTATAGCTGAAAGCGAAGGATTTTGAGTGCTCTTTAAGTACCTTTGTATGTGCTTCTATCTCCTCTGGATTCAAAGAAGAACCGAGTTTCAGGATTTTAGGATCCTCCATCCCAATGTTTCTATCTATGGTTCCTTATATCAAATATGCATTACCCTCTTCAAACTAAAATGGGGCTAGAGGTAGTTCCAGTTCTTCTTCCTCTACCTCATAGATTTCAAGACCTTTCGATGAGGAAGGATCCATTGTGTGATCTCCAAAGTAGGAGGAAGGGTGAGGTATAAGATAAAATCCCCTCTTATGGTGTGTGGGATGGAGATCAATGTATGCATTGAGGTATCTAGATTTCCTCTTCATTGCATAGTCCAGTGGTTGGCATCCTTCTCAAACATATGAGGTTCATCCTTCGAACTAGAGGTTTGGATCAAACTGAAATAGTGAATTCAGTTTCTTTCAGTCTTCGCTTGGAAAAAGTGAGAGGAGGAAGTAGCCATAGAATCATCCAATAGGTTTTTCTCTCATGGAATAGCTTCGATAGAGATAAAATCAAAACCCTTGCTAAGCTCAAGAACGACAATCTTGTAGAGTTGTAGGTGCTCTCTTCTCTAGTCTCATAGACTTCTGAGACTTGATTATGACAAGTTGAGAGTCACCCAAAACTCTAACATTGTTCACACCCATCCTCTTGGCCATAATAATACCAAGAAGTAGAGCTTCATACTCAGCTCTGTTGTTTGTGCACTTAAATTTTAGCTTGAAGGAAAAGGCATGACCCTCCCCTCGGGGAAGTGAGGATCACCTCAACCCCAACACCAAAGCAACAGTTTTCATCATCATAGTTGAGAGTCCAAAAGTCATCAGGGAAGATGGAAGTTTGATCCTTCTTAGAGTCTTCTTCCTTGACTTCTGAGACTTCAACCATACAAACATCATCAAAGACATTGGACAAAAGAGTGGAATTCCAAGGGCATGACCTATGCCCAAAAATCAAAAGGGAGAATAATTGAAAAATCATTCTCCAAAATCTTAATGATTTCATTTGTGGTTTTCCTTGACACAATTTATACCATGGTGGATTTGTTTTCATTAGCATTCACCCCTTCAATCACTTTAGGGCTTCCAACTCAATCGTAGGAACAATCTGGGACTCAAGATTTGAACCCTAAGGCTTGTTTAACTAATTGGCCAGGGAGCTCAATTCAATATGAACCCTCAATTTTTCTTTGAGGTTAGCTAGATGAATATCAAATGGCTTCGGTCACCTAAAGCCACAAAAACCTTTAAGAATCTGACCTCTTGGAATAGCATGGAAGGGATTGCCTTCATTATATGAATCTAGGTCGACCAAGAATCATATTATAGTTAGTTTCCTGATCTATAATATAAAATTCAGTCAACACGGTCTTAGGTCCAAGAGTGACTAGAAGCACTATAGTTCTAATAGAAGTTGCTTTGAGGCTATCATAACCTCTAAATGTGTTTCACATTGAAGAATAATTTTTTTTCTCCATATCCTAGCTTCTAAAGAAATGAGAAAGGGACTATATTAACAACAACCCCATTATCTATCATTACATGCTTAACATAGTTTTTATAGATCCAAACCTGTAGATACAATGCAGGATCACCTCTTCATGCCAACTCAACATTAGTAGGCATCTTGCTAATGTTGAAAATGAACCCAACATCTCTCTCAGGCTGCCCAGGGGATAGACATCAAAGTCTATATGATTGATTTGGGCCTTCTGGAGGAGGAGTGATGTGGATAAGATGGCCAAGACCTAGCACTTATAATAAATCGATCAATGCATAAGATAATTCTTTAACAAATCCAAGAAATAAATGTGGGAAAATGTCTTAGTCAAGTCCGTGATCAAATCATAAGCTCTTATTGGCTTAGGAGATATCAGCGTATCATATGAGATAGAGGGATAAATGGGAAGAGGTTGTGAAGAATAATCTCAGGTGTGGGTCATTGCATTAACTTTAGGTTTGGTTTCTAGCTCTACTAAGCCTATAATCTTAGTTTGATTTCGACCATCTAAAGGAGGAGCTACTAGAGGGTTCGTAGACGTAGATGCTTCATGATTATTGTTTCCAACGAGCCCCTTGTTGGTACCATGAGGATTAAGCTTTCCATTCTCAAGGGCATGTTGGAAGGGGATCTCTATAAACTCCAAGAGTAGAATTTTGTGGAGCAATGGGCCCCATGTGAGTGTTTTGCATAGGTGTCATGGGATTAGCCAAGAACATCTCAATGAAGAGTTGTCTCGGTCTTCTGAAGCCATTGTATAAATTTATTACAATCATGACATGTATGAGCATCATGTCCTCTAACCCTATGGAAACCATAGTACAAGTCAAGATTATAGTCGTAAGGTCTTTGATTATGGTTTTTCTGTGGTCCATAGTTTTATTGTTGTTATATTGTTGGTTATTGTAGTTGAAGTTCAAAGGCCTCTAGATTTGGTTTTGATACTTGTTTTGGAAATTGGTTCGAGTATTGGTTTGAGTATTGAACGGGCCTGGGCCTAGACCTACTAAGGAGGTGGAGGAGGATGACTAAATTCCACCACATTAATTGAAGGAGTGAAATTATTACTCTTTGATTTTTTACATTTGCATTGTTGTTACCATTATTTACGCTACTTGTGCTAACAATTTTCATATTTCTAGCTTGCTCAGTTACGTCATTCATCATAGCACCATAGTTCTTGTTAAGGAATTTGGGTCCTTGATTATTATTGTTTGAACCATTTGGGTAATTTGAATTACCTTGTGAGGGAGTGATCAATTTCCCATTTGAGCCATAGGTCTTTCAATTACCATTATCAATCACCACTTGGTCAATGTGGAGAGCACCCTCTAAGACCTCCTCATAGCTCCTAAGAGGGAAATTTTGTACTTCCTCCTTAGTTTCTCAATTGAGGAATGGAGGAATAGGTCACAAATATCTGTTTGGTCCATGTTAGGAGTGCACTAGCTGAGGAGTAGAGGAATTTCCACCACCTCTGAATGAAATGGGAAAGATTCATTATGCTCTTATTTAATGTGAAGGAATTCTCTGATTCCTATTTTCAAGAGCTTTTTCATATCAAAATCCTTTATGAACTCCAAAATGAATTTTCTTAAATGAATAAATCGAGGCTTCTAGGATTCTATAGAGTACTAGTCAAGAGCAATCCCCTCAAGGGTCTTGGGGAATATCTTATCTACAACCACATCCCATGGGAGTAGCTCTCTAATGGTAGTCACATACGATTTGATGTGTGCATTTATATCCCCCTCCCTTTGAAACTTTGGAAGGTTGTGCAATGACCATGGAAGCATTACACTTTGTATGGTAAAGTTAAGGGGCTTTTGAGATATTCAAAATATTTTCCCCACCGTATAAGACTCTACCATGGATGACCCTTGATGGGGAGGTGGAGGTGGAACAAGAGTTGATAAGGCACAACATAAGCATTTGTGGGAGTGTAAGGCATCCCCTGAGGCTAAGCATATGAACCAGGAAAGGAAAACATGTCCCCTTGCGGTGATTTAGAATACATGTGGAGGTATGGGGGAACATTGTTTTGATACGAAGTGGTAGGTGTGAAACCAGGAACATCACATTACCAGTTGGAATGGAATTTGAGAAATTACTTCTTATTAGCACCTATGGAGGATATTTGTATGGAGTGTGAGAGGGCATACCTAACATGCCTGATCTAACAAGGAGGTCTCTAGGGCTAGGATACCCATGTAGATTGGAGGGGGTGAAGGTGTAGAGGGCACATAACCAAAGTTTTGAATGTGGTGGGGGACCTTGCCTTTCCCTGCAAAAGGGGTAGCATGAGAAGGTTGGGAAGCTCTATCTCTCTAACTATATCCACCAATGTTGAAATCACATCACCCAAAGATGGTGTTATATTTGGCTTAGGTGTGTTCTGAGTCTTGTTAGGAAGCAAAGGCACATGATGTCCTACTATGAATTGATCCTTGGGAGGCCACCCCTCTTTGGATGCATTTTCTATTATAGGAGGGGTAGTAACATTTTTATGAAGAAGAACATCAATATACCCTTGCATCCGATCTAAGGACTAGTCTATTGTGTTAAGATGATCATCACTTTGGGTGAAGCATGTCAGAGTTCCTCATTAGGTAATAGATAGGAAGGAAGTAAATCAGTTTGCATACTGATTTGAGGCCTAGACAAGACCCGAGGATTGAACCTTTGTTCTCCCATAAATGTCATGTTATTTGAGCCAGAGAATTTGGTTGCGAACTATAGATAGGTTGATCAATATCCTCAATTATAACCGATGAGACATTTTTGGCACCTTGAGGAGGAGGAGTGTGAGGGGAAGGTAAATTGGATGAGTAATTATCATCCCACCCTGATAGTGAGGGTGATTTTTTCATACCCATCTAGTAATAATACGCTTCAAGACCCAAAACTGGGCTTGCATATTTTTGACCCGACATATTCGGGGGGGTGTATAAACACCCACAAAATAATGGGAGAGGAGAAGGATGGATGAAATAAGGAAGAAATCAAAGGAAATGAAAAGGAACTAGTCCTTCACATCGGGTTCACCAATTTTGTATGTCTAAGAATCAACACGTGACTTTAGGACATGCTCGACCTCTTGAGGTCGTGTCGGGACAACCGATATGATATGGAAGATGGCTATGGAATGATAACTAGGGCAAATAGGAAAAATATGTGAAAATGGCTAAAATGGCTAATTCAAGGAAATCTAATGTCTTCTATGGGCACTATAGGAATTTGCTCATCTAAGGAAATGAATGCTTGTCTAACTTGGGAAGGTGAAATGGAATGGTCAAGGAGAATGGAACAAAAAGGAGTCTATCAATATCAATGTCACCAAACACCCTTTAAACTAGCTATGGGATACATGGGAAATGTCCAGTGTTTTCCTTGTAAAAGTCTCCAGACAAGGTCATGAGAGTGTGATGAGAAATGTGTGGGTAGGACGAATGGGTGAATTACAGAATCTAATCTCAACCGGGTTAACTATGTGAAAACATGTAAGCGTTGTCTTCTTCGACATGCTCAAATCATCGATTGTGAGATAATAACATGTGGAAGTGGGGTGGTTTGGAAAATGAGGTGTTTGAGGCCTTGATCAACGTCTATCAATTGTGGGCTAGATTTGGTTGAGGCACTCGTGGATCACACACAAAATATTAGTGTTTCCTAGGGCCTTTATGGTCATGTGGATGTGAAAACTACTAAACAAAAAAACAAACAAACATGCAAAAATTTGCAAGAGGGCAAGGTCAATGTTTAGGAAACCTAAGCCAACTAAGGATACATAAGAAGGTTGTGTTAATTCCTTTCTAATTAACTCTATGTTCCTAAATTAACAAATGAAAATAAAAATTTAAATTAAATCAATTTGATTACTCTCCTTGAATCTAATTAAATCTATGTGCAACTAGTTAATTTAACAAATGAAAGCTTAATTGTTTAAAATTTTGAAAGAAAATTCAATCTACTTGTTTTTGTGTTTTTTCAATAATTTTAAAAAAAGGGAATAAAAAAAAAAGAACTAAGTAATCTAATCTAATGTTTTTGGAATTTTGTGTTTACTGGAAAATAAAAGAAATGTGCACAAACAAACTAACTTCTTCTAATTAAATAAAATTGTTTCTATTCTAATGCAAATTAAACTAAATAATGAAATAACTGGATGTGGCTATTTTTTCTGTAGAGGATTTAATTAATCTAATAAAAAAATGCTTTCCTAATTTGTAGTTGTGGATTTTACTTCTTCTGAGTCTACTTCAAAATCATGGGAAGAATGAAAAGATTCTTAGAAGTAATTCTTCCCCTGAAGCTTCCCCAGGTAAAACAAAAGCTTTCTAATGAAGAAATATAAAACTATAGGTAAATAAACTATGAAGAATTAACAATGCACTATGGAAAAAACCTCCTCAATCCTTCCCAGGAAAATCCACAGGGATAAGCTGAGAGGAAATCCTCAACGGAAGCTTTGCAAGTGAAATATATTGTAAATGTTATTGTAATTGTTTCTTTCTAAAAGAATATATCTAAAAGATTATAGCTTTAAATCTATCTAAATAAAAAAAGAAACCTCTAGGAATTTAATGACACCTCCAACCTGGAAATTTTGTACAAAGACAAATCCAATGTTGGCAATACTTTTTAATTTCCCTCATCTTATTTTCCAATGAGTGTTCAAACGTATCTAGGGAACTGTGCTGGAAATGTGTAGAAAGAATGGAGAGATTTTTATAGCTAGCTGGTTTGCAGGAAGTTTGGTAGCAATGTAGGAAAGAGAGTAACAAGGCAAGATATATGTTCTTTCTTGTGTGCTTCTTGTAGGATTATGGCAACATAATGATACAATTCCAAAACAAAAGACTCTAACCAATGCTTCGGGAAGAAGCTTGGTTTTTATAGAAATTTGGTAGGGAAGTGGTCCAACACACTTTCCAAAGCCAAATTCACAAACCACTCAAAGAAGGGGAAGTTAACTTACTAATAATAGCAAGTAGGAAAGGAGAAGTTTGTATGCATCTAACAAGCTCAAGAATAACCAATTTGGTCAAGAAACATGTGCTAAAAATGAGTTTGAAGAAGGTGACACACGTGTAAAACACGTTGGAAAAGGCTTGGTCAAATACGAATGGAACTTCCAACCTACGTAAAATGGTGGTTATGAAACCACCGGGTGGTTGTGTAACCTCGATGCGCTTCCATAACTAAAGCACAAACAATATAAGGAAAATCTACAAATGACTAAGGAAAGCGGGAAAAGCTAGAAAAGGACAAGTAAGCTACAAAACATTCTGCAAACAAGGATTTATACATGAACATCATTATAATTGATAGTTTATCATCATTAGTATTTTTACCTATTCTCACAATGTAGCACCATGCAAATTTGGGTGCGTACGGTATCCATATTTTCCCATAAGGTAGACCAAAAATTTGGTATGAACCATGAGTCCCTATCTGACACAATAGAATTAGGAAAACCAAAATGAACCCACACATTAGTAAAAAATAACTCAGCTGCATCACTGGATTTAATGGTCTTCTTGCAAGGAATGAGAATACACATTTTACTAGAACCGATCCACTACCAATAAATATAATCATACCCTTTCTTGGAAGTACGTAAACCTACCACAAAATCCATGGATATACTCTCCCATGTCCGGGTAGGAACTAGTAATGGGATATATTAACCCAAATTTATGTTACTAGGATTTCATTTACTGCATAGAACACAACCCCTGATAAATTTGGTAACTTCTCCTTGATTTTTTTGTAAACATACATACCTTTGTAAGTGTGCAATAGTCTTTTTCATAACAAAGTGAGTAGCCACCTTAGAAGTGTGTGCTTCCCTCATCAACTGAGATATTTCCCCCTTATACACATAATTTTTCTTGTTCTTGTAGAACATTTTGTCCTGGAAGTAGTATTCTCCTCTAAGCACAAATCCCTCACTTGAAGGTTTCCATTGAAGGATTTCCCCAAAATCCAAATCATGCTCATAACCTTCCTAATATGCTTCACACACAAAAGGCTCAAGAATAATTAAATTGCCCATAGCTAAAATTAAATGAGGTGTAGATAAATTATCGGTGAATTGGTTAGTCACACATTTATTATATTTTATAATCAAATAAAACTATTGCAAGAAACCCATCCATTTATAGTGTCTAGCATGTTGAAGTTTTTTTAAGCTTGCAAATATTAAACACATTGGTGATCCATGTGTATGATAGTTTCCTTAACTAGTAGTTAATGTTTCCATTTCTTGACTTCTTGCACAAGAGAACTCAATTCCTTATCATATGTACAATAATTCAATTTCTCCCTAAAAAATTTAGAATGATAACATATAGGCCTACCTCCTTGAAGTAGAAGAACTCCCATAGCATAGTCACTAACATCGGTTTCTACTTCGAAAGGAAGCTACAAGTTAGGTAATGCCAAAACTGGAGCATGCCTAATCTTATATTTAAATGAATCAAAAGCATCATGTTGTTTCTTACCCCAATCAAAATCCTTATCACTTACTACAATAGAATGTAGCAAAAGCACTTATGGAAGATAATTTCTTGATGAACTTCATCAAATACTGAACTGCACTAATAAAAATCCTATTCTCACTCAAACTAGATGGTGCAGGCCAATTCAGAATGACCTCTATCTTAGTTGTATCAATCTTCAACTCTCCATCTCCAACCACATGCCTGAAAAATATAAGTGATTTTTGATAAAAATCACACTTATTCTCCTTCAACACTAACTGATTCTCATTTAAAACTTTCAAAAATTGATGCAAAAGGTTAATATGATCCTCAAAAGTTTTTCTAAAAATAGAATATCATCCAAGTAGCCAATGAAAAAGGAATCAATAAATTGCCTCATTATCCCATTCATCAACCTCATGAAGGTAGTTGGTACACTGCATAGCATGAATGGTAAGACCAACCATTTATACAACCCTTTCCTAGTCTTGAACATTATTTTCCAGATGTCCTCTTCCTTAATCCAAACTTGGTGATACCCAAATTTAAAATAAAGCTTGGTAAAATAGTTAAAATGTTGTAAGTGATCTAATAAATAAATTTTGAGGCAGATGGTACCTTTTTTTATTGCTATTTTATTTAATGCTCTATAATCAACACACATCCTCTATGAACCATCTTTCTTAGGTACTAAAATGATAGGATGACCACATGAAGAAGTACTAGGAATGATTATACCTTGATTAATCAAAGATCAGTAAATGTTATTTTAACTTGTTGGCATCCTTCAAAAACTGCATGTATAATCCCGGTTTTAGAAGTGGACTATCGATGGAAAATGTACCTCATGATCAATTGGCCTAATCGGATGCAACCCCATAGGATCTTCGAAAATTCCTTGAATTGTTGAACCAAGTATTTCATCTTCTTCCTCTCTTTATTAGTAAACATGATACAATTGGTTTTAGATGCAACAACTTCCTCTTCTTTCATATATCTCAAGAGAAGTAATTAAAGTTTCCCTCTAGCATTAATAATCTTCTTAGCTTTAGAGGATCTTACCAAAGAGATCATTGAGTCTCCTAAAGGCTGAAATGAGGTAGTTCTTACCATCCTTCACCAAGTGGTATTAGTTGTCTCTTCTCATGAAGATGACATCCCTTATATACAAGTATGGTCATGAAAATAAAATAGATTCTTTCACACATCCGACCGATAAAGAAACTTCATACCAACTAACATCACTTAGCTTTGCGTTTGAGGATCTTAATCCAAGCCTTGGAAAAAACCATCTAAGATTTTATCATCACTTTACATATAAGTTTAAAATAACAAAACTATTAAAACCCACCTTCAATTTTTTTGTATATTATACCCTATAAATTTCATAACTTAACTCCTTAAAATGCGTGAGATATACTCATTTGACCAAACAAACATTCTGTCAAACAATTTGTGTGCATCCTCAGTCCAACTAGAAAACTACATCATAACTCAAAAAATAATCAAAATTAAGGAAAACCATTAAAAAATCATCTGTACAATGATATTATCCTCCTATGGTACAAATTTTATCTTATTTGGAGTCAAAATTAAAAATTTATGGTGACTAGTTCAAAACAAATCACCCACCTTTCACACACAGTCTTATCTTGCAAATATAGTTAATATACATTAAAATGTCTCTATCATATTATATGAAACTAAACAAATTCTTCATGATCATTAGTAATTAATAATTTCTCTAAAAATAACATACATGAAATCCCAAAATGACACAAGAATAAGATCCATTTACAGTGCCAAAACAGAGTTGTCATATCACATATCATGTATATTTTTACAAAACTTCAATGTTCTAAGATTTCTCTCCTTCCTCTCTCACGAGGAATAGTATATAACTGCCTCTCTATCATCCTATATTCAATTTTTTTCTATCATGTAACTCCTTCCCACATTGTATATTCAATTTCTATCATTATATGTAACTCCTTCTTGGAGTGTAACTAGTCTTTTTGATTCATAATAACTCAATATGCCCTTATTATCCAAAATAGGTAGTTCTACAACATTTTTACACATGTAAGGTATCTTTCACCTCCTACTTGACTTATGACACCATACACATACTCCCTAACCTATAAAACAACCTTAAAATACCTTATCAAGTCATAATCCTTTATTTTCACCCTTAGGACACGTAGACACAAAATGGAGGGAAAGACATGGATGTAAAAATTTATATTTTGACGCTCCCTCACTAACATCCTAACTCATCCACTTGACCTCATAAAAAAATGTGAACTTTTGTAGTCTTTCACTTATGCCCCTGCATCATACTCCCAAGGAGGAGAAAACTATGTCCATGTACTTGCTTACATCACATTGTCTTCATCTTCTTTGCATGACTTTGATCTTATTTCCATTCCCTCACTGTCCTTGTTGAATTTAAGATTGCATGGATCCCATAATTTCGTCTTTAACCTTGCATCTTCCTTGAAATGAATTCCATCTATCTTGATATTCTTCTTCATCTATTCCATTTTCATTCCTTTATTCTCTTCACCTACAAAAACAAATACAAAAGCAACAAATATACATAGTTTATCATGATTCTTGATTTTATTCATCTCCTCATAACTCTTTCTCATCTTGTGTTTATCACTTTCCTAGCTAAAATGGACTATAATCTTCCCATAATCCTCATTATTCTTATTCTCAGCATCCTCATCTTCTTCATCAACTTTTTCTTCCTCTAGTAGACCCTTTTCTAGGTTCACAAACTCGAGTCATGATCCTCTTCATTCTTACTTTCATCTTTCTTTCCTCTCACTTCACTATCTTCCTCTTTCTTGACCTCTCTCTCTTCACAAACCTACTTCTCAACCTCATCTCACATTTGCCTCTCTCTTTCTTTCAAATTTTCCTTCTCTTCAACCTATTTCTCAAGTGCTTTCACATGCACTATACCTCTCTTATTGTCCTCATATTACAAAACATGTCTTAGGCCTCTTCTAGGACCTTATCTTCTTCTTCTTCACCCGTTCCACACATTTTATTTGTCACTTATCCTTAATTTTTCTCATTCTCTTACACTGTGTACATTCTTACTTATTTCTAAAAACAATATCTTAATAGCCAACGTCATAATCATATTTCATAGAGTCATTTCTTCCTTTTCAACATTCAACTCACAAATTTCTTCATCATTTACAAGACTATCAAACTAGTTTTCTTCATCCATTTGAGTATTTACAATCATAAAACTATCATTTTATACTTTAAATGGTCCGCATACCCCATTCATGGAATGATATGTTGCTTCTACACCTTCATTGTCCTCATCCATCCTCTAAATTCTCTCATACACAACTTCTTTGACTTCTTCCTCCTCTGCTTTGTTTGCATGCTTCTTCATTTGTTTTAGTTTCTTTTCTTATTCCCAGATGATTATTTTCAATGGTAGCCTCTGATGCCTATTAAAAATCTTATATTTAGGTCATTTGAACATTTTCTTCATCACAAATCCAACTCCTCTATCATCTCTTCTAGTCTCTTTGCATCTTCTCTCAACCTGTCTTAACTCCTTCTCCATCCATGCCTCTTGTCTTCTTACTTATTCTTTCTTATTCTTGGATTATATTTATTCTATTTTTTTAATAATTTTTATTATCCTTGTGTATTATCAGTTTCATTAATGATTCCATGAGTTCTTCTCTATCCATTCTTGTCTCTTGCCTTCATTTATCACTTCACAATCACAACAACTTCAAAAATTCTTGTTAGCAATCAACAATCAAATTTCACTCAAAAATAGATGCCATGATATGATACCAAATGATGCAAAAAATATATATTCTTTCACACATCCCACCAATAAAGAAACTTCATACCGACTAATTTCACTTAGCTCTACATTTGAAGATCTTAACCCAAGCCTAATAACGAGATCGACTGAAATTTTATCGTAAATTTGTATAGTAATTTCAAATAACAAAACTATTAAAAACCCACCTAAAAAATGATGTCTATATTATATGATCCAAATTTCATAACTTAAATCCTCAAAACACGTGATATATACTCACTTGACTAGACAAACATTCTATCAAATAATTTGTGTGCATCCTCAGTCGAACTAGGAAACTACATCATAAATCAAAAATAATAAAAATTAATGGATACCATTAAAAACCCATATGAAAAATTATATTACACTCCTATGGTAAAATTTTCTTATTATTTTGAGTTAAACTAAAAAATTTATGGTGACTAGTTCAAAACAGATCACCCACCTTTCACACACAATCTTATCTTGCAAACACAATTAATCTACATTCAAATGTCTCTATCCTATTCTCTAAAACTCTTCATGATCATTAGTAATTCATAATTTCTCTAACCATAACATCAAGGAAATCTCAAAATGACACAAGAAGAAGATCTATGTACAATGCCAAAATAGAGTTGTCATATCATATACCATGTATATTTTTACAAAACTTCCATGTTCTCAGATTTATCTCCTTCCTCTCTCCCAGAGGAATTGCCTCTCTCTCATCCTATATTTGAATTTTACATGCATGTAACTCCTTCCCACCTTGCATATTCGAATTCCATCATTGTATGTAACTCCTTCTTGGAGTGTAACTACTCTTTTTATTTGTAATGACTCATTTTGCCCTTATTAGCCAAAATAGGCAATTTTACAACATTTTTACACGTGCAAGGTCTCTTGCACCTCATACTTGACTTATGACACCACACACATACTCCCTAACCTATAAAACAACATTACAATACATTATCAAGTCATAATCCTTTATTTTCACCCTTAGGACACTTAGACACAAAATGGAGGGAAAGATATGGATTTGAAAATTCAAATTGTGAGGCTCCCTCACTAACCTCCTTACTCATCCACTTGACCCAATAACGAACAAAAATTGAACTTTTTTAGTCTTTAACTGATGGCCCTGCATCATAGTCCCAAGGAGGAGAAAAATATGTCCATGTACTTCCTTGCATCAACTTGTCTTTATCTTCTTTACATGACTTTGATCTTCTTTCCATTCCCTCACTGTCCTTGTTGACTTTAAGACCACATGGGTCCCATACTTTCTTCTTTAACCTTGCATCTTCCTGGAAATGGATTCCTTCTATCCTGAGTTTCTTCTCCATCTCTTCCATCTTCATTCCTTTACCATCTTCACCTACAAAAATAACACAAAAGCAACAAATATACATAGTTATTCATGATTCTTGATGTTATTCATCTCCTTATAACTCTTTCTCATCTTTTATTTATCACTTTCTTAGTTCAAATGGACTATAATCTGCCCATATTCCTCATTCTTCCTCTTTTCACCATCCTCATCTTCTTCATCAACTGTTTCTTCCTCTATTAGACCCTTTTCTAGGTCCACAAGCTCTTCATCATGAGCTTCTTCATTCTCACTTTCATCTTTATTTCCTTTCACTTCACTATCTTCCTCTTTCTTGACCTCTCTCTCTTCACAAACCTATTTCTCAAACTCATATTTTTCTGCCCTCTCTCTTTTATTTCAAATTTTCCTTCTCTTTAACTTCTTTCACAAGTGCTTTCTCATGCACTATACCTCTCTTATTGTCCTCATACTATAAAAACATGTCCAATGCCTCTTCTAGGACCTTATCAACTTCTTTTTCACCCGTTCCCACACATCTAATCTGTCACTTCTCATTTCATTTCCTCATTCTATTTCATTTGTGTACATGCTTGATTATTTCAAAACAAGATTCTCTTAATGGTCATCATCATTATCATATTCCCGAGACTTATTTCTTCTTTTTCAACATTCAACTCACGCATTTGTTCATCTTTTACAAGAGTATAAAACTAGTTTTCTTCATCCCTTTGAGTATTTATAATCAAACAAATGTCATTTTGTAATTTAAATGGTTCACATACCTAATTCATGGACTAATATGTTGTTTTTGCACCTTCACTTTCCTCGACCATCCTCTGAATGCTCTCATACACAATGTCTTTGAATTCTTCCTCATATGCTTTGTTTGCATGCTTCTTCATTAGATTTAGTTTATTTTCTTCTTCCCTAATGATTCTTTTCAACTCTACCCTTTGATCCCTCTTAAAAATATGAGATATAGGCCATTTGACCCTTTTCTTCATAAAAATCCAACTCCTCTATCATCTCTCATTATCAGCTCTTTTACTCTCTTTACATCCTCTCTCAACTATTTTAACTCTTGCTCCATCCACACCTCTTGTCTTCATGCTTCTTCTTTCTTATTCTTGACTTCTATTTATTTTCTTTATTTCTCCTTTTTCTTCTCCTTTTGGATTATCAAATTCAGAAATGCTTCCACGAGTTCTTCTCTATCCATTCTTGTCTCTTGTCTTCACTTATCTCTTCACAACCACAACAACTTCACAATTTCTTGTTAGTAATCAAAAATCAAATTTAACTCAAAACTCAATACAAGGCTTTGATACCAAATGATGCAAAGAAAATATATTATTTCAAACATCCCACCAATAAATAAAATGTTAGGAATATCTATGTTGTAGTGTGAACATAAAATATTATGTGAGTGATTATGTTATCTTGGATAATATAATATGTGTTGTAATAATTAATTAAATTATTGTAAATTTAATTATGAGTGGGTGAGTAAATATTGTTATGAGTTGTTGAGTAAACTCACTAACAATATTAGTTTTGTGAGAGAAAAAATATCACGTAAAATAACATGGAGTTGTTTTAGGAGTTATGTGTGGAGATATTTATGGAGATTATATCTCCTTAAATATAGGAACAACATATTCTATTTAAATGGATGTAATAGGAAGAATGAAGAGTAAGATTTTGAATTTAATTTATGTAATTCTGATAGAGTATTTTCATTTGGTACTAGAGCAGATCTGATGTGGAAAATTTTAGTGTTTTCTTGATCAAATAATAGATTCTATATTTCATTTCCAGATTTGGGTTTTTCTATAATTTTGTACACAAAACAATGTGTTTGTCAGAAACGGTAACAAAAATTTCAGTAAAACCTAGTTAGTATTTTTGAAGAAATATGTATTTCACTATGTAGCTATCGAATTCAGCATATCAATTCTTCTACTGAAGTTTTCTTCAATTTCCAATAATGCTGAATTATTAATACATAGTCTTGGCTTTCTTGGAGGTTCAAAGGTATTCTATATAAAAATTTTAAAGTACTTGATTCAATTATGTATTCTATATATTAGAAGGAGTAATCTCCACATTACTTGATCAGAGTAATTATGAAGAAATGATGTATGTACAAAATAAAGCAAGTACTTCATCTAAGAAAGGAAAGTTCAAACCAAAACCTTTCCCTTTTAAAGGTAAAATGAAATGTTATTACTGTAATGAATCGGGATATGTAGCCTTGAACTATAAAAAGAGGGCAAAAGATCTACTTGATGAAAAAATAGATCAAAAAGCTCTTTTGGTTGAAGAAGAAATTGATTGGGATGAATACTCTAAAGATGAGGAACTTTCTTGTCCTAGTGATGAGGAATTCTTATGGTAAATAGTTCACTTTTTGGAGGAAGGAGGCAATGGAGGAAGGAGGAAAATCAACGTCCTCTCGTCATTCACCAATGATGGGGTCGCAGATAGATGTGGTGATGTTTTATTTCAGTTGTGTGGTGTGTTTGTACACAAGGGGGTGAAACTATTTTCATGTTTTGATTTTAATGTGTTCACATAGACTAACAACAGTTCCTGAGTGTCTATTTGTTGTGGAAGAAGCAAACTACTTGAATCGGATTACAGGGGCAAAGCATTTATGTACGATCCTCTAACCGCCATACTTCGGTGGAAGGTACTTCATTGAAGGTGATCATTCGATGAAGATGTTCATACGATAAGGATGATCATTAGCGAGCAAGATCTAGATAGTAATATCCAGAGCAACAACTACTCCGACAAGTTTGATGTTTCAGAGCTCTTACCCCATGTTCACACTAAGGGGGCAAATGTTAGGAATATCTATGTTGTAGTGTGAACATAAAATATTATGTGAGTGATTATATTATCTAGGATAATATAATATGTATTGTAAAAATTAATTACATTATTGTAAATGTAATTATGAGTGGGTGAGTAAATATTGTTATGATTTGTTGAGTAAACAACTCATTAACAATATTAGTTTTGTGAGAAAACAAAATATCACGTAAAATAACATGGAGTTGTTTTAGGAGTTATGTGTGGAGATATTTATGGAGATTATATCTCCTTAAATATAGGAACACCATCTCCTATTTAAATGGATGTAATAGGAAGAATGAAGAGTAAGATTTTGAATTTAATTTATATAATTCTAATAGAGTATTTTCATAAAATTCATACCAACTAACTTCACTTAGCTCTGCATTTGAGGATCTCAAACTAAGACTAAGAACAAACTGACTGAGATTTTATCATAACTTTGAATAGATGTTTCACCTCACAAGACTATTAAAATCCCACATGAATTTTTTTTTCTATATTATACCCTCCATATTTCATAACTTAAATCCTCATAACACATGAGATATACTCACTTGATTAGACAAACATTCTCGCCAAATAATTTTTAAGCATCCTTAGTCCAACTAGAAACTACATCATAACTCAAAATTAAGGGAAACTATTAAAAACCCATCTCGAAAAATTATATTTTCTTACTATGGTAAAATTTCATCTTATTTGGAGTTAAAATTAAAAATTTATTTTGAATGTTTCAAAAAATCACCAACTTTCACACATAGTCTAATCTTGCAAACACAATTAATCTACATTCAAATGTCTCTGTCCTATTCTCTAAAACTCAAGAAAATCTTCATGATAATTAGTAATTCGTAATTTTTATAGCCATAACATCGAAGAAATATCAAAATGACACAATAATAAGATCCATGTACAGTTCCAAAACCGAGTTGTCATATCATATACCATGTATATTTTTTACAAAACCCTTATGTTCTCATATTTATATCCTTCCTCTCTCATGAGGAATAGTATCTAACCGCCTCTGCATCGACTATATTATAATTTTTCCTACATGTAACTCCTTCCCATCATTGTATGTAACTCCTTCTTGGAGTGTAACTACTCTTTTTATTCATAATGACCCATTATACCCTTATTAGCCAAAATAGGTAGTTTTACAACATTTTTACACATGTAAGGTCTCTTGCACCTCCTACTTGACTTATGACACCACACAAACACTCCCTAACCTATAAAACAACCGCAAAATACATTATCAAGTCATAACCCTTTATTTTCACCCGTAGGACACTTAGACACAAAATGGAGGGAAAGATATGGTTTTGAAAATTCAAAATTTGAGGCTCCCTCACTAACCTCCTAACTCATCCACTGACCTTAAAAAAACAAAAATTGAATTTTTGTATTCTTTCATTGATGCCTTTGCATCATAATCACAAGGAGGAGAAAAATTATGTCCATGTAATTACTTGCATTAGCTTGTTTTCATCTTCTTTACATGAATTTGATATTCTTTCCATTTCCTCACCGTCCTTATTGACTTTAAGACCACCTGCGTTCCATACTTTCTTCTTTAACCTTGCATCTTCCTTGAAATGGCTTCCTTCTATCTTGAGATTCTTCTTCATCTCTTCCATCTTCATTCCTTTATCAACTTCACCTGCAAAAACAAACACAAAAGCAATAACTATACATAGTTATTCATGATTCTTGATGTTATTCATCTCCTCATAACTCTTGCTCATCTTGTCTTTATCACTTTCCTTTCTCAAATGGACTATAAGATGCCTATATTCCTCATTATTCCTCTTCTAAAAATCCTCATTTTATTCATAAACCATTTTTTCCTTTATTATACCATTTTATAGGTCTACAAGATCTTCATCATGAGCCTCTTTATTCTTACTTTCATGTTTCATTCCTCTCACTTCACTATCTTCCTCTTTCTTGACCTATCTCTCTTTAAAAATTACTTCTCAACCTCATCTGATATTTCCCTCTCTCTTTCTTTTAACCTTTCCTTCTCTTAAAATTATTTCTCAAGTGCTTTCCCATGCACTATACCTCTCTTATTGTCTTCATACTGCAAAAACATGTCCAAGGCATCTTTTAGGACCTTATCTTATTCATCTTCTTCACCTCTTCCACATATCGGTTCTGTCACTTCTCCTAGTTTTTCCTAATTCTCTTTCACTGTGTACCTTCTTGTTTATTTCTCAACAAGAATATCTTAATAGCCATCATCATAATCATATTCCCTAGACTCATTTCTTCCTTTTCAACATTCAATTCACACATTTCTTCATCATTTATAAGACTATCAAACTAGTTTTCTTCATCCCTTTAAGTATTTAAGATAAAAAAATATCATTTTTACTTGAATGGTTCACATACCTCATTCATAGA
The DNA here is from genome assembly GCA_018340775.1 of Taxus wallichiana var. yunnanensis. Classification (NCBI taxonomy): domain Eukaryota; kingdom Viridiplantae; phylum Streptophyta; class Pinopsida; order Cupressales; family Taxaceae; genus Taxus; species Taxus wallichiana. Next base: position 519,464,560 of record CM031242.1, on the reverse strand, counting down.
CTGATATGCTACTTTGAACCTTCATTGTCCTCATCCATGCTCTGAATGCTCTCATACACAACTTTTTTGGATTTTTCCTCCTCTCGCTTTGTTTTTGCATGCTTCTTCATTTACTTTAGTTTATTTTATTCTTTCTTGATAATATTTTTCAATTGTCACCTCTGATCCCCTTTGAAAATCTGAGCTATAGGCCATTTTACCCTTTTCTTCATCACAAATCCAACTCCTCTATCATCTCTCATTATCAGCTCTTCTAGTCTCTTTACATCCTCTCTCAATTGTCTTAACTCTTGCTCCATCCATGCCTCTTGTCTTCTTGCTTCTTCTTACTTATTCTTGAATTATATTTATTTTCTTTCTTTCTCATTTTTCTTCTCCTTTTGGATTATCAAATTAATCAATGCTTCCATGAGTTCTTCTCGTATCCATTCTTGTCTCTTGCCTTCTCTTATCACTTCACAATCACAACTTCACAATTTATTGTTAGCAATCAACAATCAAATTTCACTCAAAAATCAATACAAGGCTTTGATACCAAATGATGCAGATAAAATAGATTATTTCACACCTCCCAATAATAAATAAACTTCATACCAACTAGTTTCACTTAGCTCTTTCAGTGGATATTAACCCAAGCCTAATAACGGATCGATTGATATTTTATCATAACTTTGCATAGAAGTTTCAAATCACAAAACTATTAAAACCCACCTACAAAATTTTGTCAATATTTTCACATTTAAATTTCACAACTTAAATTCTCAAAAAACATGAGATATACTCGGTTGACCGGATAGACATTTTGTCAAACAATTTGTGTGCATCCTCACCAAACTAGAAAACTACATCATAACTCAAAAAATAATAAAATTGAAAGAAAACCATTATAAACCCGTCTGTATAATGATATTATCCTCTATTTTTCCAAATTTTATTTTATTTTGAGTTAAAATTAAAATTTTATAGTGAGTGGTCGAAACATATCCCCAACTTTTCACACACAGTCTTATCTTGCAAACACAGTTAATCTACATTCAACTGTCTCTATCCTATTCTCTGAAACTCAATAAAATATTCATGATCATTAGTTATTCATAATTTATCTAACCATAACACCAAATAAATAAAAAAATTACATAATAATAAGATCCATGTATAGCTCCAAAACAGAGTTATCATATCATATACCATGTATATTTTTACAAAACTTCCATGTTCTCATATTTCTCTCCTTCCTCTCTCACAAGGAATAGTATCTAACTACCTCTCCATCATCCTATATTCAAAAATATTCTTTTATTTTACTCTTTCCCACCTTGCATATTCAAATTTCATCACCGTATGAACTCCTTAGAATGTAACTACTTTTTTGGGCTCGAATGACTCATTATGCCCTTACTAGCCAAACTAGGAAAATTTACAACATTTTTACACATGTAAGATATCTTAAACGTCCTACTTGACTTATGACACCATACACACACTCCCTAACCTATAAAACAACCTTAAAATACCTTATCAAGTCATAATCCTTTATTTTCAACCTTAAGACACTTGGACACAAAATGGAGGGAAAGATATGAATTTGAAAATTCAAATTTTGAGACTCCCTCTCTAACCTCCTAACTCATCCACTTGACCTCATAAAAATGAAAATTGAAATTTTGTAGTCTTTCATTGATGTCCCTACACCATATGGGATGAAAAACACTACACCACACACATCAAGAGGAAAAATATTTAAAGTAGTTTCATCAATGAACTTCTTATCAATACCAAATGTAATTTTGCATTGTTTGGTAACCTTGATGTCTATACCTTTCTTCACCCAACCAAATGAATACAGATTCAAATGATTATAAGTCTCTAATTTTAGATTATTAACTAACTCCTTACTTATCAAATTATCTTGAGAACAAGTATCAAAAAGAGCATCCACTTTGGTTTTCTTCACTTGGATTTTTATATGAAAAAGTTTAGTAAGTTCATTTTCTTGAACAACATTATTACTACCCAAACATACCTCTCTATGGATAGAGGTACAACACATTGTTTCATCCACATCTTCATTGAAAAATATGTCCCCCTTTGGAGGGAAACATATCCTTATTTTTATTCTTTTTATTCTTGAAGGGATGTAATTCCGGGTGGAGATTCCAACATTTGTTCTCAAAATGAGTGTCAACATATCGAGGACCACAATAAATTTTAGTATCCTTCTTAGACAATGGAAATAAAATTATTCTTACCTTTCCCTTTTTCTTGGTGCTACTGCATTTGTTTGAAGCATGTTGAGAGTTAGATGAAATCTTCTTCTTGCGAACAAGCCTCATCTACATTCACCGACTTGGTTAAAAGAACTGGTATCCTCAAGCGAGTAGTACCCACTCATGTGGGACATAAACACAAGTAAAAATATACTAGGATACTTTTTTTTCCTTTAATTTACTTGATACAACTATGTGACACCATTTAGGCTCACAAGAGATTGCTCAACACCACATGCAACAATTACACCAAGCATGCGGATATGCAAATATCAAGATGGAACAAGATGCAAATCAATGCCATGATTTTATAAATGAACACGTATGAAACCACGACCCAATCACAAAATGAACATTGTAGTTTGTTAATTAACCAATGTTTAGTTTGGCGCGCTCACACCTCATCCGGACAAATTCCTAATGCTCATTTGAAGCACGCGCAACCACTAGGTCCCTCCTTTGTGCATTTATCAAGATATGGTTAGAACAAACACATCTATAATATCATGAATGAAGATATAACATAACAAATTAGCAACACATATAATAAGAATATCACTCAATATAAACAATTACCAAAAGTACTTGAACTCTCATAACACCATACTCGGATCTAGTAATCTTAGTAATCTACACACAATTTTCCATTGAAAACACATATTATTACATAAGAAACATGTTGATTACATCCAAAGCCATTACATCCATGTGCTAAACCATGCGCTCACATAGAAATCTCTATGGACCTCCTCTTACACATACATCGAAAATTCTACATACCGATCCCTAATTAGAAGAGTGTTGCACCTATTTATACACGGTAGGGACTTTCCCTTCACCACTTACATGTGTTTTCCTAATAATAGGTGTGCTAATAATAACTTGCATTATTTTTACAACTTACTTTAACTATAGATCAAGCTATAAATAGCTCATATTTAACGCGCTTTATTCCTATAATTAGCTTGTCATCGTGTGACATCTATTTCCTCATCTTTGCATGTGATTTTATATTTCTAGACCTTGCTTGTGTGTCACACCATCTTGCATAATTTCCTATTTTTATCCTTGGCTCCAAAATTGGCTAAGTCCTAAACCTATGTTTGTGTGTGAACCCTTGTGCGTTAACATGTTCGTGTGTTGTGTGCACCTTCGCGCATTGACTTGTCTTTATTACATGTTCATGTGCATAATTCCACGTGTTGAACTACAATGACTTTCTTCATGTGCGTGTTATTCCACACATCCCTTCTGATATCTTCATACCTTTTTACTACCTATGCACACCCTTCTACTCACGCCTTTTACGCTTGGTTAATACATAGCTATTTCTTCTTACCAAAATTACCCCCACTAGAAGTATTATCTGTTCTCAACAATATGAGTAAATTAATGCCTTCTCCACGAATGAAAGAATAAAAAATATGAAAAATAAAGAATATAGGATTTACTCAAATAATCAACAATATGCACACACTCAAAACATAGGCCTTCGGTGGTGGAAGAAGTTCGGGAATTCCTTTTTATTATATTTTCTAACTCCTTCCATCCATTGAGTTCATTGACATCCTTATCTGCACTGATTCAACAATACTTGGCACATGATGAAGGTATAGTTCATCGATATGATCCTTTAATTCCTTTATCACCACATCTAGGTTTGTGGTCACTCCTTCCAAAGGTATCCATTTTACATGTAACCAATGGATATATCTCCTTTAACCTTTCCTTATTTGTGTCCTTCGAGATCCTTTATGAGTTATCTTTTCTCTGTGGCCTTTTATATAACTTTATCAATCTCATCCTTATGATTCTTCATGTTGGCATGTATCTTTTTCAATTATGCCTCCTCACCGCTAAGAATAGGGAGTAGTCTTGGAAGTTATAAAATACATACTCGACTTTCGCATTACCTCTTTGACCTATATGACCAATGCCTCATATTATGCTATCCTTTTCTCTACCCCTTCTTTATTCTTTTTCTTTTCACGAAAAAATCCTCGATTGACAACCCTTGTCTAGTATTCTTCTCAAATAAAATCATTTAGACCAATTCCTCTAAATATTCCAACTCTATGGGATACTCATTTTTGGCTTGTTCAACTAACTTTGAGTGTGCACTCGTGATACTCTAAACTATATCTCTGTCACTTTATCATGTGCATCCATCGTACGCTTATTCTCATCCCTCAAGTCCTATATGAGATTTTGAATCTCTTGATCCTTGCACTCCCTATCCCGCCGCATAACTCGATTGTGGCCCCTTTATATAAATTTCTTCTTATAACCTTAGCAACCATTTTTTTGAGCACATTGCAGAATTTCTCATCGAGATAGCTCCGTAGGATCAATACCAAAGAGGAATGTACATGGATCCTTCTTCATCTTAATTTTGGAGTATGATTCCTTACATAAAATTATGGCTCCTCCATATGCGTTTACATACTCCAAGACAACATCTTCTTGGTTCGTGAGAGAGCCCCAACTTAATTGATCAACTCCATCCTAAAAATTTCCTTGGTTGACACCATAATATGAAATTGTGCCCTCAACATCTTGGAGGGATCATTGATATAGTTCATATAGGGTGCCTACAGAGGTTACCGTTTCTTCCTTCTTTCAAAGTGCACATCCCCTTTGGCTTTTCTTGTGTAGTGTTCAACTATGCATTGATCACTTCTCCTCCTATACATAGGCCTTCCATAGTCGAGTCTCTCCATCGCCTTTATCCTCCTCCTCATATCCTTTGATCTCTTCCTCACATGCATCACACATCTCTTCCTTATGCTCCTTCTCATACAAATCTTCTTCTTCCTCTCATTCCTCCTCCTCGTGCAGGTTGTTATACATTTTCTTCATGAGTTGGAGCCTCTTCATATGTCTTCTCTTATTCAATTATCTTACCCAAGTCCTCTTCTTCCTTGTTGATGTCATAAATGAATCAAGGAATTTTCTTTAGCGGGCTCTACTTCTTCTTCACTAGACTTGGTTTCTTAATCAATGGGCTTAGTTTGGTCGATATGATTGATGGTGACCCCTTGGGTGCCTTTGAGTTACTCATGCCCTTTCTTTCTTCTCTCCGCTATATTTGCATTTTATTTCTTCTACTTTAGTTCAAGGCGATATTTTAATCTTCATCCTCTTCATCTTATTCCCCTTCTACCTCTTCTTCCTGAGGGGGTGTTTCTTCGCCTCTTATCCTAGTCATCCCTAGTGTCTTATTTTTCTGTCCCATCCTTGATATTGGGCCTAAGATAGATATATACCTTGAATTCATGCTTACCTACTATGATAGTGGTGGGGCTCAAGTTCATGTTTTATGAATCCAACATTTCTACATACGTTGACCTCAATGGATACACAAAAGTATGACACGGAGTATGACAGTTAGATTCTACATTGTCTCCGAATTGAATTTTATCCTACGTGAATCCTTGATGTGGTTCACTATGGCCTGCAAGTACATTTTCATGAAAGAAAATGGGAGCTTACACCATGGTCCCATCTCTCCATTACTAAGTAAAAATTTACCAAGGAAATTATTTTGATGCACCGCAAACTCTTCTTGTTTATCTAATAGCGTCAATAAGCCCCTTGGCATGCATCATTCATTCTCGAATGCATCATGTAATATCCTATACCACTTCTCAACACGTGCCGTGTAAGGGTCTGTTATTACCCCATCACATGTAAACTCGAGAACATCTAAGTACGAGAATTGTTTTCTATAGGAAATACCCACATCTTATCCTATAGGCCATTAGGTACTCCCTCCCATAACACTATCAATAATAAAATGGCACCCCAAGTTATCTTCTCACCCTTTCTCACTTGGGCCTTAACCTCCTCAAAATAAACATGTCAATGTTGTAAAGTGTCTTTTACGCCATCTTGTGTGTGATATGAAACCACTTTTTATATACTTATGACCAATGTTAAAAAGCACCTGATTTGCAACTTACAAGGAATGTTGTTACCCTTGTTCCTGTATTAGTTATACTTGTGATGGTGAATGTGCACTTCCATCATTGGTAGTTAAACTATGTATTTGTGACATCCACTAAAGTGTCATCCTCTAAATCCAACTCAATATTTTCTTTGATATCACGTAAACTAGTCACCTTTCTAATCAATTGTGAATTAATGTGCATTCTACTTCCTATGAAGTAGAAGAAATCCTCATGCACCCTAGACATTACGCATTGATAAAGGTTCTTAGGATTCCCAAAATATGGCATCTCATACAGATTGCAGTAACTCCCGCAATCTTTAGGTCCTTCTTCACCTTGTCATCAATAGAAATTTTCCCTTATGTCTTCCTACGGGTTAATTCCTTTAAGACATCATTCCTAATGTCTACCTTGTGGGCTTGTGTCATGTATTTATAGTAGTTTATCTTGCATTTTTAAAATGCAACACCCATGGCTTCTCTACTACAATTTCTAATAGGTACATTTCTGAATACTAATCCTTAGGTGCATCATCAAAAAAATTCTTCTTCTTTTTGTTCTTGGGTGACTTCTTGATCATGGGATCCCTCTTTGGTGCCATTGTTTTTGTTTTTGACTAAACAACCCTGAAACTTGTAAAATTTTTACCCTACATGCTGGAAATCACTTACTCAAGTTTGTGCCTTTGATTCCAAACTTCCAAGATTCTTGTTCAAATCCTTACACTAGCTCAACCCTTTGCTCTCGTTTTCCTTAAATTTTGCCCTAGTTCGTTTCCAAAACCTCGTGCCCTAGCTCTACAAATTCAATATATGTGAACCCTAATCCTATCTTGTTCTTTCTTTTAAAAATTCTTTCCAAGATTCCGGAAGGATCTCTCCAAACTCAAGGTCGTGTGCACTTAGTTCCAGTTCATGCATTCAGAACATATCAAAAATTTTCTTCACACTTTAATCGTAATTTTTCTCTTTAATCACACAAGTTTGTCAAAGGTAAGGTAAGAATGAATTATCTTGTGCACTATTTATAATTTTCCCAATTTTATCTGCATTAAATTATCCTCACCTAAAACCGATATTTTCTTTTAATTAAATTTTTGTTTTTTCTCAACTTTTTCTCCTCCCCACATGCGGCGATCAGTAACCTTTATGCACATAACTATTTCCTAGGATGCAAACCCTCTTGCACACATCTTCTTATCCCATGCACCCATTCCTCTAGGCCACTTGAAAAGTAGTCTATCTTACCATTACCTACCTCACATTACACTATGTGGCTCTTCACTCATGTGGTTTCCAATATGAGCAATTACTCTGAGCACCATCATCCTTAAGCACATTGTGCCATATCAAGTGATTCATATCACCATCTTCCGCACACCAATATATTTTTCCACTACACACCATGAAATGCACATTTACCTACTTCCCAAGCAGTACCAACTTCTCATATTATCTTACGTGCTCTTAAATCTGCTTTCACCCACTAAAAATATGTGTGGCTCTTTGCACGTATTTCTAACATAGATTAATCGACTCTTGCACATGAACATGCCTTATACAACAAAACAAAACAAAACAAAATAGAAAGGGAAATCTAATCTAATTGGCAATAATACCTTATTTCAAAGACATAAGAAACTTATTTATAGTAGGGATTTAGCCTACTCCCATTGAAGTAACCGAGAAACATAGTGTCATCTAACATTTGCAATCGACATACGTTTGATTCCAATATTTTGGTTACTAAAAATGGTCCCAACTAATGTACTTTAAGCTTTCTAAGATGATGTGTAAACTTTAAATCATATAAAAGCACCATCCCTCCTACTGTAAAAGACTTGTTCTTAATATGATTGTCATGTCAGGCCTTTTGTCTAGCTTTCTTCATCTTTTGGCTCTAATGTATAATAGTGTGTCTTTCATCCAAATGTATCAGTTTTTCAATGCACTCTTCAATAGCCTTCTCATCATCCAATCCACCCACGTGTGTAATATCCATGTATAGGATTGTCTCCGCACCAAACACCAACCGGAAGGGAGTGGCTTTATTCAACCTTTTATAAGTTGTTCTATATGCCCATAACACTGTTGATACCTTTTCATTCCAATCCTTCCTACATCACATATCATGTTTAATGTCTTCCCCAACATTTTATTGAAGGTCCATGTGCAGTTCCATTTACACATGTGTGATAAGGTGTAGTTTTATGGTGTACTACCATAACCTCATCTAGTAATATTCTTATTATCTCATTCAGAAAATGAGTTCCCCTATTACTTGTTAGGCTCAATGAACAACCATACCTACTTATGATGTTCTCCCATATAAATTATCTATTTTTGCTGCAATGTAATCTTTTCTAGGTGTAACCTCTACCCATCTATTTAAATAAATTATACATGTTATGATGTAGTATGTATCCTACGCGTAGGTGGTGTAATTGGGCCTACAAAGTCAATAATCCCTTTTTTGAAAGGATTTTCACTTGCTCTAGGGTGCAATGACATCTCATATCAGTTATCTAGTTTAGCTATCCTTTGACAATGATTTCGTGCTTTGACAAATGCCTTAACATCCTTATACAACAATTCCCACCATAAACCGCCAATAAGATCGATGCGTCGTTGCTTCACCTACATAGTGTCCTCCAGCTATTCCACCATGCACTTCCTCCATTGTAGCTTCACACTCATTATTTAACACACATCTGCATAAGACCTCATCTCTACCCATATTGTACAAGTATCCTCCAATCAATTGGTAAGTAACTACAAGAATTGTTAGTTACTTATTTTCCAAGGTTTTCATACCTTCAAGTGTTAATCGAGTATGTAAGAATACTATAATCTCTTCCAAATTAGATGATGCATGGATTAGGATAAACAATGGAGAATTTAGCATAATATCATCTATACTTTATGTGTCTTCTCCAGCTTTTAATCCTTGATAGATGACCAGTCAATGTTACAATTTTCCGTCACACCAAAAGCTTGAACTAGTGGTGGAGAGGGATCTCATCGTGTTAACCAACTACTATGCCAACACACCCCCATGGAGCCAGATGCAACCATGTGAGCCTTGGGCCCACCATGTATTCACCAAATTAGGTCCAACAACATTAGGAGGCAATGACATCGGGACTTCCCGGGAGGTCACCCATCCCGATCTTACTACTCTAGGTCGAGTGTTCTTAATCTGTGCGGTTCTGATACCATGTAAGGAATGATAAGAATATTGTTCCAAGCCATGATCTGATATGATGATAGCACACCACATTAGATTTGTAAAATAGAAGAGCTAAAATACCATATATGGAAATCCATCGTAATCCATAATACTCAATACATTACAATACAATGACTTGAATTACTCAATAGGAAAGATGTACATATAGGAGGAGGGAAGTGTAACTACTACATAAATTAGTGGTGAAGAACTCCCACTAACTGATACGGGTAGTTAAGTTAACTCCAAAAGACTAGCAAGCTAACTCCACATAACTAAGAAGCTAACTCAACACAACTAGTAAGCTAACTCCACATAAATGAGCAACTAACTCAACATAACTATGGTCTAATTCCACTACTCGATCATAGAACTCAAAAACAACTAACACCGGGATTTTCTAGAATATCTCCATGCAAGGAGACTGTCAATGGAGTGATGTCGAAAATGTAAAAAAACACCAAACACAATTTGATCAATCTACAAATAGGTGTGCCACGATCCAAGAACAACCAAATAAACTAGGCAAGGACACGAGATCCAAATAAATAGGAGTGTCACAATCCAAGAAAAGCCAAGGTAACAAGGCAAGGACACAAAATTTGAAGAAGCAAGATCAATTGATACAAATAGGTGTGTCACGATCCAAGAACAATAAATAAGGCAACAAGGTAAGGACATGAGATCTAAATAAATATGAGTGCCACGATCCAATAAAATCCTAGGTAATAAGGCAAGGGCACAAAACCTAGAGATGTAATATCAACACCACACCCTCCCATATTGTTGAATGAGTAGAGTGATACCACAAATCTATATGAGTTGCCAAAATCAACTACTCGAACACTGAAAAACTAACACTATGCTTCACTAGAATAGCTCCCCATAAGAGATATTTTCAACCTGCTAAAAAAGTGTCGAAAATACAAAACCAAATTATCTCAACAAACAAGAGAGATATACATGTATACACCCATAGATAAAAGAATGTAACACCCAAAAGTTTAGGATGTCGAGCTCAATCGAAATTACATCCACAAGTGATCACAACACCCTCCCAAATTTGGCACTTTATAATTGAGTGCATGTAAATATTAAAATGAGTAAAATTACCTTTTACATTTGAAATATGTGTATAAAAATTTCACCAATGCGTAGATCTCGAAAAAATACACAATTTAAAAAAAATCACCTTAATCCAAGCTACGGATCAAAATTTATGAGCTCTAAGAAGGTTTTACTTTTAAAATAATATTTTAATGCTTTGATGCTTTTTTAAAAAAGGTACACGTGACACCCAAATGTCCAAAGGTTAAAAGAGTGCATCCAAATGATATTGGCTTGCGACCAAAGGATAAAAGTCTATGCCCAAAACTTAAATGTCCCCCTAATAACTATACCTAACAACTAGATACTATCCCCATATCTAAATAAATAAAAAGAAATATCTACACACATAAGTAGGTGAGGATAAATACAATAAAGGTAAATAAAGTACCTAGGTGAACATGAGCTAAGGTAAATACCTACTCTAACAGTCAAAAGTTGATTTTTTTGGGCTTCACTATAACTAAGAAATCAAATTCCTAGTGGTAATTACAAGCCTAAAATGCAAGAGCATTATAATGCGCTTGTGCTATAACGTGAGAACATTATAACACGCTCTTGTTTATGTTTGCTATGTGGTATATTTCCTTATGTGAGGGATTATTTACTAAAATAAATGGTTTTAAGTATAATTGTTAAAGTTTATTAATATTTATAAAGATTAATAAAATTAAAAATTATACTTAAATTTATTTTAGTAAATATAAGAAATTAGGGTCACTTTGTACCTTATGGAACTAGTCTCACAACTCCATCTATCATGGTTTAGAAGATAGTTTTCATATTCTAATCTGGTCAGTACATAGGTATTTTTTAGGATTTCAACATTTAGTCTAAAGATTTTAGGTTTAAATTCTACAATCAATATTTGTTTTGTGAAATAATATAGTCATTATTTAGGTTTTGGGGTCTTCTTGATTGGTTATTGACATTTGTAGGATTTTAGATGTGTCAAAACTATATTATTATAAACCTCACAACTCCTAAAGGTATCAATAATTTCTCAATATATGGACTCATGCAATTCCTTATAACACATAATAAATCAAAACACATATGTAAGTTTTTATCGATTCAAATAATCAAGGGAATGGTCATCATGAGGTCTATGAAGGATCTGAAACATCATGAGGTGATGCAGAGCTCCAACACATTTTCATGCATTCATCAACTCATAACAACCAATTTCAATCATTCTCATTAGTATCTTGTTTTTAGAAGTCTTTCCAATAAGCTCTATAGGCTCAAATATGCAAAATGGCATAATCAACCTAAAACTTAACCTTTCCAACCCCATATCCTACTCTCACATTTTTACACAAGCCCAATCAACTGTTAAAATGACTCATTTTCTTGTAAAACCTCATTTTCTCAGACTTCCACTCTATTCCTCTCACTAGCTTTAAGTGTCCTAATTCCAAATCAAGCACAAATTTGGACTTTTTTTCTTCCATTTGCTCCTTCCAACTCTTTATATTGTTTCACCATGCTCATACTAACATGAAACCATTCAACAAAAGTGATAATTAATCAAATAAATCATTAATCCTCTCAAGTTTAATCAATCCTGCCCTGTTTTAGCTCTCAAGAGCCATTCCCATGCAAGATCCATGATTATGCACATCTATCATATCCAAACTAAAAAAACATCCTTAGATACCCTTTGGGCTCAGTGTAATGCATGAAAAATTTCAAAGTTCAACCCTTTAAACTTCTCTTGTTATCACCTTTTCTAATTTTTAGCCTATTAACTCTCTTCTAGCCCTGGTCTTGTGCATTTTCTAGTGTACCTTTCAATCTAGGGGTTTCAAACCATACTGATGGGTTTCCTAGATACCCATTTATGCCTTCTCCCTCTATGCAATATTTCAATATGTGCTTCTTTGTAAAACATCCCTCAAAACCCTTTATCTTAGTCTCCCTTTAGGTCTTCAAACTGTGATGATTGTAACTATGCATACTAACTGTCAATGATATCTCTAATTTTGACCAAAGAAAACTTAAAATTCCTTCATATTCCTTTCAAGGACCTTGTCTTTGTTGATTCTTGCAAATTTGGGGTCTAAATTCCTTGATTTGGGTTTTAAAAACCTAAGCCCTAGTTGTACCCTGTCTTCAACCCGAGAAAGCAAATAAGCTTGTAAAAAGAGTTATAATCATTTTAAACCTGGAATTTTGGACACACGAATGGTCCCAACTATTCCTTTGTTTCTATCTTAGCAGTGAAGGTTCTTGCACTAGTTAATCTTCTAGATCACGTTTGACTTGTAGCTACTAGGAATGTCTTAGTAGGGTTTGTCTATTTAACCTCTAGTTACATTTAGGATAGATAATAACACAAACATATCTCCACTATTTGACCTTAAAAGCATCAAAAGAACCTTGTAAAACAATATTCCTCTACTCTTCTTACTTGAATTCAATACTTCTTCCTACCTCTACCTTAGAAATCCTTCAAAACACCTTAGACACCATATTTGTCACTTTTACATACTTAAAGATTTTGAATTTTTGACTTGGAGGAAAAACTCTAATTTGAAATTATGAGCATTTTGGATTCAACTAGCACTTGGTTTTGCATCTTATATCCCTTCTCATGAATTCTTGATTCCATAAACATGATGATAAGAAATTTAGAAATTCTTGTAACCTCTTGCTTTTATGCCCTACATCATGAGGACAATGGGTGCAATCAGAAAAATCATGAGTTATGTGAAAGATCTGAAACATCAAGAGATTCATTGAGATTCAAATCATCAAGGAATGATATGAGAATCTCATCCATAAGTGATGGTGGAAATCATCTCAGGCTCACAAATAATGCATAATTTATGAGAGTGTTTCTAAACACTTAATCAATGCTTGGTAATGAACTCACATCTTGTAAGTCGGGAGGTGTAATTTTCAGTGTTTCAATACATTATGGAGGTCAATAATATGGAATTCATTCTTATAAATTCCTCCAAGTTTCATTCAGGGTTTAATTCTTCTATCAGGAGGAGTAAACCTATCTCCATGAGGAGCAATTAAGAAATAGGGTGTCCAGACATCATAATCATGCTTCCACTCAGTGACATCTTGGGCAGGGAGGTGAATTATGAGATGAATAAGAGATCATCATGTTCAAAGGTGAAAAGTGAGGCTCAAGGAGTGAATTGATGATCATCATATCTTGACTCTACCATTGTGTCCAAATCTCTTTGAGAAACAAATAAAAATGAGCTAGTCGAGTACTGAGACATCTAAGACCATCATGTGTGAAGGATCAAGAAGTCACATATTCTCATGAGAGGGATATGAGAAAGAAGTGTATGAGCATCTTAAATATGATTCCATTCAAGGAGGATTTTGAATCCTAGAAGGGTAAGAGGATGATCTTCATATGGAGATGTTTTCATGTGAATTGATTGACCCAAAAATGATAAAACTTAAACCATGAAAACCAAGCCATAATGTGAAATCTTGCTCCCAAATCTTCTTGAATCCCTCTCTAGGCTAACCCCTCATGTGTCATGATCACCTTTTCCTTGAAGGTATTCTAATGCATTTGGTGAACATGTATAATTTTGCAAAAAAATTTTTTAACAAGGTCCATTATTCCATTCATTGAAGTGTAGTAAAAGACTAATTCTCCATCAAGCCTAGAAAGGCCAATTTTGGCCATTTCGAAGCCTGTGTGCATCCTCCAAGAGGGTTATGAAAATGTATTAAGTATCCAAAGGTGGTATTTGAAATCCTTGAAGGTGTTGGAATAATTTTAGGAAGATTTAGGAAATTTTGATCATTCAGGGATAGTTTGTTCAACAATGGGTTTTCAAGTGCAAGGAATGAGTAGTCAAATTGTGAACCTTGACTTCTCTCCATCTGATTCCAAGATCTCCATAAGGAGTTAGGAGGAAAAAAAGTAGGCACCAAAATCTTGAATAATCCTTTACATTTTGGGAGCATACATTTTTATCCAAGGCCACCAAATATGATGTTAGTAATCATCTCATACTCTCAAGCAATACATACCTCCCAAGATTGTTTCTAAACACTTAATTAGTGCTTGGTAATGAGATCAATACATTGTAGAGGCTGAGAACATGTGATTCACCTTCAAGTTCTAATTCCACATGGATAAAATTGATCAAAATGGTGTTCTCTAAAATGGTATTAGAGTCTTCTCCATAATGGTGTGACTCAAGAAGACTCCTAAGTTTTATAACCCAATTCTAGGTAGATTTATCTTCTAAGAATCCTTATCAGATGAGATATCAATATTTTCTTGTTGAAACCCCAAAATAGGGTTTTAGATAACCTAATAGGGAGAAAATTTAGATTTCTTATCATACACACCCTTCTTTACTCATTTACCCATTGAATAAGCTTTAGGAGGATTAAATTCAAGTTTATTCTTTTATAACCCAAATCTTTGGATGCTGATATGCTCCCAACATTAAGATTTAGGTGAGAAAAACCATGAGAGTTAATAAAACAATCAAGGTTGGAAGTAAATGCTAGATGTCATGAACTACCACTGTATATTTGTAATGAAATTACTTAATAGATTTGAATATCAACAACAATAGAACACCAAGAACACCAAAATGTAGATAAATGATCACAATATGCAAGTATAAGTTATAGGACTAAGGGTGTAGCAATATTCAATCCATTTCCTCTTGATAGACATCAATATGTGCATCCTTCCAGTCATTATGCATCCTTCCTCTGACTATCTTACCTTCATTTCAACCTTCACCTTGACTCAAGAGAAATTCCTAACAAGGTTTTAAAGTTGTTTTAGTGTGCAAGGATGATTACCCAAGGTGATAAATTAATTCAGTAAGATTCAGTGAAATATAACTTCCTCTGGAGGCCTAAAAAGACATTTTTAGCCATTTTGCAACTAGTAAACACACTTTGGGAATGTTTAGGGAAATTATAAAGCATCGAGGTGATTTTGAAGAGAATTGAAGGTGTCTGAAGTAATTTAGGAAAATTTAAGAAAGAAAATATGATTCAGGATCCATCTGTTCAACATCGGGTATTCAGGGTGTAGGGAATGAGAGCTTCAATGGTGAATGTTGTCTTCTATGGAAGATTTTGGGAGTTCCCGAATGAGTTTAGAGGGAAATAATATGCATTGAAATGTGTAATAGACAGTCACTTGGACAACAAGTGTAATCAGGAGAATCATGAGGTCTGTGAAGGATTTAAAACATCAAGAACCTCATTGAAATTCAAGTCATTAAAGGGAATGATCATCATGATAATGATGATAAAGGATCACCATGAGTGGTGATGGTAGTCATCTCAAGCTCACAAATGGTGCATATCTCTTTAGATTGTTTCTAAACACTTAATCAATACTTGGCGATGTGCTCACATCTTGCAATTCAAGGAGTGGCTTTCACTAGTGCTTCAATGCAGTTGGAGTTCAAGAAGATGGAGCTCACCCTCAAACATTCCTTCAAGTCTCATTCAGGGATCAATCCTTCCATATAGAGGAGGAAACCTATTTCCATGAGGAGAAATTGAGTGAAGATGTGTCTAAATACTATAAGCATGTTTCCACTCATGTGACATCTTGGTCAGGGAAGTGAATTGTGAAGTTAAAAAGGGTGTCATCATGTTCAAAGGTGAAATGGGAAGCTCATGGAGTGAGTTGAGGATCATCATATCTTGAATTTCCATCATGTTAAAACCTCTTTAAGGAACAAGCCAAGATGAGCTAGTCAAGATACGAGGCATTTAGGACCATCATGTGTGAAGGATCAAGGAATCATCTATCTCCATGAGAGGCATATGAGCAAAGAGGTGTATGAGTATCCTAAATTTGATTCCATCGAGGAGAATTCTAGAGCCGGAGGGTAAGAGGATGATCTTCATAGAGAACCATGTATGTAAGAATGAGAAATCATCTAAGTTTCACTTGATGTCACTCACTTGGTAGTGTTCTTAAACACTCATTTGAACCTTGTAGTGTGATCACACTTCAAAGGAGGAAGGAAATTATAACCACATCATTTTAGTCCAACAAGTGGCCACATGAAAAGAATCTCATTCAGTGAAAAATCCTTCCATCTACATGGTGAATACCTATTTTAGTAAGTGATAGATAATCAGAAAATGGTTTGAGAATCATGGAGTTGATTTGTGATCACTAGGGTTAATTGTGGAGGCCTTGAAAAGTAAGAGAGTGATCCTCGCTCTTGCCTTGTAATTAGAAGAGAGCATCATATTCCCATCACAATGTAGGTCTCATAATAATGTTTCTAAACACTTAAGTCATCACTTGAGGTTTTAGAAACATGATTTCAACTCATGGTAACTCATTTTTACCACTTTTTCATGTTAGAAGTTTTGTCACTCAAAAACACAACTTGGGGTGTTAGGAAGGTGTTTTCAACTCACAAAATTTGGCCCCATCCTCATGAGATCCTCACCCATGGTAAAAATAGTCTATTTATGATAGTACCCATTCCGAGAGGTACTTATCAACATTTACAAATATTCACCTATCACCATGTGGTGACCATCTCTCTAGAGCTTGCAAATTTAGGGCCATTTTTTCTAGAACCGAAAGGGGCAGCTACACTATTTTGAAATTCTTCATGAAACCTTAAATCTTAGAGAAAAATGGATGTTACCAACATGTATAGGATTCACATATCTTTCCAGTTCCTATTTTTTTCCTCCTAACTCCTTACGGAGCTCCCAAAATCATCGAAAAAGTCAAATTTCACCATTAGAGTGTTTGTTCCCTGCACCTAGAAAACCCGTTGTTGAGAAGATTGTCCTTGAATGAGAAAACCTTTCCTAAATATTCCTAAATTTCCTCCAACACTTCCAATATTCCCTGACATCACCTCCGGATGCTTAATATATTTCTTGAACTCTCCCAAAGGGTGTTTGATTAGCTCAAAATGGCCTTTTTAGGCCTTCGGAGGAAGTTATCTTCCATCAAGTCACACTTGAACTCATCAATCATCATATCCAATCATCCTTGCACATTGAAACAAACTTAAAAACCTTGTTAATAATTTATTTTGAGCTAGGTTGAGAGTGGTACTGAGGCAAGCTAGCTAGAGGAAGGACACACCATTGACCAAGAAGTGAAAGATGCATTCCCTAAGCTTGTAAAGTAGGTACTCATCCATAGTATGATTCTACCATATTCTAAGAAAAAAATAAGGATTCAACTCCATGCTCATGGGAAAATTCATGAGTCCATATATTTGATCAATTGTTGCTACCTTTGGAGTTGTGAGGTTTGTAAATTCTAATTTTGACACATTTAACACTCCTACAAATGTCAATAAACAATCCAAAAGGCCCCAAAACCTAAACAATGACTATATTCTTTCACAAAATAGATATTGATTGTATAATTTAAACCCTAAAAGATTTAGGTTGAATGCTAAAATCCTGAAAAATACCTATGTACTAACCCATTTTAGAATATGAAAAACTATCTTCTAAACTGTGATAGATGGAGTTGTGAGACTAGTTCCATAAGGTGCAGAGTGACCCTAATTTCTTATATTTACTAAAATAAATTTAAAGTATAAGAAATAATAAATATTTATTATAAAAGAAAAATCTTTATACTTTATTAATTAAAAAAAATTATACTTAAACCATTTATTTTAGTAAATATATCCCTCCCATAAGCACATATACCACATAAAACAAAGAAGAACTCGTGCGGCGTGTTTCATCTTCTTTGGGTTTGAAATTCCCAATCCATAGGCTTGGATTTGCTTGGATATCCAAACCTAAGGTTTGGACTGTGTAATCCATGAATAAATTCATGTTTTACAAAAACCATCAAAATCTCACGTGTACACCCCGATATCTCATGCGTTATAACATAATATTCCAAAAAAATATACTACGATGTCAAGATCCAGTTTTACCTTGGTGATGATATACTTCTTTCTAAAATCTGATTAGTTTAAGGCTTTCATCCATAATTTCTTTTACTAGTGCCTTCTTTTCTTGCCAAAACCTATGCATACATTTTGGTGCACAATTTATGATTTTTTCATCCAAATTTTTTAAAAAAAACCTCTTCTAAACTCCATTCTACACATTAAAAAAACAAGAACAAAAAACAATTTTTTTCTCAAAGTTATGGGGTGTACACACAAATATTTCATTTTTAGAGATGTGTGCACTTTGAAAATTAATAAAAATATATATATTCATCCAAAAATTATGAAAAATTAATGGGACCTTGTACGTGGTATTAGCTAACTTTCTAGAAAGGGATTTGAAAAATAATTTATATAACTCAAAAAATGGAGGGGTGCACACACAATAGGTTCTTATCTTTTTGACACAAAAATAGACATACTTTGTGTGCACACCACATTTGACCCTCTTAATCTCCACCATTTTAAAAAAATTAGTAGTTTAGAAACTAGATTTCAAGCTCTACTGGTACTTATTCTTATCACTTTGTCAAATTTTGAGCATATGCATGCCAAATTATTAGATGAAGTTCAGGTTTCGCTGATTTCAGGAAAAATGTGGCCACTTTTGACCCAATTTTGGTCCCCCATTTCCATGCATTACATTAAAAGGATTTTCCAAGAAGGAAAGCGTAAGATAGGTCAGTGGTCAACCTCTCCTTTAAAGCCTCAAAATATTTTTGTTGCGCGTCACCCCAATAGAACTTCTCTTTCACCTTTAACAACTCTTCCAATGACATGGCTATCCTTGCATAACCTTTGATAAACTTCTTGTAATAACTTGTATGCCCCAAGAACTCTCGTATAACTTTCTCTCAAGTTGGTAGGTTCCTATAACCCCAAAATAAGCGAAATCTTGGTGGGTCCACTAACAAGCTTTCCTTACAAATGATGTTCCCAAGCAAAGTGCTAAAGGGTGTGGAAAAATACAATTTTTGATCTTCAAAGAGATGTTAAGCTACTAACATCATTCAAACATCAATATCAAATAATTAGAATGGTATTTTACAAGACCATACATAGTCCAATCATCATTGTAGACATGCAAAACTTGTAAATAAAATATTGAAATGCTTGAACCACTATGCGCAAGAACACTTTTGATGCATTCTTCAAGCCAAAAGGAATAACTGTGTATGCAAAGCTTCCCCATTCGGTCTTAAAGGGGTATTCTCTTGATCTTCATGCATATTCCTCACACGATGGTAACCCAAAAAAATCGATCCGTAAGCAAATATATCTTGTGCCATGCTACTCCTTCCAATATTTCTTCAATGAATGGAGTGGAAAAGGATCAATGACACAAGAAGCATTTAGAACTCTATAGTCCACACATATCGTTATTCGCCATATTTCTTAATGTTGATCACTATTGGGCTAATCCATTTGGAATCATAAATAGGCTCTATGATGCCTAACTTGAGAATTTTATCAATCTCCTCTTTTACCTTGATGCAAAAATTGGGATTCATCTGGTAAGGCCTCTTCCAAACTGCTCATTCGTCATCTTTTATCTTAGTATTCATCTCACCTAACGATGGATGCAAAACCTTTAGTTCATGATACCTTATGGGAAAGAGATCCTAAAATTCACATCATAGCTCAATAATCTTTGTAACTTCGAGTCTCGATGAATAATCACCAATAATCAACTCTTTAGGCACATGCTCGGTTCTAATGTTGAATTTATTAGTCTTCATGGCACATGGTATGCATGCACCTAATCATCCATGGATTCCATCACCTCGTACACACCTTCTGTATGATTTATATCTAAATCCTTCACTTCATCATCATCTATGAGGTAGAACATTTTTTCTTTTTTATCCCTCAAAGCATGCCCCGATCGTGTCTCTTATGATTCTACTAAGTCCTCGCACACCTCAATATCAATTTCTCTAAATAACTAAATCATGATCTCATAAGCCTTCGACTTGTATCCTAGTGTAATGTGCCTCATGATCTATAAGGATTCATGAACTAGTGGCTTAATATAAAATTAATCAAAGGTGTGAACAATACCTCCACTCAAGTCATGCCAACTCATTATCTCCTACTTGATTCAGCGTGTACATATCAAGCATGCATGCATCCATGCAAAGGAGAATAGAGCTTCTAAACCTAAAGAGATGGTGGTAAATATTCTTACCATTGCACCTAATATCTTTAAAAAATTTAATATAAACCAAGGAGATTGCTCTTTGAAAACCTTGTTAGGAAGTGTTGGGCCCTGAAGTGACTAAGTCCCAAGGCAGAAGGAGCACACACGTGTAAGTAAGTTAGTAGGAAAGTGCTCAAGTAAAGATGCATGAGAGAAGAGGTTGGTGCATGGAAGCAGGAGAGGGTTTGGGGACTTAGCCACATTTTGAAGGTGGTATCATAGGAGAAACACGTGAGGGCCCGAGTAGGCATGATGAATGGATAAGGTGCCATCCTGGAGCCTTGGAGGTCAAGAAAATAATATTCCACATAGGGAATATTCCCAGGAGGATCATTACAATTAGTGGAGGCCTTTGCAAGCTGGCATAAGAACTTGATCATGGAGGACCACACTTCTACTTGGCATGCGATCTGCTCATGGGTAAAACTATGGCGGTGAATCCAGATTCTATTTAAAGGAGTGCTTGGGTCTAAAATAAATAGTGTTGGAGTTAGAGTTAGAGTTGGAGAGGATTTATAGGTAACGAAGTACTATAAGATTTTTGTTACTAGGCACATATGTATGTGCACGGGTCTAAAACTAGAGCTGAGATGGAAGAACATAGCTAGGTTTTTCTATGTAAAGTATCTTGTATGGCTTTGAGATGTTATTTCTTGATATATTTGGTTTGTATGACCCTTATGATGTAATGAGGCTACTTTAAATGTTTATAAGTCAATATATGATGTGTTATTCTCGGACATTCACGTTTATGGGTATAAAACCTTGTGTTTTCATGTTATTCATGGTTTAAATATGTTTTCATTATGTTGTTGTGATGTTTATGTTTATCTCATGGAGCATTTATGCTTAGAACTAGATCCACTACCTTTGTATTAGATTAAATGCATGTGTTCTTGTTCTGTAAACCTTTCCTCCATTAATGGCGTAACATTCTCACAAGGCTCACATAAAGGAGGGGATCATAACCTGCATGCACCTTAGGTGAGCGCCTAGCACTCGGGTGATAGGTTGGGATGATTGGGGTTAAAAGAAAGATTAGAGGATAGAGGTAAATGAGACTACATTTTCGTTCAATTGTTAGGAACTCTTTTTAAGTTGTGAGAATGATGTGTGATGACAGAGCATCGACCTTAGACATCATCGAGACCTAACTTAAAAGAAAGGAGGAAGATTTTTCTCAAAGGTTCAGTACTAGATCTGAGTTTGATTCACATAAATGGGTGGAGGAGAACCTGTATCACGAGCTCTATGAGAAATTCTTCTATTGTTTCCCAATAGAAATGTATGAATGGCTCTCAGCATATTCATCAAGGATGAAGTGGTACTATAGACATCATGTTTGGACCCGGGAAGAATATCAATGGTTGCAAGATGATGATATGACCTCGAATCGTGTTGTTGATCACTGGTGGAGAAGTGTGTTGACTAGTTACATGTTGGAGTACGCAATATCAACTTATTCTTGTCTAGAGGTTGTTGAGTTCAAGTTCTTGTGAGAACCTAGAGGATATTTCTTGTGTGCTTTGTTGTTAGCCATCAAGATCCTGATTATTACTTTGAGTTTGGAAGTATTTCCTATAGTTTGATAAATTCTCGCTAGGCACGGGCATAGAAGATGGTGTGGTGGAGATGGTAGACCTTACGGAAGAGGAAGAGAGAGAGGAGAGGTGGCTCAAGTAAAATGAAGTGTGAGAAAGGGAGTTGGCGAGACAATGTGAAGTTTTCGATGTGATGGACTTATGGATACAAATGTTGCAAGAAGGATTTAAGGTTAGTGCAAAGGTTATGGTAACTTGAGCAGTCATTTCTACCCCATCTTGGCAAGCACAGGAGAGAAACCCCCTCGGTTTCTCGTGAGATTTCATCGTATGGAGAAAGGAGGAAAGTTGTAGGTGCACATCTTATCCCAACTAGAAACCAAACCCTGGCAATTATTTTTTCCAAATCTAAGACACATATTTATAGTTCACGGTGTTAGTGAGTAGATAACATTAGGTAGATATCTTTTTACATTACACCCATCTATGGTTACGTAGACATTTCTGCACATATTTTGGGAAAGGTGTGGGTTCACAAGATCTGTAAGTGGTGTGGGAAACACATTTGGGAGTGGTTTGGTATCACAGACTGTTGACGTGTAGTTTAGAGTGATTGTGGGAATGTAGAGTGCAACTATTTCAAGGCTATTGCCTACTATGGAAGAAGGATCGGGTGGATTAGGAGGAATAAGAGATAGCGGATCTAGTGGATCTAGTGGTGGAGACAACACAAGAGGGAATCAAGGTCATGTATTTGGTGGGCAAGGTCCACAACACCATCAAAAGGTGTTTTATGATATGTCGCTCCACTTACCTGATTACAAGGGCATTAAGGATTCTGTGCAACATGTATACAAGTGTGAGTTAATATGGCACATGAAGAGCATCACTGCCCTAGAGTAGAAATTAAGTCAATTTACAATGACTTTGCAAGAGGCACACACATATCTAATACCAGAAGTATGACCCCCATTAGATGGTGGTGGATTATATTGCGTTGTGTGATGAATTCTTGACACGCCCACATTCTTGAGTTCAAACAAAATAATATTAGTGTATTGAAGGAAATCATGCAAGGTATGGTGGAGAGCATGTGGGAGTATTATGCATGTTTTAAGACTCTCCTGTCAAAGTTATCATATGATATCCATTCATCCCAGCATGCATAATGGTTTTTTGGGGGCTTAATCATGTCCTTCAAGAGATCCCTTTCACACAAAACTTTCAAGGATCCGTCGAGTCCTTGGAGGCTACTTTACACATTGAGGCCATGGGAATTGTTGACACTGCATGATTTCATTTTTGGAAGCTCAGATTACTTCCATGGCTAAAAAACTTGATAAGTTGTCTACGAATTTGGCTCATGAAACACGTAGTGGACTCTAGTGCATGAATTATGAAGTGAAGGGGATCACGAAAGATATTTTCCCTCGAAATATGGTGTGTGCCATGTCGAGATTATGAAATGTGTTAATCGAGATCATGATGTAAGTAGATTTCCATTGTTGCAATGTGAAATCTGTAAGAACGTGTCCTCGCTATTGTCATATTTTCACATCCATTACTCATGATATGAAGGACTATTGATTGATAGACCAAATCCATGATGTCATTGATCTCGGTGTGTGCTAGACCAACATTCATATTTTTATAAGGATTAGGATTATCAATATGAAGGGCACACAAATGGAGGATGTTGAGGAAGAGCTTTTCATAGAGGTTTGGAGGTAATGGTTAGGGATGAAGAGGTGACTTTCCCCATGGGACCTGTTATAATTATGGATCGACTTAACACTATAAGTGCAAGTGACCTAATTTGTTGCAATGCTCATGGTGCGAGAAGAAGCACAAGTATGAAGAATTCCCAGAGTTTTATGACCACATGAGAAAGAATCATAAGAAGGATAAAGGCATGGGAATGGTGAGTGTAAAAGGACCGACCCATAATGGATGCCAAGAGTAGTGCTTAACTCCCATCTAGATCTGTTTTAGTCACTACATGTGCTGAGGCTGCACGCACCTGAGAGGAACCAAAGTAGAAGCTTCTTATCATAAGATAAGAAGTGTTATATAGGAAATATCCTAATCCTACCCACCATAAGGAGGTGTACCAAGAAACCATGGAGGTGATTAGGAGTTTGTAAGGAGAAATCTAGTTTCTGAAGGAGAAATCACTCCAATTGGAGTAGAAGAAGAGCGCTAAGGATCCTTAGTAGAATATGGAGTAGGTTAGGAAAGTGTGTCGGATGTTATGGCGGGAGAGCATTATTCCTTTGTTGGGAGAATGGATGAGGGAAAAGATACCGCACGCTGGAGGAGAACAAAAGAGACAAGTTCTACATGCTAACTTTGTCTCCTCATAACATTGATTATGATAAGGAGAACACATTGAATATAGTTGTTGATGGGTGGCTCCTGAGTAATATATTAATTGAAACAAGTGTGGAGGTTAATATCCTTACTTTAGATGCATGGAATAAAATGGGAAGTACCCCATTGTAGGCATCTTCAAATGTGTTGTACATGTCTAACAAGACAAATTCCATGCCTCTAGGGGTGTTGAAAGGTGCATCCATTACTATTTAAGGGGAAAATTTTACTTGGAGACTTTGAGGTCCTAGAGCTTGTTGAGGTTGATAGTTTTCTAGCATTACTTGGGTGCCCTTGGTGCTATGCAAACAATGCTAACCTGCATTTCAATAAAGGCTATATAAGTTTTGAGAACAAAGAAGAGTGCGTGATCATTACACTAAGTGATGGATGGTCTCACCTTATGTGAAACCATTGGATGAGGAATACTTAAACAAAATTTATGTGCATACCATCAGGGACCCAAAATTCACTCATCCATCGAAGGAAGGGGTAATTCAATGGATGCACAATCCATAAGTGATACTGACCAATGTTACTTGTGTAAACTGGGTGCAAGGGACAAACGATTTGGTTGGAAGTCATATGAAGGATACTGGGACAAGATTTGTCAAAATGTGCTTAGTTAGGTGCTTGGGAGGAAGGCACTTTCCGTTACACACACCGGGAAGCCAACCCTGATGTATTTTTGTGTGAAATGGAGACCCAATGGAAGTTTCAAGTGGAGATAAGGAATATGCTTACCTATACTTTGTGTGGGATAACAACACATTTGTGGGAGACACATCGAGATAATATTCTAGAGTGGTGCGAAGTGAGAATCATGCTCTCTGTTAGGTTTCTTTGAAGTAATGCACCATCTCAAATTTGTGACTATGATGGGAAGGGATCCACCTCATGTCATGTTTAGGAGTGTGAGAAGACTTGGATGGGAGGAATGGAAGCTTTACCCCCTTCCCTATGGGTGCATAAGTTCTATTCCACCTTACAAGGTTACGCGTGTGTATGGTATATTCATTTAGAGTTACAACGTCGAGACGAGGGGAATTGGAAAAAGTTGATGATAGATCTTGTTCAAACATTTGAATATTGGAGTACTAAGCCATCGGTGAATGAGGTGTTGCAGGTAGTCAAACACCTTACCTTGGGAGATAGTGCCATGGCAGAGGAAAAGATTCTAGAGCTGTTAGGTGAACCAAAGTTGGGGGTACGCTTCATGGAGGAAGAATCAGAGGAAGTACAACTTGAGTGTGCCTACCTGGAGAAGGAGAAAGGAAAGTTGGTCTACTTGATAGATAATGAAGAGGTGGAGAACTTGGATGTTAGCCATACAAAAGGTACACACAAAGTGTTAGATAACACTGATGAGAAAGCGTGTGCTTACCACAAGCCATTAAAGACAAATATAGTTAAATTTGGTATGAAAGTGACACCAAAGGAAGATATTATTAGGGACTACTAGATGGACTAAGAGGTCTTAAATATTATTGAGCTTCTCCATAATTTTTCATTATTTGTTTCCACGCAGTACCATGAACTTAAAGGAGTTCACCCTCGCTAGGATAAATGAGAATCAAGTTAAAGGATGGTGGACACCCAATTCGAAGATACCTTATAGGATGAATTTGAATTTGTGCATCAAATTTAAGGAGGAGATTGATAAGATGATAACATCTAGGATCATAAAATCCATTGAATAATCTGAATGGGTAAGCCCAATGGTCATCAGTATAAAAAGGATGGGAGAATAAGGATTTGCATTGACTATAGGGATTTGAATGTAGTGTGTGTAATTGATCCTTTCCCAACCCCATTCACTAAGGAGATCTTGGAAGGAGTAATTGGGTGTGAGATCTATTCATTTACGAGATGGGTTTTGGGATATTACCAAGTTTGAATTACAAAGGAATACTAAGAGAAGACAATGTTCACCACTGAATGGGGAATTTTTTTCTATATGGTAATGCATTTTGGACTGAAGAACATGCATGTTGTGTTTTCATGCATTGTGGTCCAAATATTTCGGTACTTCATTCACAATTTTCTTCAAGTCTACTTAGATGACTAGATGGTTTACATTAGTAAAAGACCATTGTGACAATCGACGGTTGATGTTTGAGAGATGAAGGAAGTTGAGCATTTCCCTAAATATTAAGAAGTGTGTTTTTTCCACTCCTTTTGGCATGTTGTTGGGACACATTATTTGCAAAGAAGGATTACTAGTAGACCCCACAAAAGTTATTGTTATAGTGGGATTAGAGGAGCCTACTATTTAAAGTGTGGTATGCAGGTTCCTAGGGAATACAAAATACTATAGGAAATTCATCAAGGGATATGCCTAGATTTCCATGCCCCTAGAAGAGTTATTGAAATTAAAAGGTAAGTTCTATTGGGGAGAGGCACAGAAGGTGGCATTTGACACATTGATGGAAAATCTTACCATCGTGCCCATTTTGCACTTTCCCTCTTGGGATAAGCCTTTTTATGTGCATGTTGATGCTTCCAGGATGGCAATTAGAGTGGTCTTAGTACAAGTTGTGGGGAGGGAATTGTTGAACATCCCTTGTGTTTTGCTAGTAGGAAGCTTACCCCAATAGAACAAAATTATACTACCACGGAGCGCGAGGCATTATCAATGATCTACGAGCTACACAAATTCAAAGCGTGACTTGTTGAAACACCTTTTATTTTCTAAACGGACCACATGGCATTAAAGTAATTAGTGAATAAGCCCATTTTGTAAGGGTGCATATGCCAATGGGTCCTATTGTTTCAGGAGTTTGAGTTTACAGTTTTGGTGAAACCAGGGAAAATCAATTTGGGACCTCATAATTTTTCAAGGATTACCTCAGGTGAGGAAATATAGATCATTGAGGATACGATGCCCGATACATAGTTATTCAGGTTGTAGAATGCACCCTCTGACTTGGAATATATTTCTTTGTTCCTACGAACGGGTGGGGCGCCAAAAGTGATGAAGGCATAAGAAAGGAAGGAGTTATCCATACGCATTGTGCCCTATATGTTAATTAGTGGAGACTTATACAAGCTAGGTCATGATGATATTTTTGCTGGTGTGTGCTAGAGCATGAGCGCACTGTAATCATGGAAGAGGATCATGGTGGAATTGTAGGAGGACACTATGCGAGGAATGCGACCGTGTGCAAGATCATTTTAAGCGGCCTTTTGTGGGAAATAGTTTATAAGGATTGCATCAAGTATTGTAAGGGCTATGACCATTACTAGTGCCTTGGTAAACAAAGAAAAAGAGATGAAATTCCATTAAGGCCTATCGTCAATGCATAACCATTCGAGAAGTGGGTAATTGACTTCGTGGGCCCTATTTCCACATCCATGTGAAGGAAAATTTTGTGTTACATTATCACTTGTCATGAACTATCTTACAAGATGGGAAGAAGTGGCTCTATAAAAATATTGCCTGAGAGGCTACAACAGCTAGGTTTCTATCTGAGAACATAATCACAGATATGGATTTCCATTGAGCTTAACAAGTGATAGGGGTATGCATTTCTTAAATGATACAGTTAGAATCCTATTGGTAGAATTCATTGTGGCCCATCACAAGACTATCCCTTATCACCCACAAGCTAATGGGACAATGGAAGATTTTAACAAAATTTTCAATCACATGTTGACCAAGATTTGTGATGTTCGTAGATGAGACTGGGATGATAAATTTTCTGCCATGTTATGGTCATATTGGACTACATTTAAACTACTAAACAAGGCCAAACCTTTTCAATTCGTGTTTGGCGAGGAGCTATGTTACCTATTGAATTTATGTTACCATCACTTCATATTACATGCGTAGGAGGTTTAGCTAATGAACAAGCACTTGAGGAATAGATTGATAAGTTAATGTAATTGGAAAAGTGACGTTTCATAGCACGATGGAGTCAGAAAATGGAAAAGGCTAGGCAAAAGGCATGACATGATAGACACATCAAGAACAAGAAGTTTGAGGTTGGGTAGATGGTCTTGTTGTATGATTCCAAGTTTCTACACCACCCAGGAAGCTTAAAGTACATTGGTTGGGTCCATATGTGATATCTCATATACTTGATTTAGGTGCTTGCACAATATAAGTGTTGGATGGAACAATGTTACCTGGTCATTTTAATGGGAGTAGGTTAAAGACGTACTTCGTAAATAAGTCTTCGGTGTGTTTATAAATAAGCAAGTATTGCCATTTAGCTTAGAATTTCCCTTAATGTATTGTTCTTTCTTTGTGTTTCCCTTCTTTATCACTTTTCTTTGACTTTTTTGTTTTTTTTGGGCACCTTTGTGCACTAATATCCAATTACTATCTAAAGTGATTTTAAGCACAAAGGCCCATGCATCTTTTTAGTGTGGGATGAAAGGCGTCAAAAAAGAGTTCTTTGTGAAAAAAATGTGGTAAGGAGAATTGTTAGGAGTGATGTGCATAAGTGACCCAAGTGAGGAAATCAAAAGTGCGTGGGTTCAGAAAAGCGCGTGTAGCAGAGGTGATCATGAGAGAATATTGGTGTCAAAAGGCTTGGAGAAAACCACATATAAGGGTAAAAATCTCAGGAGCAACATGAGGTACATGAAGGAAAGAACTTGGTAAAGGATACAAAGGTTGATATACTTTAGTACGAGGAGTGTGTGTAACTTAGTTTGTTGTCAAAGAAGTCTTGCATGCTAGAAGGTTACAAAAAATTTCATGTGATTTTACATGCGGAGGAAATCACTAGAAAAAATGTGTCGAGGGATGTTGTTGGAAAAATATGACTTTAATGCATTCGTACGTTGGTAGGTGGCATTAGATTTTATGTGGGAAAAACAAAATCTATAAACGAAGGTCGTGGTGAGTTATTATTTTACTTGTGTTTGTGTTGAAAATATTTTGTGAACTAGGTGTTTCGCTCGGAATGTTTCGGCTTCTAGGAATAGAGTTGTTTCTATCCTTTCATTCCTTTTAGAAACAAATAGGGTTAGGGCTAGGAGGAATACTGTTAAATGTCGAGATTGTGTGCGCATCGTGGAGAAAGATCAAGTTGACTGCGAAGAACTCCTTTTTGTCTTGGAAGGACTACCTGCAAATAAGAACACAAGACCACAAGATTTGATTAAACAATAAATGAGGAAACTGCCTTGGGCCAAGGAAATATAAAACTTCCTTTCGAAGGTGGTCAGTTTCCCTGCTAATATGAATTAACACAAATGACGCAAAATATCAATTAGATTACTTGGTTGAAACGGGTAGGAGAAGGCTGGTTTCTGGTTATAGTCAGGGTAACCGATATCGGTTTTTGGTAACCGACGTCGGTTGGGCCTAGGACCTTCTTGGTAGCTATGGTGTTTGTAAGGCTGGTTTATGGATGATATTAGGAAATGAGATGATGAGAGGTAAAAGAATGACAGTTAGATGCAATGGCACGTTGGGTAGTGGATTCAGAAACGGATTTAGGAGGACTGTGATTCAAAGAGCATAAGAAATGTTATAACAGAGGACATGCAAGATGTGACTTACTGGTTTTGACAAAGATGCAAGTTGATCTCCTTTGCTGCAAACGCTTCTGGTTTCTTCACTCATCTCTGCTCGGTCAAGTGAAGATCTGGACTCTGTTTTTCGCTCCCAATGATCTTCGTTGATTCAAAAATCATTCGACCCTTGATTTTGGTTCGGGAGCCCATTTACGGGAGCCGATGGTGGTTACGTAACCGACGGGCGGTCGAGTAGGAACCGGCATCGGTAAGGAAAAAGTAGGCTATTTTTAGTAAAATAGCCCACCTTCCCTGCTTTTCTCCCGAGAGATCAGTTGCGGGCTTGGTCAAGTGGCTAGAAGGTCGGTTTTGGGTGCGAGTAAGGAGGCATTAGTTATGGATGTGAGTCTAGACCAAGTCATAGGTCTTAATTAGGTTAGTTTAGGGTTAGGGCTAGGTCATGATGAGGTGGAAAAATGAGGTGGCAGGTAAGGTGATGTGGATTTATCAATTACAAGGTAATTAATAAATAATTGTGTAAGGTTTAGGTGATGAGGTTAAGTTGCGAGATGAGATGCGGGTCACAAGGGGTCGTAAGACACAAATTTGGTGTCTACATTAGCCCCTTATTGTCATGTAGCTTGTTTTGTAAAGCTACACAGACAATAATATGAAGTGGTTTCCCCTGTTAAGGGTATAGGTAATCCCCCTCAAATCTATCACAGATTGAGTGAACGGGAAATCAGGGATAGGGTTGATAAAGGGTAAATGGGGTAGAGGGGATGGTAAGATGGTGGGGTAGGTCCAAGGAAGCAGACGCATGGTAAAATGCAATAGTACGACTAGGGTACATGATTTGACGAGCAAACCAGCAGTGCATAGGCAAAGGTCGATAGTTTATCCAAACAAGGGTGATATAATCCTGGTATCCAAGGCATAGGAAGTAGCTCCAGGGTATATAACAGGTAAGGTACAGGAACGTTTAGGCATGTCCGGCAGTACCAAATGGTTGGTTTGGTTGAGATAAACGTCACGGTCTAGGTCTGAGCAAAATTGGTCGACGAGATCAAGTCAAGGACCCTAATCATGCTAAAACATGAACATGTGAGCTCGATTGAACAAAAAACTACAGGATGGGTGGATAAAAGTTTATGGTTTTGATTTTGGGTAAGGTATTGGAGTGATACGGCCGTGGGTCGGGCCGAGTTGTTGGGTTGCAGCCTTGGGTCGGGCCAAATGGGTAGGGCGAGGCCTTGGGGCGGGCGGTTGGTTAGGGCGAGGCCTTGGGTTAGGTCGGTAGGGTAGGGCGAGGCCTTGGGTCGGGCCGGTAGGGTAGGGAAAGGCCTTGGGTCGGGCCGGTAGGGTAGGGCGAGGCCTTGGGTCGGGCCGGTTTGGTAGGGCGAGGCCTTGGGTCGGGCCGGTTTGTTAGGGCGAGGCCTTGGGTCGGGCCGGTAGGGTAGGGCGAGGCCTTGGGTCGGGCCGGTTTGTTAGGGCGAGGCCTTGGGTCGGGCCGGTAGGGTAGGGCGAGGCCTTGGGTCGGGCCGGTTTGTTAGGGCGAGGCCTTGGGTCGAGCCAAATGGGTAGGGCGAGGCCTTGGGTCGGGCCGGATAGGTAAACAAATGGTGTTCAACAAAGGTGGATATAGGCGATATGTGGTTAAAAAGGGGCAAATGGTAAATAAGGGCAAAAAATTGGGGGAAAGTTGGAAGAAAAAACCGATGTCGATTCTACGTGACCGATATCGGTTAAGGGACCGATACCGGTTCATTAGGGCAACATGAAACCGATATCGGTTAAGGGCGAAAAACCTATAAAAAGAAAAATACGGCTTGTCATTGTCACTTTGTTATTTTGAAAACCAAATTGACTTGTCTGACATGGAGAGTTGAGATTGGAGGTTTATTGATTGAGGTGGAGCTATTTTGCTGGAGGAGTGAGTTGTTTGCGGGCCCGAGTGAGGAGGAGGCAGCAGTTGATTGGCCGGGGACCCAGCAGAGTAGAATTGGAGCCATGGCACAGGCAGGAGGAGCAGGAGGGGCTGGACCAGCTGGACCACCACCACCCATCCCACCACGACGACGTGTCGTCGTACGGGTAGGCTCGGAACTCTTTATTTTGTGCATTTGAATGGTATTAAGCGAAATTGGGGGTTTGGGTAGGAATTTACATTTTTTAGGAAATAATGAGTAAATTGACGTAATTTGAAAAATGAAGAGGATAGATGGGTAAAATAGGGCAAGTCGGTTGGGTGGGTAGGTTTTTAGGGTGTTTGGGTGGGTAGATAAGTATAAAAATATAAAAATATGGGCGGGGGCCGCGCGGGGTTCGGCTCCCAGTAATTATAATGACCGATGTCGGTTTAGCGCGACCATCATCGGCACGCAAATTGTGTGGACAGGGTGTGTTGGGCTGGACCGGCGTCGGTCGTATGTCGGCCGGCGTCGGTTTGGGTTTGTATGGGTATGGGTTGGGTTGGGTGGGTTTGGGTGTTGGGTGGGGTGGGGTGTTGGGTGGGGTGGGGTTTGGTTGGGGTGGGTTGGGTTGGGTTTGTTTTGTTTTGGGGTTGGGTGGGTTTGGATTTGGGTAGATTTTGGGCTTTGGGTCGGGTAGGGGTTTGGGTGGGGTGGGTTTGGTTTTAGGTGGAGTGGGTTTGGGTTTTGGGTGGGGTGAGTTTGGTTTTTAGGTGGGGTGAGTTTGGTTTGTAGGTGGGGTGAGTTTGGGTTTTGGGTGGGGTGGTAGAGAGTCGGGGTGTGGTCGGGGGGATAAAAGGGGGTTTAGAGGATAAAGTAGATGTTGTGATAAAAAGTAGGTCTAAGGATGTGGGTTGGTTTTGCAGGCACGTCAGCAGTTGACGATGCGGGATAGGATGCCCCCGCTGTTGGTGCGGATGAGACCACATGTGTCCGCAGCTCACTGGGCGATCATGCGCGAGGTGGGACTCGGTGGAGTCCAGAGGTACAGAGCGATAGAGAGAGATCACAGCCTGATGGTCGCCCTCATCGAGAGATGGGATCTCGACGACCAATGTGTTCCATCTCCCGACTGGGAGATGACTATCACGTTGGAGGATGTGTATCGCATCCTTCGACTACCTATCGAGGGAGAGGCAGTCTTCCAGGTAGATTCAGAGACTGCCATGGACAGCATATTATAGGTTTTTGGAGATGCAGCCGCGCTACTTACCTATCACAGCGCGAGCATTGGGTATGGTGACATGTACCGTGCGCATCGACACGAGACACACTGCCGGGTCATGGCTTGATGATGATTGGGATCACTGCCGCCGCCTCCCGGACTCGAGAGGAGGCCGTTTTCCACGGCATTGATGGGGGTGCTGCTTGAGATGGTGGAGGAGCATACTTGCTATGCGTGGGCACCAGTGTATCTGGTGCAGCTATAC
This sequence comes from Taxus wallichiana var. yunnanensis, assembly GCA_018340775.1. Taxonomy (NCBI): domain Eukaryota; kingdom Viridiplantae; phylum Streptophyta; class Pinopsida; order Cupressales; family Taxaceae; genus Taxus; species Taxus wallichiana. Next base: position 519,431,106 of record CM031242.1, on the reverse strand, counting down.
AGAGAGCTCTGGGGTTATCGCAAGATGCGGCGATTTGGTATTTGTTTGACTTTTTTACTTCACTGTTGGGCATATGAGCACATCATATGCATCGGACCCGATAGGGGCTGCCCAGCGACCGGGCCACAGTTATATACAGATACGGCTTTCGTGAGGTGGTTGGGAGTCGTGGGGCAGCCACGAGCAAAGGTGCTTGCAGGCGAGATGTGGTGTATTATAGACATTTATTAGAGGGCCTTTGACAGCAGTAGACATCATATGGAGACCTTACGAGGTCATCACCCTCGCAGAGGAGCCTCGTTTATAGTTGCGTCTCGATCCAAAGACACACATTCTAGATAGCAAGACGAGGCCGGAGAGTACGAGAGGATACCCCTGAGAGAGGGTGCAGCAGTGCAGAGATGAGGCTGCGGCAGACGAGCCGGCTCCCTTCCCTCGATACAGAGGGATGATGTAGAGCCCAACCGCCCGCACCACGCCCCTTGGATCCAGATTGGTTGCGAGCAGAGAGGCCAGCAGATGATGGCGTAGATGATGCTTTGGGTGCACGGGAGCATACAGGGTTTGGTGGGTTGGCCGAGAGAGCGGCGAGGGCAGATGTCCCACACAAATGCCCGACTTAGCGGCAAAGTGATGCGTAGAGAGAGATCAGCTCAGGGGCCAGGTGCAGTTATTACAGGGGCAGCTTGCTGCTGCGCAGGCACAGATAGGGGTCTTACAGGGGCAGCTAGCCCAGCTCGAGCACAAGCACGAGCACGTAACACCACACCAAAGAAGATCTGACCACATGTGTAGGCACAGTACAGTACAGCAAAGCCACAGTACAGTGCACCACCACGGCCACAGGCACCACCAAAGACACCAAAGACACGAGGGTACTGGTAGTAGGAGTCCGGGGACCAGCCCCAGTACCGACGGTGGCACGGGAGAGATACATGGAGGTGAGAGCAGAGGCCCGGTACTATCAGGATGTCCTTGATAGTACCGGAGCTGAGTATCAGCCATATGCGGCACACCGAGCGGAGACCTCGCATAGTCAGAGGTCGCAAGGAGCGCAGCCACACCCGGCAGTGTGTCCATATGGTAGGAGGAGGCGAGGCACCGCAGGGACCAGCAGGGAGAGGTGCTGAGGGTGGTGGGGAGAGCTGAGGGATCCCCACATAGTTTTTGTATAGGGACATGGGCACCGGTCTGCGAACCGGTTGTGTTGATAGAGGCCTGCGTGCCGTCATTTATTCATGTATGGATTCATTTATTCATTATATACCGGCCTGCGAGTCGAGTACGGGTTGTATATTTGATACCGGCCTGCGAGCCGAGTATATTTTTGATATGAGGGACCGGCCTGCGAGCCGAGTCGAGATTTTGGATAGTTATTGCGGCCTGCGTGCCGGCTTAGTTGTATGATGAGATCACAGAGGCCCCGATGCAGGGCACATTGTATATTTGAAAATTTGTATATATATATAGAGATGATGTTTTGATCCACATGCAGTGTTCAAAAATGTGTTTAAGTATTTCGTCAATGGTTTGTGGTATAGAATATATGATGAGTTTAATTGACATGTTGATATATGGATGATGTGTTATATGATGAAATGTTGCATGTTTTGGGCTGGTTTTATGACATTGTTATATATGTATCTGATGAGTTGGATCCAAATGATGTATAGATAGATAGTTTTTTGTTTTGTTTTGGTATCCTTAGTTGATGACTTGTTTGTTTTTGTAAAATAGATGATGTTAATGAAATTGTAATGATATGTGTGGTGGATGGACAAATATGGATAATGGTGATGAGATGCAGGAAAAGAGGCGGGCGCGACAAAAATTAGGTAAAAAACGAAGAAAAGAACCATGTTTCAAAAAGGCAGGTGTATAACCGATATCGGTTAGGTAACCGACGTCGGTAGATAGTAGACCGATATCGGTTACATAACCGATACCGGTTATTTAGGTATGAGCTTTTCTAAAAATAAAAAAGCTAGGGTGGCAACTTAAGTTCTAATTTTGAGAGCCATGCAAGAAGTTAAATACGTGAACGCGACGCTTTTTGACGAATGAGACATGTAATTGCATGAGAGATTTGAGTGATAAGGAGAAAAGAGACAGGAAAGTGAATGTGATCTGAGATTCAGAAAGTAGAAAGGTGAATTTGAAAAGAGTGGTGATCATGGCAGAACGAGGAGAAGCATCCAGCAGGCAGGGACGAGAGGGAAGACAAGTGCCACCGCAAGCTGCTGCAACGCAAGAGGTAAACGTTTTGGTTGTGATTTGATTTTTGCATGTGTTATGAATAAGAGATTAAGTGGGTAGATATGAAAAAGAAAACATGATAGCAAGGGTTATAAGTGTTACGGGGTAGGTAATCAGGGGTTTCAGGTATGTTTGTAGGTATAGAAAGGAATAAACGCTCAAATTATTGTCGTAGGCAGTAGGTTTAGGCAGGCGGTATGAAGGTGACAGTGACCGATATCGGTTAGGAATAACCGGTATCGGTTACTAAACCGGTACCGGTTTACTATAAACGATACCGGTTGCTGTAGGAATTTCCAGAATGTGAGAAAAAAAAAAAAGTGGGGATTTGATTTATTGAACAGTTATTGGTTTTTGTGACATATGCAGGCAGAGGCAGGGCTAAGGATGAATGATAGTGTACCAGCGTTGTTGTCACGAATCCGAGCGGATGTAACACCAGCTGAATGGATGTTGATAAATCATTTGGGGTTAAGTGGGATCCGCTATTATTCACGAATTACATGGAACCATGCTATGTTACAGGCATTGATTGAGAGATGGAATCCTGAGAAAAATACCTTCTATCTGCCAACAGGGGAAATGACAGTAACATTGGAAGATGTGTTCCGTATTTTGAGACTCCCAATTACAGAAAACCAAGATATCGTGCATTACCTAGCGCAGCACGGGAGCGATAACAAAGCAAAGATTTGGTCTATACGCATGAGATTTAACACAAATGAGGTTTGTCATTCACATATGGGATAATGTATGCGGACATCCCGAGGAGACAAGGTTAGCAGTGATATTAATGATAGCGGTAGGGTATTATGCATTACCGAGGCGATGGGGAAGATTTCCAAAGGCATTGATGTGTGTTATTTGGGAGATGATAGAAAGGAACGTGACGTTTGCATGGGCACCGCATATTTGATGAGCTATACAGGGTTTATGGGCTTGTAGGTGAAATCACGAACGACATTGGATTTTCATACTTATTACACTGTTGGGCCTATGAGCACATTGTTTGTGTGCGACCAGTAGGTCGATCCATCCAGTCAGGAGAAACCAGAGTACAAAGGTTGGGATTCAGACGATGGGTCTAGACAGAACAAGAGGCAAGATCCCAGGCTGTGACGGGTGACATTGAGTATTATAGGCAGGTATGGGAGATGGTGACGATTGCGGATATCTGTTGGAGGCCATACGGAAACTATATGGTAACAGAGAACATAGCTGAGGAGTTGAGGGGTGTAGAGCGATTGAGGTGGATCGCAGGGCACAGGCCGGGTGAGTATGAGAGGATTCCTCTAGATCGCGTGCGGCGACAATTTAGATTTGTGCAGGATATACCTTAGGCTTATAGACCCTATATGAGGATCGATGCAGAGGCAGTATTCTCACCTCCCCAGCCAACACCTCCAGAAGGGCCTGAAGAGGTAGCAGCCGATCGCAGGGTAATGGATGCAGGAACGACAGAGGCCTATAGATTATGGTGGGTAGCAGAACTGCGAGGTGTACGTGATCGTCCTGACATAGCGGTGATTACAACAGAGAGGGATCATCTGCAGCGTTTGGTTCAGCAGCTCCAAACGCAGGTGAATGAGACAAGAGGATTGTTAGTGGTTGCGGAGTCACGGGCGGAGAGACTAGAGGCTGGAGTCCTCCATGTGAGAGGGCGTATTCATATGTTACAGGAGAGATTGGCAGATCAGTGGGCGGTACCAATAGCCATGGTACCATTGAGGACAGAGAGGCCTGGCGAGAGGGGTCGACGATCACGATCATCACCTAGTTCGGATGAGGCGTGAGGGTCTAAATAAATGTTAGCAAGGTATAAAAATAAATAAGAGTACCGACCTGTGTGTCGATGATAGAGAAGATGTATTTGTTTAACATCTAAATAAAACGAGATATGTATGTTGATTTGAGTTATAATAATAAGAATGTTTTCGTTTTGACTTTCGGTGTTTTGAAAAAGGATAAAGAGGAATGTGATTAAATAGAAATACACAAAAATATTTATATTTACCACACATGATAGGTTATGGTAGGGGATGGTCGAGCTAACCTTGGGAGACCCCATGTCTCCGAAGTGCTGCCTACATAGCCCTTTGCACAAAGCAAGGAGGGGCCTCAGATCGATGTAGTTCTCCCTTAGGATCAGGGAGAGGCGAATCGAGTAATTTGGTACGGTTTAGGCAATTGGTTGGTTGGTAAGAATATTGATATTAATATTGGTAAGGTAAGGTTGTTGGTGTCGGTAATGAATTGGTGATGTTGTAAAAGGTATAAGGGAAGCGAAAGTTAGCCTACCCAAGTAGAAGGGAACCATGTCCTGATTAAGATCAACACACAATCCTAGATGCGAGGCAAAGCGGAAAGAGTGCTCCATAGGTGAAAAGAGCTAAACAAACCACACAACGTAGAACGAGCTTGAAGCCCTAGGTACCGTGCATAGACGAGAAGTCCATAGGTGAAAAGAGTTGTATGATCACAATATATCGGGTGTACGTTACATCCCTTGAGTTGAAACAAATGGTGAGGTGAGGTGGATGATATAGTTGAGGTATGGAAAACTTATTACAAAGTGAGTGTTCTGACGAAAGAGAACCTACCCTAAATAGACAAGTCCATGACCCAAAAAGTTCTTTTGAATGAGGCCTTTATTTTACTGAATATAGACTGATCAATGCGGGAAGTCTACAAGGGATATTGATTGTGCTATTCTTGAGGTTTTCACAAAGTTGATCAATGCGAGAAGCTTCGATAAAGGTCGACCGTGTATAGTTGTCCTTCGAGGAGCAAATATTATTTATAGTACCAGATATGATTTTAGTGCATAGCTATCCTTCTGGGGAGCAAATATATAAAATAAAGCAATGCAATAATTTGGCATATAGCTGTCCTTCGAGGGAACTATATATAATAATAGTAGAATAGTTCGGCATATAGCTGTCCTTCGAGGAGCAGCTATATTTAATTTAGATGACTAGATATTCTTTTGGCGTGAAGCATCTAGTTTGGTAGGAAGTTTGACTCAAGAAAATCCCATAAGAATACAAATTATTTTAATACTTTGAAGTCATGGACTAGACTAAAAAGGGGAAGGCATTGTTTAGGTGAGGTGAGAATCAAATTATGTGAGCTTGATTTTTATTATGAGGTGTAGGAAACGAAGTGCATGTGGTGGTATGTGAGCTCAAGGGACGAGCGGCAGTAGATAAGAAGTGATATAACACTAAATTCAACAAGAGAATGGTCGAAGATGCAAGGCATTAAGGGGTTCGAGCTCGGGTTTACCATTAAGCTTAAGCTAAACGATAAGTGCCCGATCCATAGGTGTGAGTGATTATGTAAGGCCCAATCCAATCGGGAGCAAATTTTCCACGTTTTCTTTTTCTAGTTTGGTGACATGTTGATTCTCTTTGAGGACAAGATCACCAACCTTAAAGGTACGCTCATGAAGTCGCTTATCATAAGCACATTTGATGCGTTTTGATAGATTTGAAGGTGATCAAGAGTCGTAAGACGACGTCGTCAAGGAGCTCCAATTGGGCTAACCGCTCTTGGCGGAAATCATCGTTGGTGAGAATATCCCAAGAGATATTCTAAGGGAGGGTATTTGTATTTCGAGAGGCAAAAAAATTTCGACGTATACCAAAGAAAAAGTTGTGGCATTAGTAGAGGTACGAATGCTAGTACGATAAGCCCAAAGGGAAAAGGGAATGTGATCGTGCCAATTTCTTCTAGATTCATTGACAACTTTCATGAGGATTTTGGTTAGGGTTTTATTAGAAGATTCAAATTTCACCATTGGCCTACGGATAGTAAGGCGATGAGAAACTAAGTTTGATACCAAATTTGTCACAAAGGTCTTGTAACAACTTGTTTTTAAAAGATTTACCATTATCTATTATTAGGCGATGAGGAATACCAAAACGACAGATAATGTGATGGTTAATGAATTCGACAATTTTTTCCTTTTTGATCGAAACGAGTGGAATGGCCTCCACCCATTTTGTGTAATATTCGGTGGCTGTGATTATCCATCGGTGACGTTGTGAAGAGGACGGGTGAATCTCACCAATAAGGTCTAAACCCCATTGTGAGAAAGGCCAAAGATCTCGTGCGACCTGCAGCGGATGGCTAGGAGTATGTTGAAGGTTAGCATGTTGTTGACACATAACACAACGCTTAACATATTCGTAGCAGTCGTTATTGAGAGTAGGCCAATAATAACCTAGGCGAAGGATTCGTTTAGCCACGGCAAGGCCACTAAAATGTCCACCACAAATACCGTCATGGACCTGTTGGATGGTATGGGTGACCTCCGCGCCGGTGAGACATCGAAGGAGGATGCCATCAAAGCCACGTTTATAAAGGAGTCCCCCCATAACTACATAATGAGAAACGCGTTTAAGAAAAGTGCATTTACCAGTACTAGTAAGGTCAGATGGGAGAACAGAGGTTGTAAGGTAGTCGTGAAATTGGTGATACCAAGTATCCTGTGAATTAGCAGACACAATTTTTATCATACAATCTACCGGGGTTGAGTAGGATGGGGCAAAAAGTTGTTGGACCACCACGAATAATTCAGAGTCAGTTGATGAAGCTGGAATTTGCAAGGCTAAGCAAGCCATAGTATCCGCAAATTTGTTAGTAGAGCGTGGAATGGTTTGGATAGAATAGTGAGTAAATAAGGCTAGAAGCGAATCCACGTAGTGTTTGTATTTTTGAAGTTCCTCATTTTTGCATTGGTAGATGCCCATAACTTGATTGACTACCAATTGAGAGTCGCCAAAAATATTGATAGATTTGATACCTAAGTGCAGCGCAACCTGGAGACCCAGAACAAGGGCCTCGTATTCCGCTGTATTATTAGTGCAAGGGAAATCGAGTCGGAATGAAAGAGGCATAGGCTCGGCGTCGAGAGGAATAAGAACAACGCCGGCTCCTCCACCGCGTTGGCATTTGGATCCATCGAAGAAGAGAGTCATTGGATACGACTCCTCCTTGAGTGAAAGAGTGGCGATGAGTTCGTCGGGGAATGTAAAATTGGTAAATTGTTCTCCAGGTAAAGGGGCTTCCGCAAGTTGGTCTGCGATGGTTTGTCCTTTGATTGATTTCTGGTGGACGAACTCAAGGTCGAGGTCGGCGAGGAGCATGAGCCATTGGGTGATGCGTTGGTTTAGATGAGGTTTGGCATACATGTAATGGATGGGGTCTGTGTTGGTGATGACGAAAGTTTTGTGATTCGAAGGTAGGGTCGAGCTTGGTAGCCACAAATGATAGGGCTAGGCACAACTTTTCTACATGTGTATACCTAGTCTCATAATCCACCAAAGTACGACTTATATAATAAACGGCTTGTTCTCGATTTTCGAGTCACGATGTGCGAAACATGGCCCCTACAAAGCATGGTCGGTGGCGGAAAGGTAAAGGTAGAAAGGGCGGTCATCTTGAGGTGGGATAAGCACGGGTGGCTGCAAGAGATAAGTTTTGAGAGCTTCAAAGGCTTGGTGGCACTCTTCACTCCATTGAAATTCAATGTCCTTTTTAAGGAGGTGATGGAAAGGTTGACATCGATCCGAGAGTTGGGAGATGAAACGTCGGATAGATTGTAACTTACCTTGTAAGCTACGCAATTGTTTGAGATTAGTAGGTGGGGGCATTTCTATGATAGCTTTGACTTTAGATGGATCGACCTCGATGCCATGCAAAGAGACGATAAAACCAAGAAGCTTTCCCGAAAGGACACCAAAGACACATTTCTTTGGTTGAAGATGGACAGAATATTGTAGCAGGCGATCAAAAATAATGGTTAAAACATCGAGATGTTCACTGCGATGTTTAGACTTGCCAATAATATCGTCGACGTAATCTTCAAGGATAGTGTGCATAATGTCATGAAAAATGTAGGTCATAGCCCGTTGATAGGTGGCACCAGCATTCTTAAGGCCAAATGGCATTACACGGTAACAGAAGGTTCCCCAAGGAGTTATGAAGGCAGTTTTGTGTTGATCGGCAGGGCAACCAAAATTTGGTCAGATCTCGAAAAGTCATCCATGAGAGAGAGCATCTCATGGCCTGCAGTGAGATCAACAAGTTGGTCAATGCTAGGTAGGGAGAAGTCATCCTTAGGGCAAGCGAGGTTAAGATCCCGAAATCCATGCATATCCGAAGTCCCCCCGTCGCTTTAGTGACAGTAATGCGATGTTAGAAATCCATTGAGGATAGTCAATAGCGAATGAAGGAAATAGAAAGGAGTCGTGGAACTCCTCTTTGACCAAGAGGGCAATGCGTGGATGTATTTTTCTCAATTTCTATTTAATTGGCTTGGAATCGGGTTTCAGTGTAATGTTATGGACAGCAATGTCAGGATCAATTCCTGGCATGTCAGCGTAGGACCAAGCGAAAGCTTGGTTGCGAGCACGGAGGAAAGTAGTAAAGGTGACTTGTTCTGATGCGTTAAGGGATTGTCCGATCTTCACAATGTGAGGATCCTCCTCCGTGTGGATGTTGATTTCTATTGTAGATTCGTTCAGCATGGTTTGGGTTTCAGATGGTAAAGCTCGTTGAATATAAGAGTCATCCGCGCCAAGGTAAGTGAGGATGGAGTCATCATCCTGGCACTCAACAACGTTAATTGAAGGCGAGTCCTCTTCGATCATGTCTGGATATAGAAGGGGGATAGAAGAGGGGTCCTCATTATCGCGTTGATAAGTGAGAGGGCCTAAGAAGATAGCATTTATGGAAAAAAAAAAAAAAAAGTTAGGAGGGATAGATTCATGATCTATCGACTCAGTGGGTGACGATGGCAAAGTGGGTGATGATGGTTTGTTAGGGGTAACGTCGTTCTCTTCCAGAAGGCAACTGTCACGAGGTTCTTTCGATGTAAGTGTTTCCGAAATCCGAGACCACTACGATCATTGTGTTTGCGTGTGGTGATGGGGATGAGCGTATGTCGGCCTTGTTCATAAAGACCAAAACCAAAGCCTTTCCAAGCACAAATGAATCAAGAAGGTGAGGGCGAAGCGACGATTTGTCAGGTACTAAAAATCGGATTGGAAAGGAACCACACCAAGAGGAGGCTCAGGGGCAACGGAAGATGCGTCGACACCCCCATACGTTAGGTTAGTGCGGCAGTGAGGTGGTCCGTAGGAGATTACTTCCCCCACACGATGGTCATAGTTAGGATGGGCATGTACTGTCCGTACTCCCCGTGGGGTATAGAAAGAACTAACGTTATATAGGCGATACTCCCCAAACAAGAAGACACCGAAAAACATCTACTAAGGGGTCCGCGGTTGGGATGTTAGCATGGGAAGGGAAGTGGTTTTGCGATGGTGGTTTCATCACCAAAGCGTAGGCGCGGTTGAAGTGGATGGTTGAGGTACATTTGAAGAGGATGGTTGGGTTGAATGTATGGGTGTCTTGATTGGTATAAGCACATCGTTAGGGCGTATAACATATTACAGGTTTTAAAGGGGGAGGATCAACTTTTACGGTGTAGGACTTCCCTCGTACTCAAATTTTATGCATCTATGTAATGTTGAGGGAACGCATCCCATGGCCCGGATCCAAGGACGACCCAAAGAATATATTATATCGGAACTCTCCTCAAGGACATAGAAGAGTTCGGTAAAGTACGTGGTCCTACCCGAATGTTGAGGATCACGGTGCCTAAGGTAGAGGTAATAGTGTCATTGAATGACCGCAACATGATGGGGTTGGCACACATGTAGCTAGAAGGGATATTCATTTGTTGAAAAGATTTTGAAGAGATGATGTTTAGGCTAGCACCCCCGTCACTCATAACACGACGTACATGAATGTCCCGGATGTAAGCTGAGATGAACAAGGCAGGGTCAAGATCTTCTGTACCAAAATCGACAATTTCATCTTCGAGAAACCGATCAGCAGCAGCAGTGGTACGTAGACGTATGGTTGAGCGGTGGGTTGTTTGGTGAGAGAGGCAACGTGATTGGGTGTTAGAATGGAGGCAACGGGTAGGGTTTCATTAGGTAAGACCTCGATCCCCTGAAGAATTTCAACGAGAGCTTGTCGATGAGATTCAGAAGTCTGAATGAGATCATATAGTGTCATTTTTACGGGTGATTGGTGAAGCTGTTTAATCATGGCTCGATGGGCGGCTCCATTAGAGACGGGGTAAGCAGGTCCACGAATAACCACTTTGGGTGGTGGTGCAATCGGGATGTTGGACGGAGAAGGAGAGGACGCAGATGTGCCTTCTTTCGCTTTCTCATTGTTTTTCTGTGCTCGAGTAGCAACACTAATCATATTAATCTCGTAGACCGGAGATGAAGAAGATGATTGGGATAAATTATGGTCTTCAAGAGGTGGGGTTGTAATAATGATAGATCATGGTGAGGCGGGGATAGATGGTATAGGAGAGGGAATTGAAGCTAAAGGTCTCTCCCTTCGTAAGTTGTCTTTCTTAACCTTTCTATCTGGGAGAGGTGACTGACGAAGGACGGTTTTTAAAGCTTTGCATCCCTCCACATCATGTCCTAGTGTGCGGTGATAAGCGCAGATTTTAGACTCATCGTAACCTACAGGCCGAGGTTTAGACGGGTCATAAGGTCTAAGTGGGGGTAGGGAAATGGTCGCATTCTCTACCAACATGGCAAGGATTTTAGCGTAAGATCCTTTGAGTGGGTCAAAATCGGAGGAGGATGAGGGTATTGGTTGTGTGGGTTTTGGTAATGTTTGGGCGTGGTTGGTTCGTATGGGTGGTGGTTTAGCCAAGGGGTGTTGACACGTGGTTTTCACTAAACGTGGTTTCTTTGGCGCAGAGCTACGTTCGGCTAGTTAGATGATGAGGCTACGATGACATGGTAAAGCGGAAACAACCACGGAGAAGGGAGTGACAAAAAATAAATCCTTTGATGATGGAGTTTGTTTAGGGTTGATGGGTGGACAGATACGTGGGGGTGATAATGTTGATATACCCTTAGATCTCGGTATAGGTGCGATAAGGCGTATGTATTTTTAGAGAAAACGCAGGAGGTGTGATATATTGGTGCAAGGTGGAAGGATGAGGTCCCAATATGGAAGGTAGGTATGACGATGATGGTTTTGATTGTGATAGAGGCACGGGTTGAGTGTGTCTCCTAGGTGGTGGGGCGGCTTTATTTTTGGATAAATCTAGTCACTTAGGCGGGTGTGTTAGACTGGGTATGGGTAAGGTCCCAAGCGTAGGGGAAGATTTGGCTAAGTTAATAGAAGTGGACGAGGCATTTGGTAGAGGTGAGGGGGGTGAAGGTGAGAACATGGGCATTTTAAGCTTCTGTAAACACTTCGGGTATATGGTGGAGGTCTCAGGATCGGTCATTTGCATTTGAGTAGAATATGGCGTACTCAAACGTTCCCATAGGGCCTGTCTATCTTCTGTGGAATGACAGTCCTCACGTGTGAATGTGAACTTTTGTACGGAAGAAAGGTGGGTTGTGATTCCGGTCCACTGTGGGTGTGATACAGGGGGTAAACGAGGCACTGTATCAATAGATGTCAAGAGGTCAACCGGTCGTTGAAAAGATTTAGGCGATGAAGAACTAATAGGTAAGAGGGCATGTTCGAGAGGATCCGTCATGGTTAAAGAATTTGGTGATGTCGGTGCAAGAGATTCCTCATCTAAGGATGTCAAAAGGAGTGGCGTACCTTCCTCTTGTGCAACAAGAGTGGTAGAAGGAAAGTCTCGGGAAATAGATAGATTAGATAACATCCATTCAGATCTTGCCAGAATGAGCGATGTGGTATAAGCAGCACTCATCGATGGGAAGAGGAGTCTGGGAAAGTTAACTCCTTTATGGGTAAAGGAATGATTTCACTTTGGTTCGATGGTGGTAAAGGAGGTTCGGGCTCCTGTGTTAGTGAAGAGGCTTGATTCAAAATTTTGTCGATAGAGGCTTTGGGCTGGGTATCAAAGACTGCATGGATCTCATGAACACTCTCCTCGGCTAAGATATCCTGGTTTACGTTGCTGTTGGAAGAGTGATTCGGGAATGGTTTGTTAAAGATTTTCAAATTTCGGTTGGCAGGGGCATTAGGATTATCGAGGGTTATATTCCTTGCGTCAACCATTTCCTGCACTATGTTTTTCAACATCTTGTAGTTCTCATGACTGTGTCCCTTCACGCAGGGGAAGTTACTAAGTCATTTTCTTTGTACTGAAGGTATGGCGCGGGTGGAGTCAAACCCAGAGTGAGGTTTAACAGGAGGCAAGGTGATAGCTCGGCTTTGAGCAATTTTTCCAAGATGACACCATAGGTTTCTCCCAAGGGAGTGTAATTGATGGGTTCGGCTTTGTACTTATAGGTGGTTTTTGGTGGAGTATTAGACGGTGTTTGAGATTTAACCATCACCGCGTGGACAGCTCCTTTTGATTTAGAAGAAGTGGACGCGTGAGGAGTGGTGGTATTTGGTTTATTGGTAGAATCAGGAGTTCAGAAATTGGGGTTTTTGTTGCGCAACCGCAATTTCTCTTCTTCTAAGGCTCAAATTTCTAGTTTCCGAGCCATGGTAAAGGCCTCATCAAATGTGTGGAAAGTTTGAATTTGAAGAGTAGGAGAAATGTGCTTAGCACATGCCCGTGTGAAAAGTTCGATAAGTTCAGCCTGAGGCAAGGCATATGTAAGTTGGTTGATAAGGCCACGCCATCGTCCAACGAAATCTGCGATAGATTCATCTTCGAATTGTCGGATGGCATAAAGGTCGGTGATGGATACTTTCTTAGCAATGTTAATGGAGAAGTGATCCAAGAAAGATTGGGCTAGTTGGTTAAAAGAGAAGATTGAGTGCTGGGTTAAAGCACTGTACCACTCCAAGGCGGGTCCTGATAAGGACATGGGAAATGTGCGGAGTAGCAAGGCATCATCATGGGCAATCAAATAACAAGCATGTCTAAATGATCGCAAGTGTTGTTGAGGATCCTCTTTACTATTAAAACGAGTAAATTTCGGTAGTTCCCATTGAGGAGGATATGAGTGAAGGGGAACAGAAGGGTGAATGGGCTCCCGACAAACTTGCTCGTATGTCAAGGCGCTACGACTTCCTGACACAGAAGCCTCCAGATTTTGCATTTTGTCCATCATTTGTTTGATGAAATCATGGTTGGATGAGATGATGGTGTGGTTGTGGTAAACGGAGGCAAATTGGGCCAAGGGCCTCCACTGGACAATGGTGGGGTTAAGTGTTGATAAGGTATGGAGGATGAATATGTTGAGGCGACAGAATAGGGATGTCCCATATAAGGTGTTGAGGTTACTGGATACGTGTATGGGAATGAAAAGGTAGGCGGAGCTTGAGAAGGAAAGCTCGTGTGGATAGGTGGCAGAGAGCAAGTCATGAATGGAGTAGTCTCGCAAGAGAGATGAGGTAGGGCGCAATGGTGGTAATGATATGTGGGGTCCAAGATTAGCCAAAGAAAAGCCAATCTAAGTCGTATGAACCTCTCAAGTCGCTCGGATTGGGAGATGGGGATAAAGGTGCCGAAGCAGGCGGTGTTATCAAAGCGGAGTGGGGGCTAAATGAGCAGCTATACTAATAGGCATGCCAACAAAGAGCCGACCATTAGGCGTATGGTCGTGGGCATGAGACAAATAGTATTGTACAGCGCTAGGATTAGCATCCAGAAATTTGGCAAAGTCCTTGTCTCCTACAGGAATTTGGGGGATCTCACTGGTGTCTGTAGGATTCCCCACAGAATGTGAAGGGGGTGATTCAGGTAAAGAAACAGAGCAAGCATGTGAAACCATGGTGGCGGCTTTCTTTCGAGTGATAACAACCATGGACAGGTGTTCACAGTAGGGTTTCAATCTATCCGGAACAGAAACAACCTTAGAATGGTGAAATTGGCAGGTTGTTGGTTTGTCAGGGGTTGTAGAAGACAGTAACCGATATCGGTCTAGTATCCGATGTCGGTTATACTATAGCCGACGTCGGTCAGGTAACCGATGTCGGTGTAAGAAGTCTGGGTTAACAAGATATAAAAGGCTGCTAATTTGATTTTTAACAACGTTTAGTATATTTGTCAAATTATTGATCACAGAAGACAAAATATGACAAAGAAAACAGAACTGAAAACAAGCAAGATGCACACTCAAATCCAGAGACTAACCCTAGGGTTAATTTTAATTATTGTGGGCTTATGCCTTTAGACGTAGAATGCTGTCAGAATCCTAAACAACAAGACCTAGGGGAAATGTCAAGTTTGTTTTGGCTTATAAGGTTACCTCAATCGGGCGGAGGAATACCGTGAAAAAAAAGGGGATGTTTGAGCTGTTGTGTTAATTGTGAAGTGATTCGGTATGTGTTGTGCAGTGAATGTAAGATTAATTTCCTGTCAATACCGTGGATATCACCCCCACGTGTACGACCTGTTACTTAATCTACGTTCACTAGAATTGAAAAACAACAAGCAGGAATGCAATGCACGTGTTTTAAACCCAAATCGAAAATGATATTCGATGAAGCAAAAGAGATGACTTTCACTAATGCAAGATGCAAAAACAAAGCAAGTTCTTTTACCAAAATAATACAAAACCTTATGAATATCTTTAGAAGAAGAAAACAGCAGGTATGCTCCCTATATGAAAGCAAGTAAGAAAGAAAGAAACCCAAAATGGGTCCCACCGGGCGTGCCAAAATGTTTCGCTCGGAATGTTTCGGCTTCTAGGAATAGAGTTGTTTCTATCCTTTCATTCCTTTTAGAAACAGATAGGGTTAGGGCTAGGAGGAATACCTGTTAAATGTCGAGATGGTGTGCGCGTACCGTGGAGAAAGATCAAGTTGACTGCGAAGAACTCCTTTTTGTCTTGGAAGGACTACCTGCAAATAAGAACACAAGACCACAAGATTTGATTAAACAATAAATGAGGAAACTGCCTTGGGCCCAGGAAATATAAAACTTCCTTTCGAAGGTGGTCAGTTTCCCTACTAATATGAATTAACACAAATGACTACAAAATATCAATTAGATTACTTGGTTGAAACGGGTAGGAGAAGGCTGGTTTCTGGTTATAGTCAGGGTAACCGATACCGGTTTCTGGTAACCGACGTCGGTTGGGCCTAGGACCTTCTTGGTAGCTATGGTGTTTGTAAGGCTGGTTTATGGATGATATTAGGAAATGAGATGATGAGAGGTAAAAGAATGACAGTTAGATGCAATGGCACGTTGGGTAGTGGATTCAGAAATGGATTTAGGAGGACTGTGATTCAAAGAGCATAAGAAATGTTATAACAGAGGACATGCAAGATGTGACTTACTGGTTTTGACAAAGATGCAAGTTGATCTCCTTTGCTGCAAATGCTTCTGGTTTCTTCACTCGTCTCTGCTCGGTCAAGTGAAGATCTGGACTCTGTTTTTTCGCTCCCAATGATCTCCGTTGATTCAAAAATCATTCGACCCTTGATTTTGGTTCGGGGAGCCCATTTACAGGGAGCCGATGGCGTTATGTAACCGATGGCGGTCGAGTAGGAACCGGCATCGGTAAGGAAAAAGTAGGCTATTTTTAGTAAAATAGCCCACCTTCCCTGCTTTTCTCCCGAGAGATCAGTTGCGGGCTTGGTCAAGTGGCTAGAAGGTCGGTTTTGGGTGCGAGTAAGGAGGCATTAGTTATGGATGTGAGTCTAGACCAAGTCATAGGTCTTAATTAGGTTAGTTTAGGGTTAGGGCTAGGTCATGATGAGGTGGCAAAATGAGGTGGCAGGTAAGGTGATGTGGATTTATCAATTACAAGGTAATTAATAAATAATTGTGTAAGGTTTATGTGATGAGGTTAAGTTGCGAGATGAGATGCGGGTCACAAGGGGTCGTAAGACACAAATTTGGTGTCTACACTAGGTATCCTTATGAAGAAAAAATTGTGGAGATTCACATGCGTAGCGAAGACTTAAAGGATTTGTGAACTATAGTGGAAAGGGAGTACACATGTGTGGGTGGAGAAGTGTGTTTGGAGGATTGACATTGGTGTTATGTCATCTTGTGGAAGGAACACTTTCTAGGTTAGGGTTTGTTGAGCTAGGGAACAGGATTTGGAGAATTTTTCGCAAATGAGTAAATCCGTAGGACTTAGCAGAGTTAGAGAAAATAAGGAAGGAAGAGCTTACAAGGAACAATGAGAAGAAATGGCACCAAGGAATTCATCTAATATTTCACCGAAGAAGGGAAAGGGTAAGAGCAAAGGAAAACCTATCGTATTAACAAGCTTTAATGAAGAATGGTACGTGAAAATGTAGTACCCATATGGCATTTTGATGGGAATGGAGTGGGCTTCTCATGTGCGTAAGATGGCCATAAGTGACTATAACCATAGAAAAAATACCAAAGAAAAGGAGATGACGTTGGAGTTATTTTGTCTGACTGGAGAAAGGACACATGATGATAAACTTGTTTATGATGATTAGGTGAAAACCATGTTGGAGAAGTTAAGACTTTTGAAAATCTACGAGTTTCCCTATTTTGGTAAACTTGACAGGTTGTACCATTGGTTGATGTCGTGTGTATATGAGGATTATTTCTACTTTTCAGGAAGAAGAATGTGCCTACTTTCCCAGTAAATATCAAAGTACACTAGAATTATATGCACAAGAGAATCAATGGAGGATGATATGGATGATAAGGATGCCATTAAGGAGATAGCCACAAAATATGAGTATAATAAGAGTTCATGATAGTTTTACATTAGCAAGGTCACAAATCCAACTATGAATATGACCATGCATCTACTTACCAAGATGAATGGATAGGAGTGCTGGACATAAGAGAATAAGAGATGGTTGAACATTTGTAAGAAGATTTTAGAAGGAAAAATATACAACCTCTCGGCCTTCATTGTGGAGGAGATTATAGATGCGGCGCGTGATGGAGATAATATTATGTATGGTAATGTTCTCCTTACTATTGTGCTTTTAGAGAATGGAGTATCCGATGGTCTGAACAACTATGTACAGGAATACCCTTATGAGAACTCCTCCCCACAAAGAGGTTTGAATCCTTCACTTGTGACTCGATGAATGCACCATACAAATCATGCTTATAGAAGTTGTATAAGCGAATGCGTGATACATTCAGGGAAGAATGGAGAATCCTAGGGTAACTGCCAGCCTTGGTGGATGGTAAGGTAGATTTTGTTGTATACCAGCACTTCTACATAGGCATATTTACTTTGACTGAGAGGACAAAAATCCCTTGGTGTAAAGTGCCCTTTTCCTTCACAGCGCATTACTTTCAAAGCGCGGTCAATAGGTTTAAGGAGTAAAAGAAGTTTAGATTTGATTTAAGTGAGGTAGATCAGGATTACCATGTGTTGTGCCAAAGTCTAGTCTACCCTATGAAGCACACATATGTGGAGAAGTAAGTCTCCTATGAAGTAAATATGATGAATCCAGTGTCAATTCCTATTATAGGTAAAATAACAAAAGGGTATATATCCACCTAAGGCCCAATTTCGAGAAGGGAGCGTACTTGGAGGATGATGTATCTATCTTAGAGGACCCTGCCTTGAAGAAGGGAATAAAGAGAGAAAGAGTAGAGACCACACAAGAAGGGTGCGGCGCACATGTAGCATTTAGACTATAGTAGTGTAGGAGTCAGGCATAGGACCAAGTACCTACACAAGGAGGAAGAAGTCTCATGTTAAGGAAAAGATACCAGAAAAAGAAGAGTCCCCTATGTTAGAGGATTCACCAATGAAGAAGAAGCAGAAAGTGGCACAAAGCTCGGACTCTAAGGAGACAAAGAACATGAAGGGTGATGACTCTGAGGAGGAGGATGAAGAACGTGAAGAAGGTAAGAGTCCCCCTATTCATGATATACATGAGTCTAATGAAGATAAGAATGACTATGAAGAAGGCACTCACAATATAGGAGGAAGTGAGGAAGTAGACATGCATGCTCAGAAGACCTTGACCCGACTAGAGAACAAATAGATGACATAATAGAGAAGGAGGTGGTGGGTATTATACAACATTTGGTGGAGCATGAGGTGGATCATAAATATGACAAAGTGCTAAAGGAAATAGAGGAGAATGCGATTGTAGGGAAAGAGTATGGAAGCATGGGCAGAGATCCCAACCGGGCAATAAGTGTCCCCAAGGTAGTGCGCATAGGTGGAAAGGGCGTAGTAGTGGCACAGGAACATGCCATGACTTACATCAATGATCCAAACAAGGTATTGTGCACACGTTTCCAAATCACAATGCCCACAAACCAACTCCTCACTTGGTCTTCTTTTGATGAAGAGAGTGCATACCCACATACAAGGAAAATGTTATCCTGTCATTTTGATTCCCACGTTGATGAGCTCGAGTTCGAGATTAATAGTGTTGTATTAATGAAGAAACCATATGCTAAGGTAATAAACCCTCTTGTGAATGCCCAACATCTATCGGATGAGAAAGTTTGTAACATTCTCAACAAAATGTTGGTGGTGGTGGAAGCAAGAATTTTTCGTAGAAATGATAGAATAAGAGTCTTAAAGGATGAGCTTGAGAGGGACATGGAGATAAAACATAAGTAATTGATTAATATGCAGTTAAATCATTAGTTGCAGGTTGAAAAGGCGAAGGTGTGCAAAGTCTACAAGAAGGTAGAGGTTATTTCAAATGCCATTGTCTTAAAGTACTCGGGCACGTAGCCCTCCAAAGTAGAAGTACAAGTCGACCATGCAATGCTTGGAAGACTTGATGTGCATACTCACATAGACAGAAACCACTTGTATTGGAGTCGATAGAAGAGGTGATGGCACACCATAAGGAAGACTAAAAGGTGAATATTAGGGAGACAATAACTCAAGACTCCAAGCTCCTTACCTCAGTGAAGACCGCAACGCAAATGGCTCAAGTTGTGTATGAAAATTGTGACGAAAGAGATAGAGTAGCAAGCATATTGGTTACTAGCCATGAGGTGGATCTGAAGGAGTTTCAAGAGAAAAACAAGGGAAATAGGGCAAAGTGAGATAAGATCTTTGCAGAGGTCAAGAAGAAATCAGAAGGAATTGTACCCCCAAGTCACTCACAAGATGGACACGTTGGGTGGCCTTAACAAGTAGATGGAAAACATCAAAGATATGTTAAAGGATAAGGGAGGTGAGCTAAGTTTTGATGAGGTTAGCGTGTTGGTGGGTGATTTACTTCAACATGCATAGGGTGAGGTAGATGTTTGGGATAAAATTGAAGCATCCATGAAGAGAGAATTCCCACTCCTCATGCAACAATAGCAAGATCCTTCTATTCTTCCATTATTTATTCAATTGCAGATTATTTCATTTCTCCTATTCTTTATTCTTTGATGAAAGAGCAGAGTGTTTCTGGGAAAAATAACACATGTAGTGTGGGGTAATGTTGGGCCCTAAATTGACTAAGTCCCAAGGTAGAAGGATCATGTGCACGCAAAGAAAATGAGTAGGAAGGCATTCAATAAAAGGTGCGTAGGAGAATAATTTAGCACGCGGAAGTAGAAAAGGGTTTAGGGAATTAGCTGCATTTTGAAGGTAGTATCATAGGATAAACACATGAGGGCCCAAGTAGGCATGATGAATGGATAAGGTTTCATCCTAGAGCCTTGGAGGTCAAGAAAAGAATATACCACGTAGGTAATATTCCCAGGATGATCATTACAGTTAGTGGAGGGCTTTGCAAGTTGGCATAAGCACTCGATCATGGAGGACCACATTTCCACTTGGCATGTGTTCTATTCATGGGTGAAACTATGGTGGTGAATCCAGATTATATTTAAAGGAGTGCTTGGGTCCAAAATAAATAGAGTTAGAGTTACAGTTGGAGAGGCTTTAGAGGTAACAAAGTACTGCAAGAATGTTATTACTAGGCATATATTTATTTGCTCGGGTCTGAAACCAGAGCTGAGATGGAAGAACATAGCTAGTGTTTTCTATGTAGAGTATCTTGTAGGGCTTTGAGATGGTATTTATTGATATATTTGTTTTGTATGACCCTTATGATGTAATGAGGCTACTATAAATATTTATAAGTCAATAAATGATGTGTTATTTTGGACATCTTTGTTAATGGGTATAAACACTTATGTTTTCATGTTATTCTGGTTCGAGATATGTTTCCATTGTGATTTTCTAATGTTTATATTTATCTCATGGAGCATTTATGATTAGAACTAGATCCACTACCTCTGTATTAGATTAAATTCATGTGTTCTTGTTCAAAACCTTTCCTCCATTAATGGCTAAACATCCTCACAAGGTTCACATAAAGGAGGGGCTCAATGCATGTGCATGCCTCGTGAGTTCTTATAACTTGGGTGATAGGCCGGTGTGCTTGGGGTTAAAATAAATATTAGAGGATAGAGGTAAATGAGACTATAGGAAGGTTACCTTGATATCATGCCAACTCGATAGACTATATCTATGCGCAACCCACTATGCATTGTTGTCACATCGAATGTGTATAACATCATATTTCTCCTTTCTCCCTTATTACACCATTATTCTTCCATTGCGTGAAAAATGTCTCAGATTATCTTCTCTAGTATACCTTAGTAGACTAACCTTCCCAACGTGTCCGATTGTGTGTGGTCAAATCATCCTTTTCACTCTTCCTCGTACCTCATGACGCATCATCTCCTAAGTACTATGGGCCAAATTGTCACATGCCATACTAGTAGTATCACCGATTGATTACACATCTTCCCATTGAAGCACACCCTCTTTTGATGGATTTACATGTTCAGAGTCGCTCACCATACATGCATAGATTCATTTGAAGTCCTCTTCACTAATAGGCTCTATGTATGGTGTAACCTTTGTATCATCTAATGGAATTACAACATGATCATACTTGTCCTCAAAATTGATATATCTCTCATTGAAACACAACTCCGCATTATTAGCGTAACACAAAAATTATCCTTGTAGAACCGTGAAGTTATTTACTTCGCCAACTCTAACACCTCAAAATTACTTGTAAACTTAGCTCGTTGAATAGTGATGGTGGAATCCTTTAGTACCCAAATGGGAATAGCCTTTGTTTTATTGTCCATATACAACACATTAGAGGATGGCTGCAATGATGCTCTTCCTATCTCGGGTTCCATGTGTCAAAGGTGAGAATATTCACTTACACGCTAGTGTTAATTGGGATATTACTCACCACCACCCATTAATCACCACATCTAATGTGATTTATTTTTCATATTCATGGTCTTGAGGTAGTAAATTAGCATGAAGGATCTAACATTCCTTCTTTATGCCTACGTGTGACATCTTGTCTTGTATCCACTCCACCAACAAAAGTATAATGTTCTCTTGCCTTAGAATTCTACAAACTTCTCTAAGATCGTCAACATCCTTTTTGGTAGCTCAATAATCCTTGCATGTCCCCTCTTAAGGGCTTGTTTGTTCAAACATTGTATTTCACAATGCAGCTCTCGAATGATACCCATAGTCTATTGGTATACTTCCTTCTGCTAGGCTGCATCTAGATACTTTGCACAGATGCACGACCTCTTCTCTTTTGATGAGAGGTCTCGCATTCTCTTGCTCTCGCGCACACATCGCTTCTACACACAAAATGACTAATATATGTTGGAGTTCATGATCAACCATATCCTTAGTTGCCTATTTCTCTTCCTTAGTGCATTCTACCTTGATCATTTTTTCATCCTTATCTTTCTTATTATTCTTACACATGAGGGCATACAGATCTGGACAATCTTCAAACTTTTATGCCCTACCACAATATGTGTAAACCTAATTCTTCTGCACTTGCATTTATACTAATAAGGTGATCCACATGTATAACATGTCCCTCATATAAACCTACACATCCTTTGACTTTGTATCCACCTCTGAAACTTGCATTACCATTGTTGCCACCTTCATTGTTTTGTCCTTCTTACACTTGTGTGGTATTATCCATACGGGTTTGGAGCAACCCTGTTTCACAAGCCTCATAGATATGATCAATCAAATGACAATATGTGGTGTCATGGGTGTGCACATCATAGATTTTATAATATATATAGACATTATTTTATGTAGCACACTACAAAAGTGGATAGTTACAAACATCATGATTCTTATGAAAAATCTCGCAAGTTGTTAATAACATGCACACATTTCTGCATGGACTACTATCCTTTATATGTCCTTCCACCTTTAAATTAGTGCAAAGAAAGTACACTTCATGTCCAATGAGTTGAATTATCCAAAATCTTCTCCAACAGAGAGGCCATTGCTGCAATCTAGGCTTTAAGGAATGGACTTACCCCTATGTCAACACTTCCAACTACTTTTGCGTGCAATGTTGCTTATAAGGCCTCGGGTGGATTAGTGAATGTATTATGTGACAATGCTCTATGGAAAGGAGTCAACAAGCCTCCTACAAACCACCTGTGTATGCTAGCTCGATGGATATCATATGAGAGATTAGATAATAAGGTCTTGAATCACTCATCATATTCTCTCACACTTTTAGATAACCCTTATTTAATATCCTTCAACAAGCTAATGCTCGCTTCTCAAACTCGGGTATTGAACTCATCAAAGAAGGTAGTGTGTAACGCATCATAAGATACTTTTGTCCGATGTGGATCATATTTCATGTACAAATCGTGTGCACACCCTTGAAGTGTGGTAAAAATTAACTAACCTTCCTATATGAGGTTTTTATTCCTTTAGTTGTCTATAAGAATTCATACTTATGTAAATGTTCAACTACATCCTCCACACCTCTATGTTCTAGAAAGTGAAGTGACATCTCAAAGAAAATCTAAGGTATTTTTGTTGTGGTTGTTGGCGTTGTTATGGTGGATTTTGTAGCCCTTTTCATGGAATGGGGTCAGATCCTAAACCTAAACATCCACTAAGATTACCTTTGTGTGGTGGATGTCCCGATCCTCCCGAGCCTCCTTCTATGATGTGGGAACCCGTAAAAGAATTGCCTTTCATCACCGTAGTAATGCTAAATTGCACACCAACCGTCAGTCCTATTACTCTACCTATTGTACTACCTCCAATTGGTAGTGCACCACTAATTTTTCCTAACATTGCACCTACCAAATTGGTTCCAAAAAAACTCTATCGAAACACAGAGTTCCTATAGTGCTTCCATTAATATGCCCTTAATTTTTGTGCTTCATGACTTGATACCAATGCATGCATACATGTATCTCCTACCCAATGCAATGAGCATCTATTACCTTCCTTATCACCTTCACTATGATGATCTTATACAATAACTTCCATATTTTAAACACCATACACGAGGGTTGGGTGTCTAGGATGGGTCATATGCATGTCAACGGATCTCATTCTCTTCTCGTGACTTACTCTCATCTAATGTCGAATGGGTTCTTCTATTGCTCTTTCCCATACTGGTAAGACATGATTTTGTGGTTCCTCACCTCTGTAGGGTTCTCATCACTTTAGTTAGTCATCATTCCCCTCAATATTAGTTCCTCCTCAACTACCCTCACTTGCACATCATTATATTTAATCCATCTTTCTTTTCTCTCTCCTTTTTCCACTTGGTTTGACACCATCTTTCCCCAAACTTGTGTCCTTCCCCTAAGTGCAGTGAGATTTTATCCTACAATTGGTAGGTTCTCCATCCCGAGATCAATCATCAAGATCTTGATGGCTAAAGGTGTCACACATAAATATGATCCCCTTGGTTTGCATAAAAACTAGAACCCTACTTCCTCTAGAGCACGATTATGTCGAAATTATGTAATCGAAGTATAACTATGCAACACACCTTCCCACCAACGATCTAAAACTCTTGTCCACGATGCATCTAAATCAGAGCTTGATAGTGGTCTTGGCTCCAAACTTACTTTCTTCCTAGCCGGACACCCATTTTCTATGTATAAGTTGTCAACCACTAGTACAATTCAACTAGAAATAAAGTGAAGAATGTCTCATACAAGCAATCATAAATATTATCTTCCACCCACTTGCACACATTAAAATCATGTCCAGTGTTGTATCTATAAGGAAATGTGTCCTGGCCGTCATGCACCCAAAGATCAATATTCTCCAAAGACAACCGAAATGCCATGTGCATGCCTTATCTTGATGAGAAGAATGAAAAGAGGTCCCAACAACAGAACCAAAATGTAGTCTATTTGTTTAACCAATGCTTAGTTGGGCATGTTGGCACCTCATCCAGATGAATTTTGAATGCTCACCCAAAGCACACGCAACCACTAGGTCCCTCCTTTGTGCGCTTATCAAGATGTGGTTATAAAAAAATAACTATCATATCATGAATGA
This sequence comes from Taxus wallichiana var. yunnanensis, assembly GCA_018340775.1. NCBI lineage: Eukaryota > Viridiplantae > Streptophyta > Pinopsida > Cupressales > Taxaceae > Taxus > Taxus wallichiana. The sequence continues at coordinate 519,406,597 of CM031242.1, read as the reverse complement.
AGATATAACATAACAAATTGGAAACACATATAATAAAGAAATCATTCAACATAAACAATTACCAAAAGTATTTGAACTCCCATAATACCATACTCAGATCTAGTAATCTTAGCAATCCACACACAATTATCCATCATAAACACATTGCATTACATAACAAACATGTTGATTACATCCATAGCCATTACATCCATACGTTGAACCATGCACTCACACAAGACTCTCTATGAACCCCCTCTTACACATACATCAAAAACCCTATGTACGATCCCTAATTACAAGAGTGCTACACCTATTTATACACGGTGGGGATTTTGCCTTCACCACTTACATGCATTTTCCTAATAATAGGTGTGCTAACAATAGATTGTATGCTTTTTACAATTTTTTTAACTATAGATCGAGCTATAAATAGCTCGGATTTAACATGCTTTATTCATATAATTATCTTGTCCTCATATATTGTATTTATCCTTGTCTTTGCATGTGATTTTCTATTTTTAGACCTTGTTTGTGTGTCACACCATCTTGCTTTATTTCCTATTTTTAGCATTTCCTTCCAAATTGTCTAAGTCTTGAATATGTGTTTGTCGCAAACCCTTGCGTGCTAACTGTTTGTGCATGTTGTGTGCACCTTCGCACATTGAATTGTATTTGTTTCTTGTTCATGTGAATTCTTCTGCTCATTAACCTATGGTGAATTTATTCATTTTCATTTTCCTTCCACACATCGCTTTTGATCTCTTCATACTTATTTACTACTTGTGCACTCTATTCTCTGCGTAGTCTTTTCTCTTGGCTAATACTTAGCTATTTCTTATAACCAAAAACCATCTTGAATAGGTGGAACCTTTCACAATATCACATTTTCATTGTTACAACATTATTTTATTCATGTTTCATTATTTGGAGATTACTTAACAAGAAGGAACACATTTTCATTTTTCTAGACCACACTTCTTTTGGTTCATTTAACACTTAACATATAATGGTTCCATCCAATTACTTTATTTTATCTTATAAAAATAAATTATATAACATGATTGTTAAATGGGAGTATCTTAACATTTTCACATCCAAGCTTAGATTCTTGTTATCCATTTTTACCCCTGGTAAAAATGAACAACTTGAGAAAAATGGAATTGGGAAATTGATGGAGTTTCAGTGATGAATCTGGAAGAAGGAAGGAAAATTTCAGGACTTTTAGTACTTAGCAGTCATTTGATGGCATTCCCCTATCTATGGGATTTATATTTCCATACCCATCCAAAGAATTGGAAAAAGTGATTTAAAATGGTAAAACTGGCTTGGGGGCACTTTACTGCAATTTTCCTAACTCCCTATGCTTAGAAGTGTTTTTATAAATTTTATCCCACTTAACTTCATAACATTATGGTTTTCATGATTTCAATGTGAAGAGGAGGTCGAGAGATTTCTAGAAAGTCCAAGATCTTGAAAAATAGAGCATTTGGTCAAAAGTTATGGCCCATTACTTGCTTTCCTTTGTAAGTGGTGAATTGAAACTGCTTTACTTATTTTAAGAAAAGTAGTAAAGTAAAGTGAAATCACCGCATAACAAAGGGATATAAAATTAGAGTAAATTGGCGATTGAAACTACTTTACTTATTTTAAGTAAAGAAGTAAAGTAAAGTGAAATCACCGCATAACAATGCGATAGAGTAAAGTGGTGAATCTGAACTCCTTTACTTATTTTGAGAAAAGCAGTAAAGTAATGTGAAACTATCGCATAACAAAGGAAATGGAAAGAGCAGTATAGTAAAGTGAAATCACTACATAACAAAGGGATAGAAAAATAGAGTAAAGTGGTGAATCTGAACTATACTTATTTTGAGAAAAGTAGTGTGAAAAAACCACTTAACAAAGGGATGAAAAAGGAGAGTAAAGTGGTGAAATGAAACTACTTACTTCACAAAACTTAAGCCCAATAAAGAAAACTGAAAAATCCAAATAAAAAAGGAAAATAAGTAATGTGGTAAATGCAAACTACTTTACTTCATGATAATAAGAAAAGTAAAGCAGTTGGAGAAGTGTGAAAAAGTAGAAGTAAATGGGGGTCGATTCCTACAGTAAGGAGTAAAACTGCAAAAATTAAAACGACCGTAAATTTCAAATGGGAGCTTCATTTCACATGTTCTTGGAAATTCCAGAAAGGTATCGAATCCTCTATGCAACAAAAATTCAAATTTCAAATTTATTGAAGAGAAGGTGATTAAAATAACATTAATTATTCTACACTTTATCACACAAGAATAATAAACCACCGCCATTAATGAGGCATGGGTGCCAATTCCTTTTCTTTGCAAAAAGAGTACAAGGTGGAGTGGGTCCCGTAGGTCATGTCGACACTAAAATTTTCCTCCAAAATTTCTATTTCATTAATGTATGTATTAGGAATAGGATGTTGTTAAGTGTAATTAGTAGTAGCGTCGATAGAAGATAATGGCGCCACAAGATGCGGTGCCGCCAATAATGTGGAGTACGATAACAGCAAAGTACAATAGGAATGTTGTAAAAAGTAAATATTTGTCGTAAGTGGTCCGGTAATGTTAAAATGTCAAAGTTTGGGTAATTAGAGAAGTAGGGTCTACATGATTAGGAATTAGAAATATTATATTGGTAATAAGGACAAGGAGTGAGGACATAAATATTTTGTGTATTTTATTTGTAAAAAGTCTAAAAATGTGGAACCCATGTAAAATGATAAGGTTTATCTTAATAGATAAGCTTACATGTATGCAGATAAGAGTTAAGGTATGGAATATGATTCATCGTAGTGGATTTCTTATCCTATCTTAGAGATAGGATGGATAAGCCTAGAAGTTCTATAAATAGAGAGGCCACCCCCTCATTTAGCATAGAAAGAAGTAGTGAGAAATATTGTAGGAAGTGTGCGAAGGAAGCCATCAAGAGGTGTAATTGTAAAGTTTCTCCCATAGTCTTGTTGAAGTATCTCATGGGTGAGATTGTAACAGTTTCATGTTAATATTATAATTTATTTTGATATTTCAGATTTGTCGTCATTCTGTCTTATCATAGTCAATGGTATTCTTGTGTTCGGTTGTTGTTTTGCTTCCAGATTACATCCACCAAACTAAAGTCTGTGCATTAGTAAATAATCATAGCACGAGGAGTTCCCGGTGAAGAATTATCATAGTGCCGGATTGGTGATGACATTTTGGTTCCGTTGCTGGGACCATTCCTCGTTGGTGGATTTTCTGGAGAGATATTCCCACTTAGGCAAAAATTAATTGGAGGGTAACCTTGTTTTTACTGTGCATAGTAGTTACCATGGTAAAGTCATTTTTACCGTGAATAGTAGTTACCATGTTAAAGTCATTTTTGCCATGAATAGTAGTTACCCAGTAAAGTCCCTTTTGTCTTTGGGAATAGTAATTACCGCAAAGAAAGTCACTTTTACCGTGAATAGTATTTACCGCAAAGATAACTTCACTTTTTACCGTGAATAGTGTTTACCACAAGAAAAGTCGGTTTTACCGTAGTAAGTCAAGTTTTACCATAGTTTACCGTGCTCATTTCTATTTTACTTTGTAGAAAGGTGTAAAGTCACTTTCTAGTATAGTGATTCCAATTATTTGTGCACATAAGTCTTGTTAATTGTACTTGTGGGTTGGTATTTCACTATGGTTACTTTTTAAAATGGGAAAGATTCCTATTTTTTCAGCTCAATCTAATGAAGATGCTTCTTCTTTCATTCAAGAGTTTAAACGATCTTGTATTTGTAATGGCCTTATAAGAGAGGGAACAATGGACTGAATTTTTCCTACCTTTTTGGATGGTTCAACACTTAGGTGGTTTGAAACACTAGGTGATAATGTGAAAAATTCATGGGATTTATTAACTGAAAGTTTTCTTGAAGAATTTGGTGAACAATGAAATATGCAGATCTCATGATCGAGATCACAAAGCTATCCCAAGGAGAGAAGGAGAAGATAAGGGATTATCATGCTCGTGTTCTGAGCTAAGGAGGAAGCTCGATGCCCGCAGATCCTAAGGAAGGACTAGCAGATGGGTTGATGAATGGCGTGGATAATCTCCTCTGTAAGCACTTCATTCTTGGGATGAAGTCAAGATCGACAACGAGTGAAGTATGACCGCCCAGCTACCATTGAACAAGCAAAGGAGATTGCAAGAAGGCAAGAAGAAAGCATGGAAGAGGAGCCCAAAGAAATTGTTGCTAAAGTAGAGCCTACACCAGCACCTTTGGTCCTGAATCCACAACCACTCCCGGTGAGCACAAATATTTCTCCTAATACATCTACTGAGTATGAAGATCTGCTCAAAAATATGGGTCAGTTAACTATTAATCTTCTTCAAGGAAAAGAATTTAGTTCTCAGGGAAGAGATAGAGGTCCAAAAAGAAATATTTCTGAAGTTGTTTGTTATGGTTGTTATAAAAAGGGTCATTATAAGTATAATTGTCCAGATAGAGCTTCTACATCTGGTAAAGGAGATAATGATAAAGGAAAAGCACCTGTGAATTCTTTTGATGTAGTAGATAAGAGTAGAAATAATGAAGTAGATGTGTTTGTAACAAAAAGAAAGAAAGAAAAAGATAATCAAGATGGAAATGATCCTAAGAAGATGAAAGAAGAAACTAGTAAGAAACATAGGAGAAGAAAGTTGGGTGTGCAGGATTTTCTGATTTCACAGGGGCAAGGACCATACTCCATCTTGGAAGATCTATCCAAAAGGCCTGCAAATATTACATATGGTCAACTCTTGGCTATGTCTTCTGAGAAGAGGCGGGAGTTGCGAGGTGGACTCAATGCTCGAAGAAGGAAGGAGGTTGAGGTCCCTGTTTTGGAGGCAGAGGCAGATCCCTATGCTCCACAAGCTGAGGTATTATGTAATGGTATTTCAATTCATGATGTCTTAGTTGATGGAGGTGCTGCAGTTAATGTAATGACCGAGTCTGTAATGAATATGTTGGGTTTAAAAATTGATCACCCTTCAACACTTATGTTAAGGTCATTAAATAAGGGAAAACTAAACCAGAAGGTGTAGTTTCAAATGTGGCAATATCTCATTATGGGTGTTGTATGTGTGGTAGACTTTCAGTGATGAAAAATGGTACTGCATTGCACTCCAATGCTTTCGGGAAGACCATGGCTAAGGAAAGTTCATGCAAGAAACTACTGGAATGAAGGTTTCATGACACTTGGATGTGGTAGAGAGAGGGTGAAGATAAACATGATCCCTCGACATCATAAAGTAGAACCTGTGGATTCAAGTGATGAAACTGATGATTGGACATCCTCTCGATTACTCTAGTACCAAAGAAGTGGACACTCGAAGATGAAGAAAGCGAGGTGGATGTTTCAGGTCATGGATATCCCGCCCGATCCACACCAACTCATGACCCCATAAAATTATCTGAAGAAGAAGTTGATGATCATCTCCAACAAATAAAGATTGGTGATGATGTGATGGAGAGTGAGAAGGAATCCTACCTCCAGCTCTTTCGAAGGTACATACACCTATTCACTTTTGATTACAAGGAACTCCGTCAAGTAAGTTGGGTAGAACATTGTATTGAGCTGGTATGGTAGATGGTGCTAAGCCTATAAAGCAAATGCCATATAGAATGAATCCTAATTTTTCCAAGATTGTAAAAGAAGAAATAGATAAGTTGCTTGATGCAGGATTCATATTTGTTGTGGAGAATTCATAATGGGTTTCTCCCATTGTGATCTCAATAAAAGAATGGGAAGCTATGCATTTGTGTTGATTACGAAGCTCAATAAGGCAACAAAGAAGGATCATTACCCTCTTCCATTTTCAGATCAGATCTTGGATGAAGTAGGCTGGCCGAGTGCTAGTGCTATAGTTTCTTTGATGGATATAAGCAGCTTACAACCAAGTTTGTATAGCAGAGAAAAGATCACCAAGACCACGTTCACCACTCCTTGGGAACATTTGCTTATAGAGTTATGCCTTTTGGGTTGTGTAATGCTCCAAAGAACATTCCGCGTTTGATGAATAGGGTGTTTGAACCCTACATTGGAACCTTCATCGAGTATTTCTGGATGATTTTTGCATCTATGGGAGCAAGTTGGACCACCCTGCACTGAGATGGAGACAAAGCATTTCAAAGGTTAGATGAAGCACAAGCCTCACTAAACCCTACAAAGTGTGTCTTTGGATGTTCTAAAGGCGTTTGTTAGGGCATGTTGTATCCAGAGATGGTATTGATCTCGATCCCGATAAAGTTTCAAAATCAAAGATTTACCATTTCCTATGAATAGAAGTAAGTTGAGATCATTTTCGAGCCATGTGGGTTACTATAGAAGGTTCATCAAGAATTTCTCAAAGATTGCACAACCACTAACCCAGTTCTTTAAAAAGGATGTTTCTTATGAACCAGAATCAAGCGCATGAAGCTTTTGGACAATCAAGGAAGCCTTGGTGTCTTCACCTATTTTGAAGAATCCAAATTGGAGCAAGCCATTCATTGTGTACACGATGCCTTAGATGCAAAGCATTAGGTAGTACTTTGAGCCAAAAGGATGAAAATGGGAATGAACATCCAATTTACTTTGGGAGCGCATAAAATGAGCGATCTTGAGGTAAACTATACTTGTAACTAAAAAGAGGCTCGCTATCATTTTTGCTTTGTAAAGAAGTTTAGAAATTACTTGCTAGGGCAGAAATTTATAGTTGTAACGGATCATCATCGTGCTCTAAAATATATTGTCAATAAGCCTAACCCATCGGGGAGGATAGCAAGATGGATAATTTTGCTACAAGAATTTGAATTTGATATTATAGATAGGCCAGAAAGAAGCATGTCAATGCGGATGCACTCTCTCAAGCCTATGATGGTTTAGGATCATCTTGTGATGATGATGATTTTCCGATGCATTGTTCTCCTTGACACAATCCCTAGTGAATACATAGATATTTGGAATTATCGAATGAATTCAAGTTTCTGATGGTGCTAATGCAAAGACTAAGAGAAAGATTACTCAAGCCTATCGTCCATATTCTATTCTCGCATGGAGCATTATTTCGAATAGGACACGATGGACAAGATAAGAGGTCACTTGGACGTGATCAAGGAAAGGAGCTGCTAGAAGAATTCCACAATGGTACATGTGGAGGGCACTTCTCCTGGACAACTTACGCAAGAAGGGATCTTGGATGCAGTTATCACCGCCCACTCTTTTTAAAGATTGTTATAATTATTGTAAGACATGTGATATTTGTCAAACACATGGTAACCGTAAGACTTCATCAGCTCCATTATGTCCTATTCTTCCCCTTGGTCCCTTTGAAAAATGGGGAATAGACATTGTAGGTCCACTTCCAACTACATCACGTCAAAATAAGTATATTGTAGTTACCACAGATTATTTAACCAAGTGGGTCGGCTAGGCCATTGAAAACACTTCCATGGATGAAGTGGCAAGGTTCATATATGAACACATTGTCACCAGATTTGGTTGTCCATTAGAAATTGTAACAGATCAAGGAAGCCACTTCATTAATGAGGTGGTAGAAGCCCTAGTCAATAATTTTTCTATCAAGCACAGGAAGGCAACAACATACAAGCCAAGCACAAATGGACAGTGGAACGAACAAATTTTGTGATGTGTCAAATTCTAGCAAAAGATGCAGCCTTGCAGTACATAAATGGGATAAAAGGATTCATGCAAAGCATTGTGGGCATATAGGGCAACATCAAAGTCAGCAACAGGATACTCCCCATTTCAATTGGCCTATGGCATTGATCCAGTTCTTCCTATTGAGTTTGATATTCCCACTGTGAGAGTTATGAAAAATGAAAGGATGGATGAAAGTGATTCAAGAAAAGAAAGGTTCGTACATCTTCATTCTGCTAGAGGAAATGAGGGAAATAGCAAAGGATACAAGCCATAAGAAGAAAATGAAGCAGAAGGAATACTTTGATCAAAAGATCCGATGGTCTCCATTTCATGTGAATGACTTGGTCCTAGTATATGATTCCAAATACAAAAAAAGAAGACAGAGAAAATTTCTTCCAAAATGGATGGGGGCCTACAAAATAAAGCAACTGTGCATGAAAATGGTATGTACCGACGAGGAATTGGATGGCACTCCCATTACGAAATGGGTCAAGCGGGACAAGTTGAAGATTTTCCAAGCACTTGAATAGTCTACTCAGGACGGAGTAGAAGCTAGAAGGGGAAGATGTCGACACTAAAATTTTCCTCCATAATTTCTATTTCATTAATGTATGTATTAGGAATAGGATGTTGTTAAGTGTAATTAGTAGTAGCGTCGATAGAAGATAACGGCACCACGAAGACGGTGCCACCAATAATGTGGAGTACGGTAAATAACAAAGTACAATAGGAATGTTGTAAAAGTAAATATTTGTCATAAGTGGTCCGGTAATGTTAAAATGTCAAAGTTTGGGTAATTAGAGAAGTAGGGTCTACATGATTAGGAATTAGAAATATTATATTGGTAATAAGGACAAGGAGTGAGGTCATAAATATTTTGTGTATTTTATTTGTAAAAAGTCTAAAAATGTGGAACCCATGTAAAATGATAAGGTTTATCTTATCTTAACGAGATATAAGCTTACATGTACGAGATAAGAGTTAAGGTATGGAATATGATTCATCAGAGTGGATTTCTTATCCTATCTTAGAGATAGGATGGATAAGCCTAGAAGTTCTATAAATAGAGAGGCCACCCCCCTCATTTAGCATAGAAAGAAGTAGTGAGAAATATTGTAGGAAGTGTGCGAAGGAAGCCATCAGTTAAAGGTGTGTTGAAGAAGCCATCAAGAGGTGTAATTGTAAAGTTTCTCCCATAGTCTTGTTGAAGTATCTCATGGGTGAGATTGTAACAGTTTCATGTTAATATTATAATTTATTTTGATATTTCAGATTTGTCGTCATTCTTTCTTATCATAGTCAATGGTATTCTTGTGTTCGGTTGTTGTTTTGCTTCCAGATTACATCCACCAAACTAAAGTCTGTGCATTAGTAAATAATCATAGCACGAGGAGTTCCCGGTGAAGAATTATCATAGTGCCGGATTGGTGATGACAACACCCATGTTTCTTTCAAGTCGATTGTAAATTTTGGGAAATGGAGGCATGGACTCAGGGCTTTTTTCTCTCTCTCTCTCTCGAATCACTATAAATTGTAAATGGGGCATCATTTGTAAAGGTTGTTGGTCATTTTTCTCCCCATGCACCCCTCTTCTTCTTAGGGCTTCAAACATTCCTCCAAATCATTATAATGGAATTTTCTTGCCTCCTCCTACTAAAATGGTGTATTGTACATATCTAATGGATTAATATAATGGTGTTATGTGATTCATTTGTCTATCCTCTCGCATCATTTTTGTTTCTTTCACTTGCCTCTCATTGTGTTTGTAGGATCATGCATAATTCTTTGTGTCATTACAAGGTTTGGGTGTTTTATGCTCTTATGGGAATGGTGAATGTGTGCAATCTAGTCTATGGTGCATGATCACCCTCTCCAAGTTCATTCCTTCACTTTTTTACAGATTGAGAAAGTGATTAGCAGTCCTTTTCTTGGTGTATCACCGCTTCTAGTGTAGGTTTCATTTCATGCATCTCTCTCCCTATCTCCTTGGAATGTTAGATTAGGTGTAGTTATTTGATTTTATGATATTAGGAGTAGTTGTGGCAGGTAGGATTAGGAAGAGGAACCGACCTTCTCCAGAGGATTATCTCAAGTTTGCAAGTCCCACAACTTGAGAGGTAATCCCATGTTATAAAAAAATAGGGATCCATAACAAAAAAATCCCGAGGTACTTTTTTTTGTGATAACAATTCCCAAATTAGAAACTATGTGTTTCTCCATTAATTTTTTTCACGTGGACCATTTCACATCACAAGAATTCTCCACAAGATACATAAAAACCTTAGACCAACATTACAAGGGTACATTCTCAAAACTAAAATCAAGTTATAATTTTCCCCTTTTACAATATCTTCCTTTCTACTATTGTTTAGTTCTAGAATAACAATATGGATTACATAGTAGAAATTTTGTCCTAAAATTATGAAATGACATTATGCCTTGCATCATAGTGTCTTATACACTAACATACCCACATGAAAACTCCCTACTAGGTTCCTAGGGAGGAAACACACAAAATATTACATCTCCCCAAGACTTTAGGACTACGAAAGAAGATAATAATTGATCCATCTCGATTCCCAAATGTTGTCTCGCATAGTAAGATGATATGTAAATGTTTCCCTACGGTAACATGGGTTTGAGATCTTATCTCCTCTTGTGAAGTTAAACTACTAAAGTCCATAATGATAGGATGCATTTTGAGGTACACATGGGTCATATGAATCCCATGTTTGAGAAAGGTGGTCTCATTATCAAATTTCATGTTCCCATAAGGGACAACTCAGCTTACAATTTGGAACAAGGAAGGGATTGCTAATGAGTTGAAAGGAGGTGGTTTCCATGATTTACTTTGTTCCTAAGCTCAACATTCAAGGGACACAATTCAATAGACAAAATTCAACACGGATTTTGTTTGGCATCAATCTATTTAAAAGGGGGTCTTAGGCTCACTTATTTCTCTTTTGGACTTAAGGGATCTACATTTTGATACAAGTTAGTATTAGAACAATCCAACCTCTCTAAGATAAATTAAACATTAGAGGAGGTTAATAGAGTCAAACATGAGGTTTAATGCGTAGGAAAAGTGGTAAACAAATCACTTACGTCTCTTAGGTCTCTTAATGAGGTCATTTCAAGTGTGAGAAAAACAATTGAATCCTTTCTTTAAATGGTAAGGGTAAAGAAAAATTGAACAAGACTTGTTTACAAGAGAAAAGTGCGACAAGGGTTAATAATATGGTTCATTTTGATAGTCTAGGAAATGTAAGTTTCTACCAACAATACAAACATTAAGAGAGAAATATAATAATTAGCATGGTATATGACTGTTTCAATCATCTAAACCATAAGAGAAACAAAACTCATAATCAAGATCACACCCAAAATAGAATGCCTATTTTCCCCAATACACCAATGTGCTACAATTTCTTACACATCACAAAAAAATCCATAAATAACATTCATGTTTATAAACATAGTGTTGATATACATCCATTTAATATTACATGTATTTCAAGGATACCCCATTATTACAAAAGCATATAGAACACTACAATTTTCTTCATGTCCCACGTACCTGCAACCACCGCATGGTCAACAAAACTACTGGCATGACATCTAACTACAATCTAGCATGATTTATGATTTCACAGTTTTCCAATAATAATGAAACAATACTTAACATAATTTTAGGGAGAGTAAGAAATATAAATGCCATTTCATTTCATTTTCAAAGCTAAAGATAGAGCTAGAGAGAGAGAGAGAAAACACCATTTATTTTCACATTCAATATATTTTCAAACAAGCGTCAAGATGGTTTCCTATAATAAATTTTTATGTTTACAAGGTTTCCTGGTCAATATTTTTCTTGGATAAGGTCATATGACAATTTTGTCCATTTAGATACAATTTTCCAAACAATGTCGAATTTAGACAAGTAGCTCAACATTTGACATTAAAAATAACCTCTAAGAGTCATACACACATTGAAATAAATTCCTACCTACTCCCTATATAAATGGAAATACTCGAGCCGACATAACCACAAATTGGTGAATTGGGTTCAATAGGCACCCACCTTTGCGGAGCTACCAATCATAAAAGCACCTAAATGGCCTTGTCACCCAATGACCAGAGGCCTACTAAACCCACTTATAAAACTAACTGCAAGAGATATTTTCTCCAAACTAAGGGTTGGTAGTAATTGAAATAGAGAAATGTTAGAAGTATGCAGAAGCCAAAAACCATTTCTACACCTAGGGCCAAAATGGTGGTCAAAACCAAACTGCATTTTTAACTTTTAGTTGTTTGAAGTTGTGAACTAGCCCATTGGGATCCTAAATGCATGATGAAAAAAAGTCAAATGAACATATAAGGAATAACCCATGGTTTGGTTGAACACTCCATGTGATAAGGTACACAGCCAAAGCTTGATTTTCTCATTTCGGGGTTTATAAGGATGTTTTGTGCCTCCTTAAAAACATGTTTTATTGAGATTTCACAAGGTCGCCAAGGAGTATTTTTAATACGTTTCTAGTTTAACCCGCCAACCACGTGGTTTCCATAACCAAAACTAATACCATAGTGTTTCCAACCATCTCACAAGGTAATTAAGTGTAGTGTTTACATTCATGGTTATTTTTAGTTGCATATGAAACAAAGGAAAAATTTGTTAAAAGATATCATGTATCATTTAATTCACTTAAAAATTCTTCTTCTTTAGTTAATTAAAATTTAGGAAAACTAGAATGTTAAAAACATACAAGGATAGAGTAAGATGACCATACATGTTAATCAAACTTGTGAGGTACAAGGATCAATCGTAACCCAAGTCGCGATCGTCCATAACCTCAAATTTTTATCAATGGATCTCGCCCATACTACAAGCAACTCATAAAATTGTCAACACCGAGTTGAACATACAAATCATCAACATAACACCTCATGAACAATGTTAACACATAAGTAGGATACAAGGTCAGTTGACCAAATCACAATAGAGAGTGAGCTAAATGCCAAACTTGATGGTTTGTTCAAATCATTACCAAGTGCCCACATCACAAATCCCAATGCTCAATGCTAACATGGAGTAACCAATCCGTGGGCCAAGGGTGGTCCTAAAACCAACTTTTATCCCATGTATTTTGTCAAATAATTGTGTGTGAAGATCACACTTCCACATTTTGCAATTATCTTTTCCAACACACTAGAAACTTAAACATCTAACCATGCTCTACTTCCATGGTGTTTTGGTAGACATCACCACCCTATTTCAAGCTCCTAATTTCACAGAGAGGATGGGAGTAAATTATCCTACTCATTTGACGGCAGGTTCCAAGTTTTTTTCAACAAATCATATTGTGCACATCCTACATTTTTATTATCCATGAAGCCACATAGCCTTTTGGGAATTTCTTTGAGCCATTTTTCAAATAGTTCAGTCCCTACCAACTCATATTTACAATAGGGTTGTCAACACACATTACCCTCATGCCAACACAGTCAGGTCCTATACGCTCCACACTTAAGCCTATACATTAAACACTTTAACCATGCATCAAACACTTTCCAAAAAAAGAGGCTTCCAATCCTTTTAACGAATCCTTTTTTTGTAGCATCCAACAATCATTGTTGTTCAAGTGACCACATTTTTTGGTGAGGCATTTAACCAAACATCTGCATTCCTTGCGTAGGAGCCATGTTAGCCTTCTATGTATCATTCCAATTTGTCAAACAACCCATGTTCCCACCTTTTATGGCATTTTAGCAAACAGTTCACATGTATTATGCATGTTTCCATGTTTTTAACCCAACAATAATAAAAATCATACAATACCAATGTCATCCACTTCCAATCACAATCTCATAGTATAAGACAAAAAAATTCACTTCTAATGGTGCTTAATGGAAGTCTGAGGTTAGTTACAAAGCTCCATATAAGGCATAAGCTAGAAGGAGCCCACGTGCTCTGTCTAGGATCCCACAATTTCCATACAGAAAGAAAAATAATAAATCAAAGCCAAATTTTCAGAATTTCTCCAACCATTGTAGATGTTTCCCTTTTTTGCAATTTTTTCAAAAGCATAGCCATAGGTATTCGCATGGACAAAAAAAAAATCAGCCATCCTTCCAATATCTCCCATGAAACATCTACTCCTCCCATTACGCATCAATAAAAATAAGGAACTCCATGGAAAATGCATTTTTTTGTTTCTTCCCCCATTGTAGACTTGACCGAGCTCTATTCTTGGCACACGCAGGAGGTTCTATCAAGGATTGAGGTCCTTTGGCTTAACACCCGCCAATTTGCATTACCGGTACAATTCCAAGGCTTTTTTCACCATAAAGCATAGTTCTAGACCCACTCATCCCTCTTTGGAATAGAGGCATGCCCAAAAATGAAATAACATTCCCTAACCTAGAAATAATCCCCAAAATCCTCTAACAAATGAAACCTCATATTAACCAAAAATTTTGTTAATTATTTCCTTGAAAAGAGGTTGGTCCAAACTCCAAAAAATTGTTCGGATTTAAGAATATTAATACATTATTTATATTTATATGAAATATTTTCTATTATGTTAATTTCATGATTTATTTTATTATTTTACAATTTTTGAGAGTAGGTATTATTTCATGTTAGAGTAGGTATTTACCTTAGCTCATGTTCACCTAGGTACATTATTTACCTTTATTGTATTTATCCTCACCCACTTATGTGTGTGGATATTTCTTTTTATTTATTTAGATATTATGAGATATTATCTAGTTGTTAGGTATAGTTCTTTTCTTGATCGATGGTATTGACTAGTTCTTTCCTAGATCTATGGTATTGACAAGATCCTTGATGTCTAGTTCTCTCATAAATCTATGGACTTGACTAGTTCTTTCCATGATTTATGGCTTGATCTACGACCGTGATTGGTTCTTAGATTGTTATTCCTTGCCTATATAAACAAGGTCCATTCTCATTATATTTCATTGAGTTCCATAATATATGATATTACTACTCATTTGTTTGCGAAAGGTTTATGTAAAGTTTTTCTAGTGAATTGATTTAATCTTATAGATCGTGGTGTTTGATTAGCATTTGTGTTCTTGGCTAGGTACGATCTAGTTATCGTTCCTTTCATGGTATCAGAGCTCTTGCTAATCAAAGGGATAGTTCACCTAGGTTATCATTCCTTTCTTAGATTTTTATTCCTTGCCTATTTAAGCAAGGCCCATTCTCATTGTATTGCATTTGAGTTCCATAATAATATATGATATTGTTGCTCATTTTTTTGCAAAGGTTTATGTAAATTTATTCTAGCAAATTGCTTTCATCTTATAGATTGTGGTGTTTGATTAGCATCTATGTTCTTGGCTTGGTATGATCTAGTTATCGTTCCTTACATGGTATCAGAGCTGGAGATTGTTGTTGACATTCATATGTAAGTTTTATTTTGCAAATAAATTCATTATATGTTCATATATTTGGGATTTGGTCGTATGTTGTTGCTGCATGCATTTTATGGAAAACAGAGGCTTCCATTGGACCCCGAAGGCATGAAAACCTTACGATCGACTGTAAACTTAGTTGTTTCTGCAGACAGTCATTTTTTTGTGGTTTTTTTGTTGTTGCAAAGAATCACACTAGTTTGCTTTGGGATTCATGCCCACTAGAAAAGAAATCACAGGATTAATTTTTGGGTCTATTGGATTTTTCAAGATCTCATGCAGAGAAATTTTATGTTGTCGCGTATTTGTCTCCGTTTACGTGTAGGAACCATTAAAATCCTTAGCCCTTGGTCATATGGTATGGTCATATGAGGGCTTAAAGCTGTTGTAGTGGCACCTAAAATAAATAACAGAGTAAAATATTAAAAATCTTGTAACTTTTGATTGGTAACTCGGTTTTGAGTGTCAATTTTACAAAAGTGCTTGTTTTTTCATGCTCTTTCCATTGGAAATATTTATTTTGAGACTTGCACTATAATTATAAAGTGCCAAATATGGAGGAGTGTTGTAATCAATTGTGGACACAATTTTGGCTGAACCTGACGTCCTAAATTTTTGGGAGTTGCAGTTTGTACCTATTATGGATTCTGAGAATGATATGTTTTTCTCTGAAGTATGTGGACTCGAAGAGGATAATGTAAGATTTGTGGAATAAAATAGATCGCTCAAGAAGCGAAATTCTCTTCTGAAATCACTCATTCATGATAAGGATACAATAATACACTTCCTACAAAACAAACATGCTAGCTAGCCTAGCCTACAACATCACCATCATATTGTGGACAACCATATCCATGTTCCTAGTCCACATGCGCTTATTTCTCTTGTACCCACCGACATTGATTTGCTTTTCTTTGAGCCTGAACCTACTTGTGATGGTTCTAAACTTGTGAGGCTTGTTACTACATGCTCTTCCACATCTGTGCCTATTACAGTACCACATGTTATGTATCATACTTCTGCTCAACTGCATGGCTTTTTTAATAAGCATACTACTCGCATTCAGTTCTCGCATGCTCCGTTCTATGGGTCTCACTAGAGGAGTCATTGGTAGACATTCACAAGGTATTGTTTCCTCTATTCCACATGCTAAGTGGAATTCTCGTCATGACATTAGTTTTCAAGCAGATACTTCATTGGGATCACACATTGATAGAGCTCATTTTTGTTCACTTGAATCTTTCTGAGGATCATGAGCAACACATGAGTTCTACACCTTCACTCAGGATTGAGAAACCTGAGATTTCAGCTATTAGACATGATCAACCTAACACACATTCTGATGTTCTTTTGCATGCACCCATTGTGCATTTTGCACCAAGTCATATGCAGGCATCTTCTTCATCCATCCATGTTGATTTGGGGTGGATATCTGATCACTCATGGAGGTGACATAGGCATTTGTTGAGAGGACTCTACAGGCATGGATCCTCCACCATTCGGCCTCTTGCTCCACTTTCTATACCTTCTGCATTGTGATGCTTCTTATTTTGAGCATTTTTATTTAGCAGGTGTAGTGTATCTCTCTTATTTGTTGAGATATTTCGTATCCGTATTTTTGACACTTTTTGCATGTTGATAGTCTCTCTATGGGGAGCTATTCTGGTGGAGCCCAATGTTAGTTTTTCAGTGTTCAAGTAGTTGTTTTGACAAATCATATAGATTTGTAGTGCCACTCCACCCATTCAATAGTATGGGAGGGTGTGGTGCTGATCTTTCTTCTTTGGGTTTTGTGTCCTTGCCTTGTTACCTTGGCTTTTCTTGGATCGTGACACTGGATTTTTTTCCTTGCCTTGTGCTTTGGTTATTGTTCTTGGATCATGGCACACCTATTTGCAGCACTTGATCGAATTATGTTTGGTGTTTTTTTCACTTTCGACATCACTCCGTTGACAGTCTCCTTGTATGGAGCTATTCTGGTGGAGCCCAATGTCAATTGTTTTTGAGTTTTGTGATCGAGTAGTGGATTCAGACCACAATGCACACCAAACTTCTTCAACATTATACGAGTTTTTTTGAGACTAGCTTCTTGGGATGCCTTGGAGCAGGTTTTTTCTCTCTTTACTTTGTTGTTATTGGTTGTGGGTACCTTGCGGTGTCCATTTTTCCCAGTTATTGTACATGAGTACCTCATTAGGCCTAGTTACCAAGACTCATACTGTGGACATGTCACCTCCATTTTGGCCTCTAACTTCACTTTAGGGGGGTGTTAGAGTAGGTATTTACCTTAGCTCATGTTCACCTAGGTACTTTATTTACCTTTATTGTATTTATCCTCACCCACTTATGTGTGTGGATATTTATTTTATCTTATTTAGATATTAGGACATATTATCTAATTGTTAGGTATAGTTCTTTCCTTAATATATGGTATTGCTGGTCCAAAATCTATCAAGTGGGCGATCTATGGATAGACGAGCCAGCGGTGTGCATGGCATAGCCCCTCTTTGAGACAGGGAAACAAAACTGGTTTATTGCTATTCTACCAGCGGGAATATGTGTAAGTCTTACAATATTTTGCCTTCAAGGGGGTTTGGGATCTCATTCCGATGGAAATAGTTCTGATGAAGAATAGAAAGGAATGAAAGAAAGGTGGATTTGAAGGGAGAAAAAAAATAAATTTGAAAGTAGAAAGGTCGGAGGGTTTATGTTTTAGGTGGTAGTAGACAAAGCCAAACTTAATCACATAAATAAAGAAATCAATACTAATAAACAAATGACAAAATATATGTGAATCCAATAGAATAAGCATACAGATCTAACTTAAGAAAGATCTAACATGTGACACAGAAATTCAGCACAAAGTCTTAATTTTGTATTAATAATATTTTGTTACAAGAAAGCTCAAAGTCTTTCTCTCCTCACTCTATTTTTCATACGAATTTTCTCACCCAGAATACAACAAGCATTCCAAAAGATTTATAGAAGGAGAAGGAGAAAGAAGACAAAAAGGAGCCAACAACTATTTACAAAATATCTACAAGATATTTAAAAGTCAAAAGTTGACTTTGGGAAAATTTTGTGGATAACAACATCCCATCATTTGTGCGAACATTCTTTTAAATATTTTACAAAAATGGGACAAATCCTAGGAGGAAGGAGCCTATTCATCGTCATCCCTTGGTTGGAAAGGAGTGTCATGTTTCTGATCAAGAGAGGAAATGTGAAATTGAGCTCGATACTCCATGAACTTGCTGACCATCATTTGAAGTTGATCCTGAGCGGGACCCTTGGTGTGATCTCTGATGACTTCACAAGTCTCCCATTCATCTCTGAGTCTTTCTAGGAGTTTGAAGTATTCATTACCTACCTCCATCAGGTATCCAACAAAGTCACAGCAGGCCAGAAGGTTGTTGATAGATTCTACATCAAAAGTGGCTTTTGAAGCTAAACCTTGCGACGCAATCTCCTTGAAAAGTTGAATAGTATCATCTGCCTTCCTCAAGGTGTATGATGGGGTGAGAAAACCTGGAGACATCCTCAAAATGATCTTCTCCATTTGATGCATTACATCCAGAGCTTCCTCCTTGATTTTATCTATTTTCTCTAAGATGAACTCCATTTGGTCAACCCGATAGTCTAGAGCAGCAAGGACTTTTTTGGGTGCTCTCAGGTGATCGAAGATGTCGAATTTCATTAAGTCATTGAGTGGGAAGTCAAGCATCTTATAGAATGTCTCATGTTACAACCTGGCATGGTCCAACTCTTCGAAGATAGGTCCTACTATTGCCTCGGAGTTCTTTGTTATCTTGATCTATATTTTGATATAGCTCTATGAACTTTATAATCACTTCCTCACTATCTTTGAGGATCTGTTCTCTCCAGTGGACACTGCTACACCTTGCTCACCAATTTTGGCGTACTAATTTATCTTCTCCTGAATAAGGGCTTCAGAAGTTTCGGTGGCAGCGATAGGAGGTGCATTACCCATCTTTTGCAGGGCCTGGAGAAGATGTTTGTTCTGTTCTTTTAATACTCTCTTCTCTTCCTTTTCTTCTTGAAGATTTTTGTAAAGGGCATCCACTGTGGATAAGGCCTCTCCTTGTAGAATCTCTTATGATGTCCCCATCGTGACCTGAGTCACCGTAAAATCTATAGGAGACAGATCTTCTTTCTCCTTTGTGGGATTAAGGTATGCGATCTCTATAACTCTTTCACCTGAAGAACTTTTAGAGAAGCGAGTTATAACCTTTTACTTCTTAGCCCCTTTAGTTGGAATAATGGAGAATTCCATTGGTGCAATAGGGACTTTCCTCTTATGCTAGCTTAGGTGTTTGGAGATCCATTCTGGACTTAGGGAAGTGGGACCAAAGGAAGAAGAGGAAATGGGGGTGGAAGAAGGAGCAACTACAATGGACACGGGAAATGTGTCGAGACGCTGGGTGGTGGCATTGAGAAAGAAGCCAACCCTCCAATGCTTACGGGGTATGAATCACTGTAGGAGAGGAAACCATGGGGGTGGAAGGGATCTATGAGATGAAAGAAGAAATGTTGGGGGACAGATCCGTAAGGGAAAAGAAGATGGAGGAAGAGGGAGGGGGAATGGTAGAAGTTAGGGGAGAAGACACAACCAAAGGAGTGGTTGGTTGAGTGACATGAGGAGGGGAAGGAGGAGTGGGAGATGGGATGGTGGGAACCTGACCAGTTGCAGTAGTGGTAACATCCTGAGTGGATGTGCCCATTGGAGCACTTACTACCTCTTCTTTTACGGGGATATCAGGCTTACTACCTGTTCTTAGCGAGTGGAAGGAGGACTCTCACGAATTTCCTCCTGAGCAGTGCTTGTCTCTCCCTCTTTATCTTTTCCCCTACCCTTTGGAAAGTGCTTTGGCTTGGTGGGTGCATTACCCAAGGGAGACATGGTAAAGTCTAATCCAAGGTAGATGAGGCCATTCTTCTTGCACTAATGCTCATTGTACTGTAGAGTGCCCTTGACCCTTTCCTCGATAGTCTTAAGTGGCTTGTTTATATCAATCTCGTAAAATGGACAATTGTCTCCATCCATGTCCTGATAAACCTGATCAACTTCTTGATTAGTTACTTGGAAGCCCTTTGGGACAATGGCTACACCATACTGAATGATCTCTGCCAGGGCCAATCGAGAGTGATCCTTTCACCTGAGCTTGACCTCATGATACAGATCGATGTAGATATATTCAATCTGGGGGACGTGAATTAGATCGAGCTTTGCCCTTGGAAGGTAATTGTGAGGATCAAAGGTTGGCCTCATGGGGAAATTATGCTTTAAGTTGAGTAATTCGAGCTTTGCAAACATTTCCCAAGCTTTTCTTTGTGAAGTGTAGGTGTACCTGCCCACTGTGAGGGGGAATGGAGTTCCGCTCTTCTTTCTTTTTAAACACTTCTCATGGTATGTGATAAGCTATCGAGACAACTCCAATAGGATTAGCTTGGGTCCCACATACCTCGGTAATTTGGTGGGATCTCCCAAGAAGATGGTGACTCTAAGGTAGGTGAAAGTGGGGAATTATGTGAATAACACTCCCCATTTCTCTGTGGTAGTAACCACACTTTTGGTCATCTGATCATGAGTCATATTAGGCCTCAAGAGGCAGATGATGCCATAGAAGAAGGAGTAATTGATTTTGCTAAATTGTGCTATGTTGTTTTCTAGTTTCAACTCTGGATAATATTCGTATATCTTGACCAGGGCCATACCCCATACCGACTCAATCTTTGGGTAGTCCCTTTATGAGGAAACAACATATACCACATAG
This sequence comes from Taxus wallichiana var. yunnanensis, assembly GCA_018340775.1. Taxonomy (NCBI): domain Eukaryota; kingdom Viridiplantae; phylum Streptophyta; class Pinopsida; order Cupressales; family Taxaceae; genus Taxus; species Taxus wallichiana. The sequence goes on along the minus strand of CM031242.1, from coordinate 519,385,716 downwards.
GAGTTCATATAGAACTCCCTAGTTGTTAAAATTTCTGAAGTTTGCTCGGAGATTGTCTTTGCTTTGATAATCTCCCCCCATTCAAAACGTTGATCAGGGAAATTTTTTCATTGTCTTTAAATATCTGAGCATCCACTTATGAAAGTAATGGGTGTCAGGAAGCCCAAACACCCTGCTTAGGAAGGTGATGGTGTCGCTCAGCTCCTTTGAAAAGTCACTGCGATGAATGACTTGTGGCCACCTACTTACCACCTTTTTGTTTTTGAGGTATACCTCATTCATCAGCTACATGCATTTATCTTCATTCTCGTTCCATGTCTTCATGCAGTCTTCTTGGCTTACTACTACAAAATGCCGGTGGTGAGGGATACCCAACATGATTTCAAAATGTCGGGCAATGAGGTTGATTATTACCTCGCCCTTCTCATTTTCGACACATCTTGTGTCTTTATTGTAACAATGGCCTATCAACATCATGAACTCGTTGTTGATTGTGCTCACGGAATCCTCAGAGCGAAGTGGAAACCACTACCAACCAACTTATCCATCCATGGGCTTCCCCGTGACCTTTTTGGTTCGGCCTGAAATTCTTCCATATCAATGTGGCCGAGTTCGAATCTCTAATATTCAGGTCACATTCTGCAAGGGATTCAAGCATCCTGACCCTTTGGTATTTGTATTTCATCTCTTCTTTCATTAGCTTGGCTTTACCCTTGGACTTGGTTGGCTTCCTACTCGATGAAGACATGTGTGAATCTGAGTTCAGCTATTGATCTGCAAGAAGAATCAAGGAATTCCATCACAGAAGAGCCATGTTAGTTGTTAAGTCATCCATCAAATCTTATAGAAAGAAAAGTTAGCGATTTATGAGTCTATGGGCGTAAGGCGTAACTTTCTTGTAGGCTATAGGGTCTTAGAAAAGTAAGGTGCACTTTGGGAAAGTGTTGCATGGGAAAAACAACACCAAAAGGGGCGTGGGGTGTGAAAATACTACACACAACATTCATATGTTGGTGTCACTTGATGTGCACTTGTGCCATTTGAAGGGTTTTAACTTGGCACATTTATTTGGTGTAACAAGAGTTTCGGGTGCGCCATTAGCGCATATGTGGAAGATGCAACATTTCTATGAGGTGCGCCAAGGGTTTAGCTTGCATGGCATGAGAAGGTTTTGAACGACATGAAGATGTTGTGGTAGGTGCGCTTGTACCGCGCCCGCACCTAAGGAATTTTGTAGTATATATTTTACAAGGTGCGGAGAAGGCTAATGTTGCGTGCGAGGATAGTGCACTGGCCGTGGCGTGATTGTGTGTGATGCAAAAACCATGATAGCTACACCAAAGGAAAAACAATGGGCTGTTTTGTAGAGATATATAATTTTTCACTCTTTTAGTAGGTTTTTTTATGACAAGGGGAAAAGAATCCAGCAAATTAGGGAAGAAACTGAGTAGTTTCATGGCAGAGGTCCTCCAGATTTGTAGATCTAGAAGGAGGACGAGAGAACAGTTTGGAGTTGAGTATTTTGGATTGCAAAACGGGTTGGGATTGCATTATCTTCTTAGGTTCATTTTTATTCATCGATCCTAATCACCTAAACCAACAAAAAAACCATAACCAAGCCACAAGAAAAGCAAAGGCCACCTACCAGGAATATATAACGATAAGGAGATGATGTGGGATCCACGAACGTGACAAATGGCAACACGCAGGGCTAACAAGAATGCGATAAGTACAAAGAAGTAACCTTTTTCATATTTTTTGAATTGTGAAAATTACAGGTCGATGCACCTATATATAACAAAATGTGTAATAAATGAGCCACCAACTTTTTCTACGGTGCACATAGGGAGATGACGACACAAAAATATTTGTGCCATAGGCGCAACTTTGGAAGTGTTGACATTGCGTTTTCAGTACCTTGGTGCACCATTGAGGGGTGCAACATTTTGAACGTTGACAAGTTGGCGCATGCACCTAGGCACACCATTGACAGGTGCAACATGGAGTGGCGCAACATTTGGAGTGTTGACACTCCCAAATCTGCGCCAAAGGAATAGAAGGGGCACAGTTTTGATTGATGTAACGTGAAAGAAAATTGCGCCCAACCCAAGAAAGGTGAAAAAAGACCAAGTTCTACAAACTATATTTCTTCGAAAGGGATTTTATGCCATTTTAGACGTTAAGAGACCTCAACGGGGGACCAAAACAAAAAATTTGGTATGGTTACCTGTAAAATTTCCCTTGTCAATTTTACAGGATAACTGTGTATTGACTAGATCCTTGATGTCTAGTTCTCTCCTAAATCTATGGTCTTGACTAGTTCTTTGATGGCTAGTTATTTCCTTGATTTATGGCTTGACCAATGACCTTGACTGGTTCTTAGATTTTTATTCCTTTCCTATTTAAGCAAGGCCCATTCTCAATGTATTACATTGAGTTCCATAATAATATATGATGTTGCTGCTCATTTGTTTGCAAAGGTTTATGTAAAGTTATTCTAGCAAATTGCTTTCATCTTATAGATCGTGGTGTTTGATTAGCATCTGTGTTCTTGGCTTGGTACGATCTAGTTATCATTCCTTTCATGGTCTTGACTAGTTCTTTGATGGCTAGTTATTTCCTTGATTTATGGCTTGATCTATGACCTTGACTCCGGTTCTTAGATTGTTATTCCTTGTCTATTTAAGTAAGGCCCATTCTCAATGTATTGCATTGAATTCCATAATAATATATGATATTGCTGCTCATTTGTTTGCAAAGGTTTATGTAAATTTATTCTAGTGAATTTCTTTCATCTTATAGATCATGGTGTTTGATCGATGTCTGTGTTCTTGGCTTGGTATGATCTGGTTATCGTTCCTTTCATGGTCTTGACAAGTTCTTTAATGGCTAGTTATTTCCTTGATTTATGGCTTGATCTCGACCTTGATTCGTTCTTAGATTGTTATTCCTTGTCTATTTAAGCAAGGCCCATTCTCAATGTATTGCATTGAATTCCATAATAATATATGATATTGTTGCTCATTTTTTTGCAAAGGTTTATGTAAATTTATTCAAGTGAATTGCTTTCATCTTATAGATCATGGTGTTTGATCAGTATCTATGTTCTTGGCTTGGTATGATCTAGTTATCGTTCCTTTCATGGTATCAAAGCAAGATCAAAGAACTAGTGAAGACCATAGATTTAGGAGGAAACCTTAGAGTAGGTATTTACCTTAACTCATGTTCACCTAGGTACTTTATTTACCTTTATTGTATTTATCCTCACCCACTTATGTGTCTGGATATTTCTTTTATCTTATTTAGATATTAGGAGATATTATCTAGTTGTTAGATATAGTTTCATGAAAGGAACGATAACCAAATCGTACCAAGCCAAGAAAACAAATGTTTATCAAACACCATGATCTATAAGATGAAAGCAATTCACTAGAATAAATTTACATAAACCTTTGCAAACAAATGAGCAGCATTATCATATATTATTATGGAACTCAATGCAATACATTGAGAATGGGCCTTGCTTAAATAGGAAAGGAATAACAATCTAAGAACCAGTCAAGGTTGTAGATTAAGCCATAAATCAAGGAAATAACTAGCCATCAAAGAACTATTCAAGACCATAGATTTAGGAGAAAACTAGACATCAAGGATCTAGTCAATACCATAGATCAAGGAAATAACTATACCTAACAACTAGATAATATCTCCTAGTATCTAAATAAGATAAAAGAAATATCCACACACATAAGTGGGTGAGGATAAATACAATAAAGGTAAATAAAGTACCTAGGTGAATATGAGCTAAGGTAAATACCTACTCTAACACCCCCCCTCAAGTGAAAATAGGGACAAAATAGAAGTGGCATGTCCATAGTATGAGTCCCGACAACTAGGCCTAATGAGGTACTCATGTACAATAACTAGGAAAAGGGACACCACAAGGTACCTGTCATCACCAATCCGGCACTATGATAATTCTTCACCGGAACTCCTCGTGCTATGATTATTTACTAATGCACAACCTTTAGTTTGGTGGATGTAATCTGGAAACAAAACAACAACATAACACAAGAATACCATCGACTATGATAAGACGGAATGATGACAAATCTGAAATATCAAAGTAAATTATAATATTAACATGAAACTGTTACAATCTCACCCAAGAGGTACTTCAAGTGTTATTGACTTCACTTGCCTTTCACCAAGACTATGGGAGAAACTTTACAATTACACCTCTTAATGGCTTCTTCAACACACCTTTAAACTGATGGCTTCCTTCACACACTTCCTACGATATTTCTCACTACTTCTTTCTATGCTAAATGAGGGGGGTGGCCTCTCTATTTATAGAACTTCCAGGCTTATCCATCTTATCTCTAAGATAGGATAAGAATCCACTTTGACGAATCATATTTCATACCTTAACTCTTATCTCAGTACATGTAAGATTATCCTTTAAGATAAGATAAACCTTATCATTTTACATGAGTTCCACATTTTTAGACTTTTTACAAATAAAATACACAAAATATTTATGACCTCACTCCTTGTCCTTATTACCAATATAATATTTCTAATTCCTAATCATGTAGACCCTACTTCTCTAATTACCCAAACTTTGACATTTTAACATTACCAACCACTTACGACAAATATTTACTTTTTACAACATTCCTATTGTACTTTGATCTATTACCGTACTCCACATTATTGGTGGCACCGCATCGACGCGTGCCGTTATCTTTATCGACGCTACTACTAATTATACTTAACAAAATCCTATTCCTAATACATACATTAATGAAATAGAAATTATGGAGGAAAATTTTAGTGTCGACATCTTCCCCCTTCCTAGCTTCTACTCCGTCCTCAAGTAGACTCTTCAGTGCTTGGAAAATCTTCAACTTGTCTCCTTGACCCATTTCGTAATGGGAGTGCCATCCAATTCCTCCAGTCAGTGCATTACCATTTTCATGCATAGCTACTATTTTGTAGGGCCCCATCCATTTTGGAAGAAATTTTTTGTCTTCTTTTTTGTATCTGGAATCATATACTAGAACCAAGTCATTCACATGAAATGGAGACCACCGGATCTTTTGATCAAAGTATTCCTTCTGCTTCATTTTCTTCTTATGGCTTGTATCCTTTGCTATTTCTCTCATTTCCTCCAAAGAAATGAAGATGTACCAACCTTTCTTTTCTTGAATCACTTTCATCCATCCTTTCATTTTTCATAACTCTCACAAAGGTGGGAATATCAAACTCAATAGGAAGAAGAACAGGATCAATGCCATAGGCCAACTAGAATGGGGAGTATCCTGTTGCTGACTTTGATGTTGCCCTATATGCCCACAATGCTGCATGAATCCTCTTATCCCATTTATGTACTGCAAGGCTGCATCTTTTGCTAGAATTTGGCACAACACAAAATTTGTTCGTTCCACTTTGTCCATTTGTGCTTGGCTTGTATGTTGTTTCCTTCCCGTGCTTAATAGAAAACTTATTGACTAGGGCTTCTACCACCTCATTAATGAAGTGGCTTCCTTGATCTGTTACAATTTTTAATGGGCAACCAAATCGGTGATAATGCGTTCATACATGAACCTTGCCACTTCGTCCATGGAAGTCATTTTCAATGGCCTAGTTTCAACCCACTTGGTTAAATAATCATGGCAACTGATATACTTATTTTGGCGTGAGGTAGTTGGAAGTGGACCTACATGTCTATTCCCCACTTTTCAAAGGGAACAAGTGGAAGAATAGGGCATAATGGAGTGATGAAGTCTTACGGTTACCATGTGTTTGACAAATATCACATGTCTTACAATAATTATAACAATCTTTAAAAAGAGTGGGCCAAAGATAACTCGCATCCAAGATCCTTCTTCTTGTAAGTTGTCCAGAGAAGTGCCCTCCACATGTACCATTGTGGAATTCTTCTAGCAGTTCCTTCCCTTGATCACGTCTAATCGCCCTATTTGTCTTGTCCATCGTGTCCTATTCGAAATAATACTCCATGTAGAATAGAATATGGACGACGCTTGAGTAATCTTTCTCTTAGTCTTTACATTGGCATCATCGAAACTTTAATTCATTCGATAATTCCAAATATCTATGTATTCACTAGGGATTGTGTCAAGGGATAACAAGGCAATTTGCATCGGGAAATCATCATCATCACAAGATGATCCTAAACCATCATAGGCTCGAGAGAGTGCATCTGCATTGACATGCTTCTTTCTTGGCCTATCTATAATATCAAATTCAAACTCTTGTAGCAAAATTATTCATCTTGCTATCCTCCCGATGGGTTAGGCTTATTTACAATATATTTTCGAGCACGATGATCTGCATTCAACTAGAAATTTTTACCCTAGCAAGTAATTCTAAACTTCTTTATAGCAAAAATGATAGCGAGCCTCTTTTTCGATTCTGACGTGATAATTTACCTCAAAGCATGCTCATTTATGCTGCTCCCAAAGTAAATTGGATGTTCATTCCCATTTTCATCCTTTTGGCTCAAAGTACTTCCTAGTGCTACATCATCGAGGCATCGATGTACATAATGAATGGCTTGCTCCAATCTGGATTCTTCAAAACAGTGAAGACACCAGGGCTTCCTTGATTGTCTAAAAGCTTCATGCGCCTTATTTCTAGTTCATAAGTAACATCCTTCCTCAAGAAGCGGGTTAGTGGTGTGCAATCTTTGAGAAATTCTTGATGAACCTTCTATAGTAACCCACATGGCCTAAAAATGATCTCAACTTACTTCTATTAAGAGGAAATGGTAAATCTTTGATTTTGAAACTTTATCGGGATCGTGCACAATACCATCTCTGGATACAACATGCCCTAACAAAACACCTTTAGAACATCCAAAGACACACTTTGTAGGGTTTAGTGAGGCTTGTGCTTCATCTAACCTTTGAAATGTTGTCTCCATTTGGTGCGAGATGGTCCAACTTGCTCCCATAGATGTAAAAATCATTCGAAATACTCGATGAAGGTCCCAATGTAAGGTTCGAACACCCTATTCATCAAATGCTTTGGAATGTTCTTTGGAGCATTACACAACCCAAAAGGCATAACTCTATAAGCAAACATTCCCCAAGGAGTGGTGAACGTGGTTTTTAGCTGATCTTTCTCTTCTATATGAACTTGGTTGTAGCCACTATATCCATCAAAAACTATAGCACTCTGCCAGCTACTTCGTCCAAGATTTGATCGAAAATGGAAGAGGGTAATGATCCTTCTTATTTGCCTTATTGAGCTTCCCGTAATCAACACAAATGTGTAGCTTCCCATTCTTTTTATTGAGATCACAATGGAGAAACCCATTCTGAATTCTCCACAAGAAATATGAATCTGCATCAAACAACTTATCTATTTCTTCTTTTACAGGTCTTAGAAAAATTAGGATTCATTCTATATGGCATTTGCTTTATGGGCTTAACACCATCTACCACTCAATACAATGTTCTACCCAACTTACTTTACGGAGTTCCTTGTAATCAAAAGTGAATAGGTGTATGTACCTTGAAAGAGCCGGAGGTAGGATTCCTTCTCACTCTCCATCACAAGATCACCAATATTTATTTGTTGGAGACGATTATCAACTTCTTCTTGAGATAATTTTATGGGGTCATGAGTTGGTGTGATGGAAGGATATCCATGACTGAAACATCCACCTCACTTTCTTCATCTTCGAGTGTCCACTTCACTTTGGTACTAGAGTAATCGAGAGGATGTCCAATCATCGGTTTCATCACATGAATCCACGAGTTCGCCTTATAATGTCAAGGGATCACATTTATCTTCACCCTCTCTACCACGTCCAAGTGTCATGAAACCTTCATTCCAGGTAGTTTCTTGCATGAACTCTCCTTAACCATGGTCTTCCTAGCAGCATTGGGTGCGCAATGATGGTACCATTTTTCATCACCGAAAGTCTACCACACATACAACACCCATAACAAGATATTGCCACATTTGAAACTACACCTTCTAGTTTAGTTTTTCCTTTATTTAATGACCTTAACATAAGTGTTGAAGGGTGATCAATTTTTAAACCCAACATATTCATTACAGACTCGGTCATTACATTAACTGCAGCACCTCCATCAACTAAGACATCATGAATTGAAATACCATTACATAATACCTCAGCTTGTGGAGCATAGGGATCCGCCTCTGCCTCCAAAACAGGGACCTCAACCTCCTTTCTTCGTCGAGCATTGAGTCCACTTCGCAGCTCCCGCCTCTTCTCAGAAGACATAGCCAAGAGTTGACCATATGTAATATTTGCAGGCCTTTTGGACAGATCTTCCAAGATGGAGTATGGTCCTTGCCCCTGTGAAATCAAAAATCCCTGCACACCCAACTTTCTTCTCCTATGTTTCTTACTATTTTCTTCTTTCATCTTCTTAGGATCATTTCCATCTTGATTATCTTTTTCTTTCTTTCTTTTTGTTACAAACACATATACTTCATTATTTCTGCTCTTATCTACTACATCAAAAGAATTCACAGGTGATTTTCCTTTATCATTATCTCCTTTACCGGATGTAGAAGCTCTATCTGACGGATAATTATATTTATAATGACCCTTTTATAACAACCATAACAAACAACTTCAGAAATATTTCTTTTTGGACCTCTATCTCCTCCCCGAGAACTAAATTCCTTTCCTTGAAGAAGATTAATAGTTAAGCGACCCATCTTTTTAGCAGATCTTCATACTCGGTAGATGTACTAGGAGAAATGTTTGTGCTCACCGGAGTGGTTGTGGATTCAGGACCAAAGGTCTTTGGTGTAGGCTCTACTTTAGCAACAATTTCTTTGGGATCCTCTTCCATGCTTTCTTCTTGCCTTCTTGCAATCTCCTTTGCTTGTTCAATGGTAGTTGGCGGTCATACTTCACTCATTGTCGATCTCCGGCTTCATCCCAAGAATGAAGTGCTTACAGAGGAGACTATCCACGCCATTCATCAACCCATCCGCTAGTCCTTCCTTCCGGATCCGGGCATCGAGATTCCTCCTTAGCTCTAGAACATGAGCATGATAATCCCTTATCTTCTCCTTCTCTCCTTGGGATAGCTTTGTGATCTCGATCATGAGATCTCGCATATTTCGTTGTTCACCAAATTCTTCAAGAAAACTTTCGCTTAATAAATCCCATGAATTTTTCACATTATCACCCTGGTGTTTCAAACCACCTAAGTGCTTTGAACCATCCAAAAAGGTAGGAAAAAATTCAGTCCATTGTTCCCTTCTTATAAGGCCATTACAAATACAAGATCGCTTAAACTCTTGAATGAAAGAAGAAGCATCTTCATTAGATTGAGCTGAAAAAATAGGAATCTTTCCCATTTTCAAAAGTAACCACCGTGAAATACCAACTCACAAGTACAATCAACAAGACTTATGTGTACAAATAATTGGAATCACTATACTAGAAAGTGACTTTACACCTTTCTACAGTAAAATAGAAATGACCACGGTAAACTATGGTAAAACTTGACTTATTGCGGTAAAAACTGACTTTACTGTGGTAAACACTATTCACGGTAAAAAGTGAAGTTACTACGGTAAATACTATTCACGGTAAAAAGTGAAGTTACTGTGGTAAATACTATTCACGGTAAAAAGTGACTTTACTGTGGTAAATACTATTCTAGCAAAAATGACTTTACCATGGTAACTACTATTCATGGCAAAAATGACTTTACCATGGTAACTACTATGCACAGTAAAAACAAGGTTACCCTCTAATTGATTTTTGACTAAGTGGGAATATCTCTCCAGAAAATCCACCAACGAGGAATGGTCCCGGAAACGGAACCAAAATGTCATCACCAATCCGGCACTTATGATAATTCTTCACGGGAACTCCTCGTCTATGATTATTTACTAATGCACGCTTTTCGTTTGGTGGATGTAATCTGAAACAAAACAATAACATAACACAAGAATACCATAGACTATGATAAGACGGAATGATGACAAATCTGAAATATCAAGGTAAATTATAATATTAACATGAAATCTGTTACAATCTCACCCAAGAGGTACTTCAAGTGTTATTGACTTCACTTGCCTTTTACCAAGACTATGGGAGAAACTTTACAATTACACCTCTTAATGTCTTCTTCGACACACCTTTAAACCGATGGCTTCCTTCGCACACTTCCTACGATATTTCTCACTACTTCTTTCTATGCTAAATGAGGGGGTGGCCTCTCTATTTATAGAACTTCCAGGCTTATCCATCTTATCTCTAAGATAGGATAAGAAATCCACTCTGACGAATCATATTTCATACCTTAACTCTTATCTGTACATGTAAGCTTATCCTTTAAGATAAGATAAACCTTATCATTTTACATGGGTTCCACATTTTTAGACTTTTTACAAATAAAATACACAAAATATTTATGACCTCACTCCTTGTCCTTATTACCAATATAATATTTCTAATTCCTAATCATGTAGACCCTACTTCTCTAATTACCCAAACTTTGACATTTTAACATTACCGGACCACTTACGACAAATATTTACTTTTTACAACATTCCTATTGTACTTTTATTGTTACCATACTCCACATTATTGGCGGCACCGTACTGACAGCGTTGTTATCTTCTATCAGACGCTACTACTAATTATACTTAACAACATCCTATTCCTAATACATACATTAATGAAATAGAAATTATGGAGGAAAATTTTAGTGTCGACAGTACCCAAAACTAGTAACAACAAAGTAAGAGATCAAATACCTACTCCAAGGCATCTTAAGAATCTCGTCTCAAAAAAACTCATACAATGCTAAGAAGTTTGGTGTGCACCGTGGTCCGAATCCACTACTTGATCACAAAACTCAAAAACAATTGACACTAGGCTCCACTGTAATAGCTCCACACAAGGAGATCGATGGAGTGATGTAGAAAGTGTAAAAAAACACCAAACATAATTCGATCAAGTCTTTGTAAATAGGTGTGCCACGATCCAAGAACAATAACCAAAGTACAAGGCAAGGACACAAAATCCGAAGAAGCAAGATCAACACTGCGAAAGGTTTATGTAAAGTTATTCTAGCGAATTACTTTCATCTTATAGATCATGGTGTTTGATTAGCATCTATGTTCTTGGCTTGATACGATCCGGTTATCGTTTCTTTCAATAAAGGCATGCCCAAAAATGAAATAACATTCCCTACCCTAGAAATAATCCTAAAATACTCTAACAAATGAAACCTCATATTAACCAAAAATTTCGTTAATTCTTTCCTTGAAAAGAGGTTGGTCCAAACTCCAAAATTGTTCGGATTTAAGAATATTAATACATTATTTGTATTTATATGAAATATTTTCTATTATGTTAAATTCATGATTTATTTGATTATTTTACAATTTTTTTCCCGAAACTCAACAACTCTTAGATAAGACACTTATTTTCTTCCCTACAATTATTTTCATTAAATTTAATAATATAATGAAAATGGCCTTGTTATTTACAAAATCCCTTCACGTCTAAGGTCGTAAGGATCCTCCTAAACACCACGGAGGTGGTAATAACCCGTGTTCCATAGAGACTTGACTCCAGACCATAAAAACAATTCTTGGGGATTTTATTTTAGTGCTTTCTTAAACATAGATAATTGTGCTCTTGACCTTATAGGAATGATGAGATATCCAAGATGAATATCCATACAATTACTTATATCCTTTATCAACATCTAATATTTCAATTTTAGGAAGGTAATACTATTTTTCTTATACCGTATTTAATTGTTTTATTTTCCAAATTATCCAAATCGTAAGCACGACGCTTAGAACAATGAACTCAAACATACCAGGGATAACTCAAGCTCACACAACTAGAGTCAAAAGGGTGGTAACGAGAGGGGCATTACAAAGTGGCTATGGAGTCCACTTGATGTACTTCATTAAAATTTCCCGGTCCACGACATTTTCACCAATTTGAACAACTTTCTTCCGAACTCACTCGTGTACTCTTGCACATTTTGGCCTTGCTTCTTCCCGAGATATTGCCCGATACATGGACCTATCTTCCTCATTAAAAATTGGATAGAATTGTTTTTTGATTAGCCTCTTAAATTCCCCCACTTAGAAATAAGAGGAAGCTTCTTAACAACCAAAGTATGAACATAACTCTCAAACCAAGCTAAAACATTATTGGTTGATTTTAATCTTGCAAATGAAATCTGCTGACTCTCATTGATTTGACACAAAATTAAATATACCTCAAGTTGAGATAGCCAATGGTTTATCTTTTTGGAATTCATGTCCCCATCTTAAGGTTGGATTTCTATCTTCACCTCTGCTTTGAATAGAGGAGTAAGGTTGGCACGGGGCTACTCTTCCTCATACTCATGAGTGTCTTCTTTATGGTCTCCTAGTGCCTCTTTTGGAACACCAAGATTCTCCATGAGAAATCCCATGATGGACTCCAACTTTCCCATAGACAAGGAAATACTACCCACATCTTTAGACAAACTTGCCACATCTTCCTCCAACTTGTAGAAATGTTCTTCTTTAGTCTCACATGCATCTCCACTATGAGCCATGTTTCAGATTCCTTGCTTCCACTTCTTGGTGGAAATATCTTCTTCAAAAGGAATGAGGATACCTTCACCGCTTTCACTACCCTTCCGAATGAGGGCATCTAACAAAAAAATGTCAACACAAGTAAAACCATACAAAAACAATTAATCTTAACTACTTTAATACCAATATGATATGTGAAATTCCTTTTTAAAAAATAAATATATCCTATCTAATATGATAATGAATGATAAGCTAACTAAGATTCTTGTTATCAATATATTTTTAAGAAACAATCACACTATACTGAAATTGAGAGACGTAAGACAAGGAGACAAGAAATTTATCCTAGAGAAATTCAATTTGGAAAAAATCTAGCTAGGTGAGAAATTTCTCCCCTTTCACTATGTAAATCTCCAATATAACAAAATTTTACTTCCAATGGATGACCTTCAAGAATGATTCAAGCTCCCTCTACTTGCATTACTTGCTTACAATCCTCAATAATGAAGAACTCAACTATCTATGAACAAAATAAGAACAATTCATACTTTATCCTTTGCTCACACTTGAATTCACTCAAAACCACTTGAATGAGTAAACATGCTTGCATTTATTGTTACTCTATCCAAGGATGGAAGGAAGGCCAAGTAACTAAATTGGGAAGCCCAAACATTTGCAACTATTGATTTTCCAAATTTTGGTGTTGTTGGGAAAAACCACCACTATCTGTAAGATGTAGTTGTGAAACTATTGTGACGGATGTATAACCATTGGTTCTTGTAGGTGGAATTCCTACAACCACCACGGAGGTTGTGAAACTATTAATCTGTGAAGATCGGAGATTGCATAACCATCACGGTGGTTCCGTGACTACCGCACAATTATCACACGAACATAACAACAATTTCCTTTTCATCATTCAAAGGTCTCTAGATCACTGTTATCCCGACTTAACCATTTCAAGAAAAATGAACATATTGAGGGTATGCATTTCAAGTTTCAATAAGAGAATACATAGAATACATAGTTATCAAAGGTATTTTTAAATGGATAAAACTTTATATGTTAAAATAAATCACTTGCGGACTACTTCTTATTGTAGGGTCGATATTGAATTTGTTATGCATTATGATGTTTTCCAACATGTATGTGTTATTTTGCATACTAAGAATATTTTCATAAGTGCATGGTAAATGTTTCACCTAAATTATCAAGAGATATCATCTTAAGTATTTTTGTACAAGAGGAGGATAATTTTTTCATAAGAAATCACGTTTGGATAGAACTTGTGATAGTTGTGGTTGTTTGCAACATTTGAAAAATTATATACACAGAGATAGTACACGTGCAATTGGAAATGAGCTAGTTAGTTTTGGAAAATACAAGTCAGGTGACATACACTTAAAAATGGTAAAGAGGCTAAGAGGTGTGAATTAGTAAGGAAATAAGTGTATTAGATTTTATGACTATATTTCAAGAGAAGATAGTGTATGAGTATGCAAGGCATACACACATAGCTCGATGGTTAGGCGGGAAATTCAGGTTATGAAAGGAAACATTTCATATTACTACCATTGTGCCACTTATTTATTTTATAGATAGTATATGTTACAACCATAAAATGAAGTCTAATCACAGCACTACAAATCTATCCAGTTACATATACGTGCATATACCATTCACTCATGCTCCCGACAAGACAGAGGAAGAAAAATGATCTTGAGGGATTGCATTTCTATAGTAATGATGATTATACACATGATATAGAGTTTTTAAAAAGTTACTTTGAGATATTCTATGGTAATTTAAGTAATTAAAAAATAATATTAAGTCAACACATCATATGGTCATATAATTGTACATCACATTTCAATAATTCATTAATGTTCTACTAGTTAACAAAGATGCATAGAATGAGTGGTGTTCAACATATTTGAAATTTCACCGAGGTAGGGAATGGAAAAGTGGGGCATGATGGTACATGATCATGTGTTAAAATATCCCTATAAAGATAAGATTTGAAGTACAAATATGGTGTAAAGTTTATTAATGCAACATCCATCATGGAATGGTGTAACTCAACAATGGGTCTAGGTAATGAGGGTAAGTCTAAGTTTAATAGATGTTTCGGTTGGTAGAAGAAAATAAATTTGAAAATATTAATATTGTTTAACACTAACATGATCTACTTAAATTCACCATTTAGAAGTTCAAATGCATTTTTATGGACTATTCATATGAGGTAGATGGCATGCTTTCATTCTTCATACACCTATTTTTTGGGATAGTGTCGGTCAATGAATGGAATTGTATACCTTTAAATCCACTTGAGACGTATCAAGTGGATTTAAAGGTTATGAAAAGAAACATTTCATCTTACTACCATTGTGCCACTTATTGATTTTATAGAGAACTATACATTACAACCATAAAATGAATTCTAATCACGGTACTACAAATCTATCCGATTTACATAATTGTGCATATACCATTCACTCATGCTCCTAACAACACGAGAGGAAGAAAAAAGATCTTGAGGGATTACCATTTCTATAGTAATGATGATTATACACATGATATAGAGTTTGTAAAAAGTTACTTTGAGATATTCTATAGTAATTTAAGTAATTAAAAAATAATATTAGGTCAACACATCATATGGTCATATAATTGTACATTACATTTCAATAATTCATTAATGTTCTACTAGTTAACAAAGATGCATAGAATGAGTGGTGTTAAACATATTTGAAATTTCACCGAGGTAGGGAATGGAAAAGTGGGGCGAGGATGGTATATAAACATGTGTTAAAATATCCCTATAAAGATAAGATTTGAAGTACATGTTAGGAATATCTATGTTGTAGTGTGAACATAGAATATTATGTGAGTGATTATATTATCTAGGATAATATAATATTTGTTGTAATAATTAATTGCGTTATTGTAAATGTAATTATGAGTGGGTGAGTAAATATTGTTATGAGTTGTTGAGTAAACAACTCATTAACAATATTAGTTTTGTGAGAAAACAAAATCTCATGTAAAATAACATGGAGTTGTTTTAGGAGTTATGTGTGGAGATATTTATGGAGATTATATCTCCTTAAATATAGGAACAACATCTCCTATTTAAATGGATGTAATAGCAAGAATGAAGAGTAAGATTTTGAATTTAATTTATGTAATTATGATATAGTATTTTCATTTGGTACCAAAGCAGGTCTGATGCGGGAAATTTTAGTGTTTTCTTGATCAAATTTGTCTCAAAGAATAGATTCTATATTTCATTTCTAGATTTGGGTTTTTCTATAATTTTGTACACAGAACCAAGTGTTTGTCAAGAAATGAAAACAGAAATTTCAGCGAACTTAGTTCGTATGTTTGAAGAAAATACATATTTCACTATGCAGCTATCAAATTCAGCATATCAATTCTTCTACTAAAGTTTTCTCCAATTTCCAATAATGTTGAATTGTTAATACAGAGTCTTGACTTTCTTAGAGGTTCAAAGGTATTATATATAAATTTTTTAAAGTACCTGATTCAATTATGTATTTTGTATATTAGGAGTAATCTCCACATTACTTGATCGAGTAATTATGAAGAAGTAATATATGTACGAGAATAAAGCACGTACTTCATCTAAGAAAGGAAAGTTCAAACCAAAACCTTTCCCTTTTAAAGGTAAAATGAAATGTTATTACTGTAATGAATCAGGATATGTAGCCTTGAACTGTAAAAAGAGGGAAAAAGATCTATTTGATGAAAAAATAGATCAAAAAGCTCTTTGGTTGAAGAAGAAACTGATTGGGATGAATACTCTAAAGATGAAGAAATTTCTTGTTCTAGTGATGAGGAATTCTTATGGTAAATAGTTCACTTTTTGGAGGAAGGAGACAATTGAGGAAGGAGGACAATCAACTTCCTCTATTCATTCACCAACGATAGGGTCACGCAGACATGATGTGGTGATGTTTTATTTCAGTTGTGTGGTGTGTTTGTACACAAGGGGGTGAAACTATTTTCATGTTTTGATTTTAATGTTTTCACATAGACTAACAACAGACCTTTGAATGTCTATTTGGTGTGGAAGAAGAAAATTGCTTGACTCAGCTTATAGGGGCAAAGCATCTACGTACGATTCTCTGACTGCCATACTTCGGTGGAAGGTACTTTGTTGGAAGGTGATTAGTCGATGAAGATGTTCATACGACAAGGATGATCATTAGCAGCAAGATCCAGTAGCAACAACTACTCCGACAAGTTCAATGTTTCTAGGAGCTCTTACCCCATGTTCACACTAAGGGGGTGAATGTTAGGAATATCTATGTTGTAGTGTGAACATAGAATATTATGTGAGTGATTATATTATCTAGGATAATATAATATGTGTTGTAATAATTACTTACGTTATTATAAATGTAATTATGAGTGGGTGAGTAAATATTGTTATGAGTTGTTGAGTAAACAACTCATTAACAATATTAGTTTTATGAGAAAACAAAATTTCACATAAAATAACATGCAGTTGTTTTAGGAGTTATGTGTGGAGATATTTACGGAGATTATATCTCCTTAAATATAGGAACAACATATCCTATTTAAATGGATGTAATAACAAGAATAAAAGAGTAAGATTTTGAATTTAATTTATACAATTCTGATATAGTATTTTCAGTACAAATCTAGTGTAAAATTGATCAATGCAACATCCATCATGGAATGGTGTAACTCAACAATTGGTCAAGTAATGAGGGTAAGTCTAAATTTAATAGATGTTTCTGGTTGGTAGAAGAAAATAAATTTGAAAAACATGAATATTGTTTAACACTAACATGATCTACTTAGTTTCACCATTTAGAAGTTCAAATGCATGTTTATGGACTATTCATATGAGGTAGATGGCATGCTTTTGTTCTTCATGCACCAATTTTTGGTATATTGTGATTCAAAAGTGTGGGTCAATGAATGGAATTGTATACCTTTAAATCCACTTGAGACATATCAATCTCTATGACCTCTACAAATCACCATGATCAAATCATCAGTTGAATTTTACCATATATATTATCTAGTGCAACCAAGTATTATAGATGCATTGTTTAGTTAAAATTAATATTTTAGCTCATTATGTAGTATTTATGAATCATTTATTGAAATTAACCTTTTCCTAAAATGTGATTTAGGTCATGTGTTTATGTAGTTGTAAAAGAAAATAATAAATAAGTAAAAATATTATTCGTCTCATTTTGTTGAGGAAAAAAATAAATTTATAGCTCCAATCATATATGTAGAAGACCTAGAGTATCATATAGGGTCTTCGGTTATTCTTGGAACATAGATTAGAAGATATCTAATGAAGAAATACAATGTGTGGTTGCTTGAGGAATTTCATACTCATAGAAATATTATTCATTATTATCACCTTAAAGACTAGATTGGACTCGATGATTCATTGGATTGAATTGGTACAATGGCATGTAATTTTTATAGTTTGTAAGTATATTGTTGAATTCTTAAGTTTTATGTGTTTGAGTAATTTTTCCTTTAATTTTATTTATTTATATCACTACTAATGTTATTAATGTAGGTTAGTGGTGCCAAAAAATATTCCACCTTCACATAGTTGGTGTCATTAGTAAAGAATTTATATTCTTGAAGTGAAGAGAAGCTTTAACATCTTCTAAAAAAGGATCCTTTGATTCCTTTATTTTAGGACCTTTGGTTTTAATCCATTTCATTGGTCAAGCACCGAATCCTTTTCCTCCTTATCCTCCTCAAACTTGATCTTATCGTATTAGTAGAGGCATATACATTATATATTTGTATATGAGATAAAATAAGAGAGAAATAGAGAGAAGAACATAGGAGGGAAGAGAGAGTGAAAGGGTGAGAGAGGATGGAAGAGAGAGGGAGAAAGAGAGGGATAGGGAGAAGGGAAGATAGATTAAGAGGGGGATGGATAGACATAGGAGGTAGAGAGAGAGAGAGAGAGAGAGAGCAAGAGATAAAGTGAGAGAGATATAAAGAGGTTTATAAAGAGAGGAGGGAAGAGAGAGTGAGAGGAAGAGATAAGTGGATGGGGAAAGAAAGAGATTGAGGAAAGAGAGAAAGAGTGATAGAAAGAGTGAGAGAGAGGGGGAGGAAGAGAGGGAAGAGAGAGAGGGAAAGGGAAAGATACTAAATTGAAAATACCCAATTATCTAGGTGGATTGTTAGACACAATCAAAGGTATTATTTTGTTTCCCAACCATTCTGGTCCTTCATGGCTACATCGATTGGGAAATGTTTCTTCATCTCCTAAGAGTGAAAAGTGGTCAAACTTTGTGAGATAATTTCTCTCAACCCATGAAACTTAGGAATGTCTCTTATAAACTGCGGTGGGGATTTGGCTCTAATATGAAAATATCTCTTTGTGTCTCCCATATCCCGTTGGTTTTCTTGCAGATCGCAACAAATGAAATATAGAAAAAACCTTCAATTTATGTCAATGTTAGGTTGTTTAGGGAGACATTTTATAATCGTTACCTCATGGCACCAAACGATGGTTTCCACACATTGAGTTGGGCTGCTAGACACTATCATAGATATCATTTTTTTCAGCACCTTCCCTATCCTTCCTAGCTACATCGAGTCTGACGATGTCTCTTAAGTGCCCTAAGAGTGAAAAATATCCAAAATTTGACAGATGATTTCTTACAACCCATGGAAGTTGGGAATGTCTTTACTAAAAATATTTTGGCATCTGTTCCTTCTACAAAAAACCTCTCTTAACTTCTCCCATCTCTGGCCAATTTTCTTATGGTCACAACAAATGAAATGTGTAAAAAACATTTAATTTGTGTTATTGTTAGGGTGGCTAGGGAAATATTTTGTGATTGAAACCTCATGGAACCAAACTAATAGTGCCCATATGTTTGTTGTCACCCTCAAAATTCCCTCTTTTGAAGTCGGGTTTCATAAATTTTGAGTCGAAGATCTTGTCATCACCAATCGGCACTATGATAATTCTTCACCGGGAACTCCTCGTGCTATGATTATTTACTAATGCACACCTTTAGTTTGGTGGATGTAATCTGAAACAAAACAACAACATAACACAAGAATACCATCGACTATGATAAGACGAAATGATGAAAAATCTGAAATATCAAAATAAATTATAATATTAACATGAAATCATATTCTGATCTCACCCATGAGGTACTTCAAGTGTTATTGACTTCACTTGCCTTTCACCAAGACTATGGGAGAAACTTTACAATTACACCTCTTAATGGCTTTTTCAACACACCTTTAAATTGGTGATGGCTTCCTTCGCACACTTCCTACAATGCTAAATGAGGGGGTGGCCTCTCTATTTATAGAACTTCCAGGCTTATCCATCTTATCTCTAAGATAGGATAAGAAATCCACTGACGAATCATATTTCATACCTTAACTCTTATCTCGTACATGTAAGCTTATCCTTTAAGATAAGATAAACCTTATCATTTTACATGGGTTCCACATTTTTAGACTTTTTACAAATAAAATACACAAAATATTTATGACCTCACTCCTTGTCCTTATTACCAATATAATATTTCTAATTCCTAATCATGTAGACCCTACTTCTCTAATTACCCAAACTTTGACATTTTAACATTACCGACCACTTACGACAAATATTTACTTTTTACAACATTCCTATTGTACTTTGGTATTACGGTACTCCACATTATTAGGCGACACCGCATCTTGTGGCACCGTTATCTTCTATCACACGCTACTACTAATTATACTTAACAACATCCTATTCCTAATACATACATTAATGAAATAGAAATTATGGAGGAAAATTTTAGTGTTGATGAAGTACCTCGGAGTATTGGATCGCGTCGAGCCCGATATTGTTTTTCATTTTCTATTCCATGGAGGGAATTAGAAATTCGGGCGTCTTGTGGAGTTTTTCCCCTTCTTTTTATTTTCTTCCCGCAATCGGGAATGAAAGGCTTATCTTCCCTATTAATTTTTACCTCATCATCCACAAGTAGTAAATGGACATCTCTCGACTAGATGTGGTATGACCATGTTTCAAGCAATAGTGGAAGCCTCCACTCGTCCCAAACGGCGCAACTCCAAGGCTAGGGCCTGTCGACACTAAAATTTTCCTCCATAATTTCTATTTCATTAATGTATGTATTAGGAATACGATGTTGTTAAGTATAATTAATAATAGCATCGATAGAAGATAACGGCGCCCGTCAAGATGCGTGCCGCCAATAATGTGGAGTACGGTAATAGTCAAAGTACAATAGGAATGTTGTAAAATAAATATTTGTCGTAAGTGGTCCGGTAATGTTAAAATGTCAAAGTTTGGGTAATTAGAGAAGTAGGGTCTACATGATTAGGAATTAGAAATATTATATTGGTAATAAAGACAAGGAGTGAGGTCATAAATATTTTGTGTATTTTATTTGTAAAAAGTCTAAAAATGTGGAACCCATGTAAAATGATAAGGTTTATCTTATCTTAAAGGATAAGCTTACATGTACGAATAAGAGTTAAGGTATGAAATATGATTCTTCAAAGTGGATTTCTTATCCTATCTTAGAGATAAGATGGATAAGCTGGAAGTTCTATAAATAGAGAGGCCACCCCCTCATTTATCATAGAAGGAAGTAGTGAGAAATATTGTAGGAAGTGTGCGAAGGAAGCCATCAGTTTAAAGGTGTGTTGAAGAAGCCATTAAGAGGTGTAATTGTAAAGTTTCTCCCATAGTCTTGGTGAAATTCAAGTGAAGTCAATAACACTTGAAGTACCTCATGGGTGAGATTGTAACAATTTCATGTTAATATTATAATTTACTTTGATATTTCAGATTTGTCATCATTCCGTCTTATCATAGTCGATGGTATTTTTGTTATGTTGTTGTTTTGTTTCAGATTACATCCACCAAACTAAAGGTCATGCATTAGTAAATAATCATAAGACGAGGAGTTCCCGAAGAATTATCATAGTTATGGATTGGTGATGACATTTTGGTTCCGTTGCCGGGACCATTCCTCGTTGGTGGATTTTCTGGAGAGATATTCCCACTTAGTCAAAAATCAATTGGAGGGTAACCTTGTTTTTACTGTGCATAGTAGTTACCATGGTAAAGTCATTTTTACCGTGAATAGTAGTTACCATGATAAAGTCATTTTTGCTGTGAATAGTATTTATCACAAGAAGTCACTTTTACCGTGAATAGTATTACCACAATAACTTCACTTTTTACCGTGAATAGTGTTTACAACAATAAAAGTCGGTTTTACACGCAGAAGTCAAGTTTTATCATAGTTTCTTGTGGTCATTTCTATTTTACTTTGTAGAAAGGTGTATAGTCACTTTCTAGTAAAGTGATTCCAATTATTTGTGCACATAAGTCTTGTTAATTGTACTTGTGGGTTGGTATTTCACGGTGGTTACTTTTTAAAATGGGAAAGATTCCTATTTTTTCATCTCAATCTAATGAATATGCTTCTTCTTTCATTCAAGAGTTTAAACGATCTTGTATTTTTAATGGCCTTATAAGAAGGGAACAATGGACTGAATTTTTCCTACCCTTTTGGATGGTTCAAAGACTTAGGTGGTTTGAAACACTAGGTGATAATGTGAAAAATTCATGGGATTTATTAACCGAAAGTTTTCTTGAAGAATTTGGTGAACAACGAAATATGCGAGATCTCATGATCGAGATCACAAAGCTATCCCAAGGAGAGAAGGAGAAGATAAGGGATTATCATGCTCGTGTTCTAGAGCTAAGGAGGAAGCTCGATGCCCAGATCCGGAAGGAAGGATTAGCGGATGGGTTGATGAATGGCGTGGATAATCTCCTCTATAAGCACTTCATTCTTGAGATGAAGCCGAGATCGACAACGAGTGAAGTATGACCACCCAGCTACCATTGAACAAGCAAAGGAGATTGCAAGAAGGCAAGAAGAAAGCATGGAAGAGGAGCCCAAAGAAATTGTGGCTAAAGTAGAGCCTACACCAGCGCCTTTGGTCCAGAATCCACAACCACTCTCGGTGAGCACAAATATTTCTCCTAGTACATCTACTGAGTATGAAGATCTGCTCAAAAAGATGGGTCAATTAACTATTAATCTTCTTCAAGGAAAAGAATTTAGTTCTCAGGGAGGAGATAGAGGTCCAAAAAGAAATATTTACAAGTCGTATGTTATGGTTGTTATAAAAGGGTCATTATAAGTATAATTGTCCAGATAGAGCTTCTACATCTGGTAAAGGAGATAATGATAAAGGAAAAACACCTGTGAATTCTTTTGATGTAGTAGATAAGAGTAGAAATAATGAAGTAGATGTGCTTGTAACAAAAAGAAAGAAAGAAAAAGATAATCAAGATGGAAATGATCCTAAGAAGATGAAGGAAGAAACTAGTAAGAAACATAGGAGAAGAAAGTTGGGTGTGCAGGATTTTTGATTTCACAGGGGCAAGGACCATACTCCATCTTGGAAGATCTGTCCAAAAGGCCTGCAAATATTACATATGGTCAACTCTTGGCTATGTCTTCGAGAAGAGGCGGGAATTGCGAAGTGGACTCAATGCTCGACGAAGAAAGGAGGTTGAGGTCCCCTGTTTTGGAGGCAGAGGCGGATCCCTATGCTCCACAAGCTGAGGTATTATGTAATGGCATTTCAATTCATGATGTCTTAGTTGATGGAGGTGCTTTGCGATTAATGTAATGACCGAGTCTGTAATGAATATGTTGGGTTTAAAATTGATCGCCCTTGAACACTTATGTTAAGGTCATTAAATAAAGGAAAAACTAAACCGAAGGTGTAGTTTCAAATGTGGCAATATCTTATGGGTGTTGTATGTGTGGTAGACTTTCGGGTGATGAAAAATGGTATGCTGCATTGCACCCAATGCTTCAGGAAGACCATGGCTAAGGAAAGTTCATGCAAGAAATTACTTTGGAATGAAGGTTTCATGACACTTGGACGTGGTAGAGAGGGTGAAGATAAACGTGATCCCTCGACATCATAAAGTAGAACCTGTGGATTCAAGTGATGAAACTGATGATTGGACATCCTCTTATTACTCTAGTACCAGTGAAGTGGACACTGAAGATGAAGAAAGTGAGGTGGATGTTTCAGTCATGGATATCCTTCTAGTCACACCAACTCATGACCCCATAAAATTATCTGAAGAAGAAGTTGATGATCATCTCCAACAAATAAAGATTGGTGATGCTGTGATGGAGAGTGAGAAGGAATCCTACCTCCATCTCTTTCGAAGGTACATACACCTATTCACTTTTGATTACAAGGAACTCCGTCAAGTAAGTTGGGTAGAACATTGTATTGAGCTAGTAGATGGTGCTAAGCCCATAAAGCAAATGCCATATAGAATGAATCCTAATTTTTCCAAGACGTAAAAGAACAAATAGATAAGTTGCTTGATGCGGGATTCATATTTGTCTTGTGGAGAATTCGAATGGGTTTCTCCCATTGTGATCTCAATAAAAAAGAATGGGAAGCTACGCATTTGTGTTGATTACAGAAGCTCAATAAGGCAACAAAGAAGGATCATTACCCTTCCATTTTTAGATCAAATCTTGGGCGAAGTAGGCGGCCAACAGTGCTATAGTTTTGTTGATGGATATAGTGACTACAACCAAGTTTGTATAGCGAGAAAGATCAGTGAAGACCACGTTCTCACCACTCCTTGGGAACGTTTGCTTATAGAGTTATGCCTTTTGGGTTGTGTAATGCTCCAACAACATTCCAGTGTTTGATGAATAGGGTGTTCGAACCCTACATTGGGACCTTCATCAGAGTATTTCTGGATGATTTTTGCATCTATGGGAGCAAGTTGGACCACCTGCACTAGATGGAGACAACATTTCAAAGGTTAGATGAAGCACAAGCCTCACTAAACCCTACAAAGTGTGTCTTTGGATGTTCTAAAGGCGTTTTGTTAGGGCATGTTGTATCCAAAGATGGTATTGGTACTGATCCTGATAAAGTTTCAAAAATCAAAGATTTACCATTTCCTATTAATAGAAGTAAGTTGAGATCATTTTTAGGCCATGTGGGTTACTATAGAAGGTTCATCAAGAATTTCTCAAAGATTGCACACGACCACTAACCCAGCTTCTTGAGGAAGGATGTTACTTATGAACCGGAAATAAGGTGCATGAAGCTTTTGGACAACTAAAGGAAGCCCCGGTGTCTTCACTGCTTTGAAGAATCCAGTTGGAGCAAGCCATTCATTGTGTACACCGATGCCTCGGATGCAAAGCACTAGGAAGTACTTTGAGCCAAAAGGATGAAAATGGGAATGAACATCCAATTTACTTTAGGAGTAGACAAATGAGCGATCTTGAGGTAAATTATACTTGTAATCGAAAAGAGGCTCGGCTATCATTTTTGCTATAAAGAAGTTTAGAATTACTTGCTAGGGTAAAAATTTCTAGTTGTAATGATCATCGAGCTCGAAAATATATTGTAAATAAGCCTAACCCATCGGGGAGGATAGCAAGATGAATAATTTTCCTACAAGAGTTTGAATTTGAGATTATAGATAGGCCAAGAAAGAAGCATGTCAATGCGATGCACTCTCTCGAGCCTATGATGGTTTAGGATCATCTTGTGATGATGATGATTTCCCGATGCGCACCTTGTTATCCCTTGACACAATCCCTAGTGAATACATAGATATTTGGAATTATCTCGAATGAATAAAATTTTCTTGATGGTGCCAATGTAAAGACTAAGAGAAAGATTACTCAAGCCGTTATCGTCCATATTCTATTCTACATGGAGTATTATTTCGAATAGGACTGATGGACCAGATAAATAGGGCGATTGGACGTGATCAAGGAAGGAACTGCTAGAAGAATTCCACAATGGTACATGTGGAGGGCACTTCTCTCCTGACAACTTACAAAGAAGAAGTATCTTGGATGCGAGTTATCACCGGCCCACTCTTTTTAAAGATTTTTATAATTATTGTAAGACATGTGATATTTGTCAAACACATGGTAACCGTAAGACTTCATCAGCTCCATTATGCCCTATTCTTCCACTTGGTCCCTTTGAAAAGTGGGAATAGACATTGTAGAGGTCCACTTCCAACTACCTCACGCCAAAATAAGTATATTGTAGTTGCCACAGATTATTTAACCAAGTGGGTTGAAGCTAGGCCATTGAAAACAGCTTCCATGGACGAAGTGGCAAGGTTCATGTATGAACGCATTATCACCAGATTTGGTTGCCCATTAGAAATTGTAATAGATCAAGGAAGCCACTTCATTAATGAGGTGGTAGAAGCCCTAGTCAATAAGTTTTCTATTAAGCACAGGAAGGAAACAACATACAAGCCAAGCACAAATGGACAGTGGAACGAACAAATTTTGTGTTGTGCCAAATTCTAGCAAAAGATGCGCCTTGCAGTACTAAATGGGATAAGAGGATTCATGCAAAGATTGTGGGCATATAGGGCAACATCAAAGTCAGCAACGAGGATATTCCCATTCTAGTTGGCCTATGGCATTGATCCTGTTCTTCCTATTGAATTTGATATTCCCACCGTGTGAGAGTTATGAAAAATGAAAGGATGGATGAAAGTGATTCAAGTAAAAGAAAGGTTGGTACATCTTCATTTCTTTGGAGGAAATGAGAGAAATAACAAAGGATACAAGCCATAAGAAGAAAATGAAGCGAGAAGGAATACTTTGATCAAAAGATCCGGTGGTCTCCATTTCATGTGAATGACTTGGTTCTAGTATATGATTCCGATACAAAAAGAAGATGAAAAATTTCTTCCCAAATGGATGGGGCCCTACAAAATAAAAAATAGCAGTGTGCATGAAAATGGTATGTACTGATTGGAGGAATTGAATGGCACTCCCATTACGAAATGGGTCAACCACGACAAGTTGAAGATTTTCCAAGCACTGAATAGTCTACTCGAGGACGGAGTAGAAGCTAGGAAGGGGGAAGATGTCGACACTAAAATTTTCCTCCATAATTTCTATTTCATTAATGTATGTATTAGGAATAGGATGTTGTTAAGTATAATTAGTAATAGCGTCTGATAGAAGATAATGGCGTCGTCATTACAATGCCGCCAATAATGTGGAGTACAGTAATAGTCAAAGTACAATAGGAATGTTGTAAAAAGTAAATATTTGTCGTAAGTGGTCCGGTAATGTTAAAATGTCAAAGTTTGGGTAATTAGAGAAGTAGGGTCTACATGATTAGGAATTAGAAATATTATATTGGTAATAAGGACAAGGAGTGAGGTCATAAATATTTTGTGTATTTTATTTTTAAAAAGTCTAAAAATGTGGAACCCATGTAAAATGATAAGGTTTATCTTATCTTAAAGGATAAGCTTACATGTACATATAAGAGTTAAGGTATGAAATATGATTCGTCAGAGTGGATTTATTATCCTATCTTAGAGATAAGATGGATAAGCCTGGAAGTTCTATAAATAGAGAGGCCACCCCCCTCATTTAGCATAGAAGGAAGTAGTGAGAAATATTATAGGAAGTGTGCGAAGGAAGCCATCAGTTTAAAGGTGTGTTGAAGAAGCCATTAAGAGGTGTAATTGTAAAGTTTCTCCCATAGTCTTGGTGAAAGTCAAGTGAAGTCAATAACACTTGAAGTACCTCATGGGTGAGATTGTAACAATTTCATGTTAATATTATAATTTACTTTGATATTTCAGATTTGTCATCATTCCGTCTTATCATAGTCGAAGGTATTTTTGTGTTATGTTGTTGTTTTGTTTCCAGATTACATCCACCAAACTAAAGGTTGTGCATTAGTAAATAATCATAGCACGAGGAGTTCCCGATGAAGAATTATCATAGTGCCGGATTGGTGATGACAGGCCCAAGGAACAATCTTTAAATAAGTGCAAGTTTTCCATATGTCCCAGGTCCAAAATGAAAACAAAAGAAGCCCAAATCAGCTAAGTATGGAACGTTCAGTGGACGGCACCATGTGCCTCAACGATGCAACTTAAAGGGTTGAATCCAAGGGTAGTTTTCCAACTTTTGCCAGTCTTCCATATGTCCCTAGTCAAAAAATGGACAGAGTTGGTTATTTAAATTGTTAAGTATGAGCGGGTCAGCGGAAGCCTCCACGTGCCTCAACAACGCGATTTCAGAAGTAAAACCAAAAGGTCGGTTTCCAAATGAGCACTAGATCGTCACATGGTTAGATTCAATGGAGAGATAGAGTTGGCCATTAAAAAGTCTAAGCCTAGGTGAAGGAACCACACATCATCTCCATGTAATTTTAGGAGGCATATCCAAAGCAAAACTCAAATGAGCGTCAGCTCTCGACATGTCTAGGGGTCAACATGAGTCAAACAGAAAATATGACCGAATCGGCTAAGTATGAAAGAACCGGCGGAGCTCTCCACGTGTTAGTGTGGCACAACTTCAAAGGTAAAAATATTGAGGCAGGTTCTAAATGAGCACTAGCTTGCCACATGTCTGGGGTTAGATATACAACCCTGCCAAACAAAAGGGAGAGATTCAAGGTGTCCTTAGGCCCACTTCAATTTAAACCTCTCCCACGTGGATGACCCAAATTTAAAGTTATAAAAGCAAATTGAATGGCCCATATTTAACTGGTGAAATAATGGAAAAGGATGAGGCATTAGAGAAACTCAAACATCGGTTTCTTGAATTATTTTTCATCATTTTTGTAACCGATGTAACAGTTCTTTAAAAATATTAGCGGCTTTCAAAGCCATTGTAAAAGGTTCAAATTTTGATATTTTGGGACTGTAATTTTGAATCAGAAGAAATCAATACAAGGTTTTTCCCCTTTTTTCCTCTGTTTTCTCTTTCCTTCTTGCTCGATCTGTGAATTATCTAATCCTTGCATGCTTAGAAACTTTTTGTTCTAGTTTATACAATCTCAAGAACTTTGAGCACGTGGATTGTGCCTATTATAAACATGAATGGCTATACTCTATATCTCATTTGCTCAATACATATAAGGGTTTTCTTTGTCATCTCTTTTCCCTGAAAGTATTGTCTTCTTCTTCCTCCCCCTCTCTTCAAGTATTTAATCCTCATATATTTATAACTTTCTAGGAATAAAACACATTTCGAGGATATCAGAAACCACCATTGAATGAAAGATTGTGTATTTGTACATAGGTTTTCCCCCGCTTTCAATAAGGGAACCTCTCCTATTAAAGAGGAGGGACTTTCTTGTCCCATGACCGTAGTTTCATTCCAAGTGTAACTACGAAATCCAACAGTTTTTGGCGACTCTACTTGGGGATTTGTTCAACAAATTTCCTTTCTTTCAAAAGAAAAACTAATTTGATCATTTCTTTGATCCGCAACTCTAAGATACACTTGTTATAGAAGGGATCTTGGAATTAAAGATCCCCAATTTCAACTCCTAGATCAACAAGGTTTTCAACTTCCTCTAACAAGAAGAAATAGAAGAGCTTGTTCCACAAGCACACCTCATGTTGAAGACATAGCTTATAGTAGTAGCATTCCTCAACCACAACTTATCCCTAACCTCCATGCCCTAGATCTTGTTGGTGTCTCAGTTCCACTTCAAACAATATTTCCAAGGATGGCAGCACCTTGGCCTTAGGGAAAAAGAGTTGTGCCTCTAGATTTTCCTCAACCATTGCATGAGTTACCTAGGGGTAACAAGAAGAATTTTCCCAAATTTAGAGGAGATGGAAAAGTACACCCTGATGAACACATTGTAGCCTTCATTGTTGCATGTCGAATCCTTGGAGTTAAACATTAGGATGTCT
Source organism: Taxus wallichiana var. yunnanensis (assembly GCA_018340775.1). NCBI lineage: Eukaryota > Viridiplantae > Streptophyta > Pinopsida > Cupressales > Taxaceae > Taxus > Taxus wallichiana. Next base: position 519,356,339 of record CM031242.1, on the reverse strand, counting down.
TTGTTAGGTTGTTTGAGGAGACCTTGCAAGACAATACTGCAGATTGGTTTTACCATCTTCCTTTTAGGACCATCACTAATTGGACTACTATGAGGAATCAGTTTGAGAAACATTTCAAACCTGCTAAAGATGTGCATGCCTTGCTAGCTCATATTCATCAAATAAAGAAGGAGCCACATGAGCCTATGAGAGAATTTGCGGCCAAGTTCAACAAGTTGTTTAACAAGATTCCACAAAATATTAGGCCTATTGATCATATTCAAGTGTTTCTTCTTGAATGCTCAATTTATGGAAGTAAGCTATGCCCCGAGGAGAGAAAATCTTGCAACTTTGGATGCTGATCAGAGATTGGCTGTCAGTGTGGAAGATGACTTGATTATGTCTGGCAAGCTTAAAAGGGATTCTTTCAAATCCAAAGCATCTTCTTCTTCCTCTTCTCTTAGAGGTAATGCGATCGGTTGGTATAAAAGCTAGCTAATGACCTCATTGTCATCAAGAAATAATTGGCTCAAGCATGCTCCATATCAAGATATTCCAAGGAAGAACTTTTAGCGTAGGAACCACTTGTCCCCTTCTCAAACTAGGTTAGCCATTAAAGATCCACCCCTTAGGGTGCCTGTCAATGCTACTTGCACGATGATGAGGAAGAAAATGGCATCTATGATGAACAAGAAGAGGAAGTTGATGAATAATTCAAGGAGCCCGGTGGTTCTCGAGTTCGTTTCTTCACCACTTAAGGTGTGGATGATGAATATAACTATGATGATGTAGTGTTTGAGATGAGCAATGAGTCATATGCTTTGTTATGACACGGGAGTAGACCAATAAAAAGGAAAAAGTGGTGCAACCTACAAAAATATCCAACGAGTACCCCATCACCATCCTTGTGATTACAAGAAGAGAATCTCCTATTCCTGCTACTTCCACCCAAAAGGTAAGCTCTGCTAGTCCTTCTCCCTCTACTTCTGCTTCTGAGAATTCTTGTCCAACAAATGATAAAACTGATAGATCAAAATCTCCTCCTACTCCTAGTAGTGATTCCCCATCCACATCTAGATCTTTTGATATAATAGACCATCTTAAAAAGACCAAGATTCAGATTTCTGAGGCAAATTTCTATCAAACCCATCCTAAATCCTTTTCCAAAATGGTTAACTTTGTAAATTCTAAATCTAAAACCCTAGCCCATTCTTCTAAAGGCCTTTTTCCCACTCCCTCTTCCTCACCTCAATCAAGCCTTGTGGCTGCAGTCACTTCCCCTAATGAGAAAATTGAACCATTCTATGTGACCCTTCTCATAGGCGGCCGAAGCTTCGATAGCTCGTGTCATAAATTCAAGAGCATCAGATAATGTTATGCCTGCAAAAGTGGCTCATTCTTTGGGTCTAACCCTAACCCACACTTATGACTCTTGTTATTCCATGGAGAGTAAGAAAGTACCTTTGGTTGGTAGAATTAAAGATGCACAAGTAGCTTTTGCTACTTTTCCAGAGAAAAGGGTCTTAGCCACCATTTTGGTAGTTGATATTCCTCCTTCATATGGGTTGTTGCTGAGTAGAAATTTCTGTAAGGAGGTAGGAGGGGAAATCCAAATGGATTGGTCACATGCCTTGATCCCTGTCAATGGGAAGATGAAGAAGTTGTTGCTTGAGAAACAAGTAGAGTATATTGTGTAAAAGACAGATGATCCTAAAGCAAAAATACTATATGAAGACATTGGGCATGGGAACTACATGATCATGTCACAAGAGGAGACAAGTCTACCAAAGGGAGTGTTTCTTGACCCTAATGGTGTGTGGACTTTGGAGTTTGATGGGAGATGCTCTTCAACTAGTTTTGGAGCTGGTGTAGTGCTCATTTCTCCTGGGGGTAAGGTTCATCCTTTCTCCTTCAAGATTCAGTTTGAAAATACCAACAATACTACTGAGTATGAGGCCCTCATTCTTTGGTTGTGCATGGCAAAGGAAATGGAAGTGAAGAACCTTCTTGCTCGTGGATATGTAGAGATAATTGTAAAACAAGTTAGAGACCTTTATCGAGGTAAAAAGAAGTTTGAAGAACTATAGGAATCTAGTCTGGGATTCCATTGAATTCTTTGATGCTTTTTCCGTTGAAGTTGTGCCAAGGGAAAGGAACACTAGGGCTAACTCTCTAGCTATTTTGGGGTCCTTGTTGATTCCTCATCCTAATTTCCCTCAAGAGAAATTCACCATTGAGATGATCCATAGACCCAGTGTGCCTGACAATGCAAATAATTGGCAAGTTTTCAATGATGACCAGCATTTGCTTTCTTCCTTGGAGCTTAGAGATAACTTTGATCGGATGTGATTTTAAGGAAGTGATAATCTTCCTAGAGAGAGTGTGTCATCGAATGAAGAGGGTGTTAAAGAAGAGATGGATCAAGATGGATGCATCAAACTGAAAGGCAACAAAATCCCTAAAGGGCTGGTGAGTTTGGAGGATCTTTTTGATAAACATGACAGGTATATGAAGTCTAAAGTTTCCCAAGGAGCCTGACAATATGCTTTGAGACAGAGAAAGTGAATATTGGGAGTCTTGATGATCCCAAAATGGTCAACATTGGAAAATGCTGCACTCAGGAAGAGAAAAAGAAGGTGGTGAATCTGTTGAAGAGGTATGTTGATGTTTTGGCTTACTCTTATGATGATCTTAAGGCTTTTTAGCCTAAATAAATGCAACATTTCATTCCTCTTAAGCCTAGGATCAAACCCTTCAAACAAAAACAAAGGAAATATAATCCAAAGATAGCTGATACAATTTTCCAAGAAATACAAAAGCTTTTGAAGGCTAAGATCATCTTCCCCATCCACCATTCAATGTGGATTGTTAATATAGTGCCTATCAAAAAGAAGAATGGTGAGATCCGGATCTGTGTGGACTTCAAAAATCTAAATTAGGGTTCTTTGAAGGACAACTACCCTCTTCCCATGATGGAACAAGTATTACAAGCTGTCACAGACTCAGAGATGCTATCTATATTAGATGGATTCTCGGGTCCAATCAAGTAGAGGTGAATATTGTAGATCAACATAAGACTACCTTTATTATTCCTTGGGGCACCTTTGCATACAAAAGGATGCCATTTTCTCTCATCAATGCTGGTGCTACTTTCAGAGGGCCATGGAATTGGCTTTCGGAAGTTTGAAAGGGAAATGCATTGTTGTGTATTTGGATGACTTGACAGTGTTTTCTAAAGCAAGAACATATCACTTCCAACACCTTGAAACAATATTGTAGAAGTGTAAAGAGCATGATATTTATTTAAACCCTAATAAGTCTATGTTTTGTGTCGCAGAAGGAAAGTTGTTGGGACACATTATTTCAAATTAAGGGATCAAGATTGATCCAGAGAGAGTTCAAGCCATCCAGCAAATTCCTCTTCCATCAAGTAAGAAAGGTGTTCATTCTTTCTTTGGTAAGATCAATTTCCTAAGAAGATTCATCCCCGATTTTGTAGAACTTACTATGAGCATTTCTCACATGATGTAAGGGAAGAAAACTTTTGGTTTGTCCTCTAAAGGGAAGAAATCATTTGAAGACATTAAACAGGCTATTGCAAAGACTCCAACCTTGGCGTGCCCTGAATTTAGCAAAGATTTCATTATCTATTGTTACGCCACTGAAAATACCCTAGTTGTTGTGTTAGCCTAGAAGAATACTGAATATCATGAGATGTCAATTGCATTCATGAGTTATTTCTTGAAAACTCATGAGCTCAAGTACACCATGATGGAGAAACATGCTTTTGTAGTTTAGGTTTTACATCCTTAATTCTCATTATGTGGTGTTGATTCATGTTACAACAATCAATTCCATTCTTACTCAGCAAGAATTTGGAACTAAGAGAGGTAATTGGGTAGCAAAGGTGCAAGAGTATGATCTTGACATCAGGCCAACAAAATTGGTTCGGGGTAAGGGCCTATGTGAACTCATTCTTGAGGGATCTGCTAAGGAGTTGTCCAAAGATGGAGTTGATGTCCCCGTTATTTTATTCCTCATCGACAGATGTATGGTATGTTGATATTGTTCATTTTCTAACTGGAGAGTGTTCATCTCAATTGAGTGCCAAAGAGAAGAGAGACATCAAACTCGGTATACATAATATGTGTTATGGGATAATTCTTTGTTCAAACGAGGCATGGATGGAAGGTTTTTGAAGTGTGTAGAGAAGGAGCAACAAAAGAAGTTGTTCTTTGCTTTTCATGACCGGATTGTTGAGGCCATTTATCCTCTCACTGTAACAACTCATAAAATACTTCGTGCTTTGGTTATTATTGGCCCACTCTATTTAGAGATGCATCAAAATGGGTTAGTAAATGTGAAGCATCCAAACATTTGTTGGAATACCTAAGTTGGCTGCTTTACCTCTCAAGCATGTAGTGATTGAAGAGCCATTTCAATAATGGGGTTTAGGCATACTCATGTGTTGACTGCCATAGATTACTTCACCAAGTGGGTGGAAGCCATCTCAGTTAAGAGCACTACTTCCGAGGTAGTTTGTAACTTCATTAAGGAGAACATATTGATCAAGTTTGGGATCTCGAACAAGATTGTGACTGATAATGCTTCCAAATTTTCTTCTACTAAGATGATGGACTTCTTCTATGGGTATGGGATCTCCCTTGCTCATTCTTCGGATTACTACCCCCAATGGAATGGATAGGCAGAATCAACAAACAAGAACTTAGTGAACATAGTTAGAAATCTTGTAAATGATTCTCAGAGGAATTGGCATAAGAAGCTATATGATGCACTTTGGGCTGATAGAATTACACCCAAGAGAGAAATTGGAATGTCTCCTTTCCAAGTGGTGTATGGTGTGGAAGCTCAACTGCCAGTCACGGTGGAATTGTTAGCCTTGCATCTGATGAAAACCATTGAAGATTCAAGTTTCAGTAGCTCTTTGGATAAGAGAATTTTGTACCTTCAGAAGCTTGATGAAGACAGGTTGTAGGTTTTTGATAGGATATCAGCTCATCAACTGAAGGTGAAGGCTTTGTTTGACAAGAAATCCAAACCCAAAGTTTTCCAAGAAGGAGACACTATGCTACTTTGGGACAAAAGACATGAGCCACAAGGAAGCCATGGTAAGTTTGATTCTCTTTGGCTTGTTCCTTTTAGAGTCATACATTTTGCTAGAGAGAACTCTTTTTATCTGGATTACATGGATGGATCTCCTCTCCCACTTCCTTATAGTGGGAAGTACCTAAAGTATTTCAATTCCTAGGTAGTTAGGAAGTCCTTCTATATATTTTGTACAGTATTTTGGTTTTGGTTGTTCTTCTATGTTTTGTTTTGGGTCTTTCCCATTTTTGGCTTGTTTCCTTTCCTATTCCTTGTTATGTGTTGCCTTGTGTTGGTTTTTACGTTTGACTCTATTTTTCCAATAGATAAGCCACTGGTCTTATTTCCTAGATTTTTCTGTGGTTCTTGATCTTGCCTCATTCCTCTATCAAGTCATCCCTAGAAAGAGCCAGTTGTTGTCACCCTCAAAATTCCCCTCTTTTGAAGTCAAGTTTCACAAATTTTGAGTCGGTACCTTGGAGTATTGGATCGCATCGATCTTGGTATTATTTTTTGTTTTCTATTCCATTGAGGGAAATTAGAAATTTAGGCGTACGATGGAGTTTTTTTCCCTTCTTTATATTTTCTTCTGGAATGGGAATGACAGGCGTATCTTCCCTATTAATTTTTGCCCCAACATCCATGGGTAGTACATGGACATCTCTGATTGGATGTGGTATGGCCATGTTTCAAGCAATAGCGGAAGCATCCATGCATCCAAATGGCACAACTCTAAGGCTAGGGACCAAGGGACATTCTTCAAAGAAGCGAAGGTTTTCCACGTGTCCCGTGTCCAAACTAAAAACAAAAAGAAGCCCAAATATGCTAAGTATGGAAGGTTCAAGGATGATGTCACTTGCCTTAATGGCACAACTTAAAGGGTCAAAGCAAGGGCAATTCTCCAACTTACACTTTGGTCTTCCATATGTCCAAAGTCTAAAAAGGGACAGCCAGCTTATTTAAATTAACTAAGTATGAGCGGAGTCGTGAAGCCTCCATGTGCCTCAACGGTGTGATTTCAAAAGTAAAACCAAAATTTTGGTTTCCAAATGAGCGCCAGATCACCATGTGGTCAGAGTCAATGGAGAGACAGAGTTTTCCATTTAAAATTCTAAGCCCAATGGAAGGAGCCACGTGTCAGCTCCACGTAATTTTAGGAGGCATATCCAAAACGGAAACTCAAATGAGCATCACTCTCGACATGTCTAGGGGTTAACATGAGTCAAATAGGAAATAGGCCCGAATCGGCTAAGTATGAAAGAACTGGTGGAGCTTTCCATGTGTTAGCCTAGTGCAACTTCAAAAATAAAAATCTAGAGGTAGGTTCTAAATGAGCGCTAGCTCGCCATGTGTCCAGGGTCAGATATATGACCCCACCAAACAAAAGGGAGAGAGTCAAGTCATCCATGGGCCCACTTCATTTTAAACCTCCCCCACGTGGACGACCCAAATTTAAAGTTATAAAAGTAGATCAAATGGCCCATATTTAACTGGTGAAATAATGGGAAAGGCCGAGGCATTGGAGAAACTCAGACATCGGTTTCTCGAATTAGTTTTCATCATTTTTGTAACCGATGTAACCAATATTTGAAACTATTTAGTGGCTTTCAAAGCCATTGTAAAAGGTTGGAATTTTGATATTCTGGGACCGTAATTTCGAATCGGAAGAAATCAATACAAGGGTTTTCCCCTTTTTCCTCTATTTTCTCTTTCCTTCTTGCTCTGATCTGTGAATCATCTAATCCTTGCATGCTTAGAAACTTTATATTCTAGTTTATACAATCTCAAGAACTTTGAGTCTCAGATTGTGCATGTTATAAATGTGAATGGTTCTACTCTATATCTCATTTTCTCAATACATATAAGGTTTTTCTTTGTCATCTCTTTTCCCTGAAAGTATTGTCTTCTTCTACCTCCCTCCTCTCTTCAAGTCTTCTATCCTCATGTATTGATAACTTTCTAGGAATAAAACACATTTCAAGATATCAGGAAACCACCATCGAATGAAAGATTGTGTATTTGTACATAGGTTTTTCCCCGCTTTCAAAAAGGAGACCTCTCCCATTAAAGAGGAGGGACTTGTTTATCCCCACCGTGGTTTCATTCCAAGTGCAAATCTGAAACCCAACAATGTTGAAGTGGGTTTTAAAATTTTAGTGGAGGTTTATTTTTTCCTAACCATCTTGGTCCTTCTCAATTACATCGGTGTGACGATGTCTATCAAGCACCCTAAGAGAGAAGTAGCCAAACATTGATAGATAATTTCTTGCAACTCATGACACCTAGGATTTTATCATCTAAAAAAATAAATGGGAATATAGTCCTTATATGAAAACCTTTCTCATTTTCTACCATATCCTATTAGAATTCTCATGATCACAAAGTGAATGAAATGTGGCAAAATCTTTCAACTTGCATAAGTTTTAGGGTGTCTAAGGTGAAATTTTATGATTGATACCTTATGGAACTGAACTAATAGTTCCCACACATATATGTTTTTGTTAGATAATACATGATGTGTCATTCCACTACCCAACTATGTCAATCCATGTCAGCTACATCAGATTGGTGATGTCTCTTAACCGCCCTAAGAGTGAAAAGTAGCCAAACTTTGATGGATGATTTCTCACGACCCATTACACCTTAGAATGCAACATTTGAATCTACATCTGGGAATATAGTCTATATATAAAAAAAAAAAATCATTTTCTCTCATATCTCAATGGTTTTCACGCATTCATAGAGAATGAATTGTGGAAAACACCTTCAATTTAAGTCGGTGCTAGGGTGTATAGGGTGATATTTTGCAATCAAAACCTCATGGCACCAGATTTATGGCACCCAAAAATTTAGGTGGAATTTTATACACTATAATAGGTTTCTTTATATTTTCCAACCATCCCAATCCTTCCCAACTACATCATTCCAACATTATCTCTTAATTTCTGCGAGAGCAAAAAGTAGCCAAAGTTTGATGGATGATTTCTTGCATCGCACGACACACATGGTAATATCTCTTATGAACCTATTTTTGGTAATATAGTATAACCACGAAAACCTCCTTTATTTTCTCCCATATCATAATAGTTTTCTCAGGTTCATAATGAATAAAATGCAGCAAAAACCTTCAATTTGCATGATTGTTATGGTGTCAATTGTGATGTTTCACAATCACCACCTCATGGCACCAAATCAAAAATGCCCACTCATTTGATTGGTTTATTACATGATAGTTTATGTTTAATTCTACTTTCCAATCATTTCAGTCCTTCCCATCTACATTCTTATGCCAATGTCTAAAAAGTTCCTTGAGAGAAAAAGTATCCAAACTTTGACAAACAGTTTCTCACAACCCATGACACCTGGGAATGTCCAATTTGAACTTATAGTTGGGAATCTAGTCTATCTATAAAAAAATTATCTTGATTTCCCCCATATCCCACCTATTTTTTCATGGTTATAATGAATGAAATGTGGTAAAAACCTTCAATTTACATCTATGTTAGGGTGTCTAGGGTGATATTTTACAATTAGAACCTTGCATGCACAAAATCGATGGCAACCACACATCATGGTCAGATGTTAGATACAATTATAGGTTTCATTTTTCTACCCAACCATCTTGGTCATTCACAAATACATCGGTGGTGAAATTAGAATGTGTTCTTGTTGTTAAAAAGAATGTTAAAAGAGCATTTTCATACAATATAGGTGGTGAAATAAGAATGTGTTCTTGTTTTTGGTTTCCAATTAAAATTTATCATCAAAATTAAAATTAAACTTTCATTTTTATGGATGTGTTTTCAATATTTTTATTAGAAAAAAACCATGTTGGTTTAGTGGATGAGGGTTATAAATACTTCAATAGAATTATGCCTACAATTAATCAATATGTGTTGGATATCTTGATAACTATACAATTTATCATCAAAACGTCACTTAAATGTGTGGTTGTCGCATGGGTGGTGTGTTTTCTTGGTGTGTGAGATAAGGGATTACAATCAATCCAAAATTTGGAGATGATGTAACCATGCACGTTTAGTGGATGAGGGTTGTAAACACTTCAATGGAATTATGATAATAAATGATCACTTTGTTTGTGTGGTAGACATTCTTAGCCATGTTAGATAAGTTTTTGTTTGGATAAGTTTTCTTGGTATGACATATAATGTCTTACAACCAATCCAATGCTTGGATATGGTGGAGAGATCAATATTTTGGCTCCTACACCAACCTTTATGAATATACCACTAGCCTATACCATAATGGGAGATATAGAACAATGTATGGACACCAATCTCAACATACTCTTGTTGTTAGTTTCCAAGATACATGTTCAATAATTTGGTCAAACACTTAGTGATCATCCACATTTGTCATACATGTGTATAAGAGTATCTTGTAATAGTTTTTGCATGGAGAACTTGAATTATCTCTCGCTTTATGTGATTTTTGGAAAATTAGGTATCCGGTATGCGAAATTATGTGTTATAGTTTATATGGGGTTGTGTTTAGTAAGGAGAATGTATAACACCTATTTTAAAAACCACCTCTACATAGTGTTATGAGAATGATATTGATATTCTAGGAAGTGGATGACATTGGCATTGACATTATATGATTATAATTGATGGCATTGAATGATTATAATAATGGATAAATTATATGTTAATTGTATATATTTTAATACCCATGTTCAAAACATAATAAATTTTTAAAATTAGTAATACATGTTAGCATAACATACATATGGAATCATATTAGTCCACTTCTACATATAAAGAGTGTTTGATCCAGTGTACAAGTTCGAAAAGAATTTTTTTATCTCGTATATTATATTGATTTCCAAAATCCATGATGGCATACAAAATTTGAACAAAATGAATGTCTAAAAAAATCCATATAGGAATACAATGATATACATAAAAAAATATAAATCTATGCCTACATGCCACAAAGGCATACAAAAATTCCTATACATCCAAACTATAGGGTATCATAAAAAACATGGTTTTTGTGGCCATTAAGAAGATGAAGAACCAATATTATAAGTGGGATGTACCTTTTTCCAGTCATACCTCCTATGCTCAATGGATGGTTTTAGCTCCACCTATTAATATAAATAAAAAAATATACACATTAGTATATAACTAATGACATATAAAATGACATTAGTTACAAATAAATACTTACCACAATCTCATAATCCCTTTGAATCATCCTCTTCCTCTCATCATCAATCTCAGTGCATTAGCCTCCATGGCAGGTACTGCAATTAGAGTTCTCACCTCCTCTTATGGAAACCATGAAGAAACAAATTATAATACGTATGAATGTCATTTATTTACACTAAATGATGTTATTTAATACAATAAATTCATTATAAAATTTACATTACTAGATCATACCTATGTAAGAGGCATAACAGATGATATTCCCATAACAACTCTAATATCTAGTGATAGTTGAATGCTTTGAGAGGAGACTCTAATGATGTCATCAATTGAAAAACAAGAACAAGGTTAGTAACAAAAATAATGAAACTTACACACATATAAGTTACATGACATTATCTACATACATTAAATATAGTTCATTATCTTCATAAATGATGATTAAAAATCATAAATATTGCATCACCGAATTCCTTAACATGCACCCTCACACCAAAGATACTTGGATGTGGAAGGTCTAGTTGCCACTTGTTCAACATCAAACTGTGATTGTAACATCAACATATCTATATGAAAAATAAATTAACATGTAAAATATTTACTAATTTATTATAAATTTAGACCTAAGGGGTTGTGCATGCAAACAAATTTGAGGATGTAGAATGTGATATAGGATGTGTTATTTGGCCCTAAAATTTCATAACAAATACACATTACTCATTAATTTTCATTCATAATGAATTAATATTGTTAATCGCAAATTTTAATATGAAAACTATATATTAAATTACGTTTAACTTTATGTAAAATTACTCCAGTATAATTTCGATGATGATGATATTATCCAACACATAATCTTGATGCTTCTCCTTTGATTGAGTACCCTTCTCAACTTGTGGAGTATCCATCCTAAATAGGTTGTGGAGTATTATGACTAGGCTATGCAGTAGCGTAATTACCAACATAGGTGTATAAATACCCACACACAATAAAAACTAAAGTATATGATGTCGATGCCTTGAAATCCCAACCTCATCATCCTAGGATAAATGAGAGTCGTGTTGAACCAAATACCGTGTTAAAGAACTAATAGACTTGAGTGTCTCAACCTCCATGATCTCCTTCACAACTTAAGGAATTAAAAAAATTTGAATAGTTGGGTGAGCAAGGGATATAAGTGGTCATTACAGAAATGTTATACCCCAATATATCATGTGTAGAGTATTTTCCTCTACCCTTAACTCTTGAATATCAAAATAGTTTGGTATTTCATTGAGGATGAACTCACAATAGAGTTTCCTCAAGAAATATTGAGGTACCTCAAAATTATTACAAGGCGGTTGTTCAATCTATCCCAAAAAAAAAAAAATTGATCTCCTCATGGTTACACTAATGGATTAGGAATCTTTTGTAGATCAATAGTAAGGGTGGATTGGTTTTGGGGTCAATGAACAAAACACACAACTTATCTTTTATGATATTTTTTTCTTCACCACATTGAAAGAAAGTTTTCTACACAAAAATTGTGACAATTGGTTTTGTGATCCTCCCACATCTTTATTTGACCCATCACGTTATCAATATTAGATATTAATGACTCTAATGACAATGAAAAAGTTTGGTGATGGGTACTTGTGGCATTGGGGTTTCTATTAAACCTTGAATTTGAGATTTGTTATTTGAATCTCCCTAAAATAATTTCTTGGGTATTATAAAGGATGTCTAGGAATTGAAGGAGGTGTTTGAGGTAGGTTTTGTTCACCTTGGTCTCTAGGTGAAGGAGGTTTTTCAGGTGAAGAGATTGGATCCACTAAAATAAAAATTAATGAATGAATTAAGAACATTGTAAGAAAAATATATTTTAATCACTAAAACTACCCTAAATTTAGTCAAAAATTACATCTTAGACTCTATGTCATTGTTGATTTGTTTTGCAAGCAAGGATTTGGCTCAAAATAGTTCACTCGTGTTTTTACATATACCCATTTTTCACAAAACAAATGAGAAATGATTGGTCTTGGTCAAGCCTCTTTTACATTCAAAACATGTTTGTCGTATAATGAACTATTTTTATAACAAATTCGTGTTATTGTTAGAAAATTAGGGGAAAGATAATACAACAAATTTATATATCCACCCAAATAAATAGCCTAGGATTATAGTTTAGGATTGAAAAAAAAATTAATATGAATTACATCACATTATGAATCAGATATTAGATTGCATTCATAAACAAGAAAGTAAATGAAAACAACATGTAGTGCCCACCTTTTTCAGTCCTCTCATTTTTGGTCACATGCGACTCATTGTATTTATGATGTTATAATGACAGGGACATTATTGCTTTTTTCTATTTTTGGACATTATCATCATGACATGGTTGTTTGACATGGATATTACTACTTTGGTACACTATTATGATATGACATTATTCATGATATCATATTGCTAGCATTAGGATGCTAACACTTGATCACATGTTGACTATGAGGCACACATGCCACTGTTCATTTGTAGATATTATGTTGTGACGATGATATCATGAGTTATTATTGACATGTTTTGGTATTGATATTTGATCCATATTTGATGTATGATGATGATTATATTGTTTCATTTGGTGGATGATTCATGTTTTTGATATACTTCTAGCTTAACATGGCTTGTATGGATGTTGATTTCGATGTATATTATCGTATCGTATTTTGTTATCATATTGGGAAGATATGAGGTTTGCATTGAGTTGTGCAGGTGACAGGAAATAAATCATGAGGAAAATGTGGGACTCGGGAACACACGCTCTTGGAACACACGCTTCTTAGGACAAAATTCCTAAAGGCCAAACCTCTTCTTATTCTTATCGATTACAAAACCCCTTTTCTCTTGTTTTATTTTTTTGTATTGGTTGCTTGGATTTGAAATTGTGAACCTTATCTTTTCCTCCATCTTGGTGATGAAATTACATGTTGCTTATCTACTTTCTTATTGTTATGTCTCCTTGGTTTATTGCTTACTAATGGTTAATGTTACCCTTTTCATGTGGTACTAGCATCTTATTTTAGTTTTGGGATGATGTGTAGAGGTTAGGTACATTTGGCCACCTAATCTTAGGTTAGGTGAGCCTAATCACACCTCCTAAATGCCACATTTTTCCTAAACTCGGATTTGGGAAAAATGTGCCATTTAGGAAGGGTAAATGGCAAGTAAGGGACTTCATTTACATGGAAAAGAGGCCCTAACCCCCATCCCTATGGGTGGGTGGGCTATTTTTAATGCAAATGAGGCCCATTGGCTCATTTTTCCTCCCCACACACTTCATAATTTATGGGATTTTTGATTTTTGGGTTTGTATGGGATTTGGGAAATTCCCTCATCATTGTTTGGGCTATTTTTGAATTTTCCTTTATTCCTTTTGGGTGGAATTTTGTGGATTCTCTATTGGTTGGGGTTTTGGTGGAAGGTGACATTTTCACCTTCCCATTTCTTGTCTTGGTTTGCTACTTATATTTTTAAACCATCACTTCCATAGAGATGGGGTTATTTTTCTTTGGGAATTTTGGAAAAATATTGGAAGCTTGGTGGAGGTTTGAGCTATTTGGGAAGGCATCTTTGGAATATTGACTTTTGGAACAAAAGGTAAGGCCTTATACACTTATGTTTTTGCTCAAATATTCCTTACATTTTGGTGTGTGATCAATTGTGGAAATGTACATTATGCATTTCTCTTTTTACTATACTCACCCTTGAGGGGTGTGAGATTTGGGAGCTTGTATGGGAAGAGGGAGAAATTTTCCTCCACTCTATTTGGGAACCCTCCTACATTTGGTTTGTAGGTAGGGATGGATTTACATTTGGGTTAGAAATTTATCCCTACCCTCAAGAAGGAAACATTTATGTTTGAAAATCCTTCTTGGGGGAGTTTGGAGGGATAAGGGGAGTTTTGGAGTGATAAGGAGATGGTGAAAATATGGAGAGATAAGGGGGATTTTTATGGCTATTTGGTATGGTTTATGAAACATGAAATTAGGGATTCCCATCCCCTCTTCCAAAAGTATAAGCTTAGATATTCTAAGCATGTTACTTGGTTGTTTTTTTTTTAGTGACTTTAAAAATATGGTTCAAGCTATTATGTACATTCAAACTACCCCTATGTGCTAAGTGAGTGAGTTTCCTCTTTCCTATGGGCTTGGGGGAGGCTAGCATGCCACCTTAGACTCCTTGGTGGCATGTAATGATTTCATTTGGTTGGGTGGTCAACCAAGTACCTTCTTATGATTTTGGAGATACTTTGCATGTTGGTTTTGGGAGCTAGGTGGAGTGGATTTGAAGTTGCAGAGGTGTAGATTTTAAGTGCATTTTTACTATGTTTGAGCCAAAAAAATTGCATGTTGTATCCGCTTGAAAGGGGGCTTGTATACTTGCATTTTACCTTATTTATATTTTCTAAAATGAAGGTGTTAATATTTTATGAGAGATTAAATTAAATTATGTGATTTGGATGGGGGAATATGATTCAAAACTATTGTTGTAATAATGTTATCACTGAAATTTAGGGCGTAAAATTTATCTTTTGAAACAATTGTTGTATCTTCATTTTGGAATGGAAAGATTAAGTGAAGGAAAGGAAATTTCAATATCCAATTACTATTATCATTGTGAAAGGTTTTATAAAATAAAAGAATTGTTGTATATGTTTAATTGTTTTACTTCATGTTGAAATATCCTTTCCTGTTCAAGTTTACTCTGGAAAATTTTCTCTAAATCTGGTTTAAAATCTGTATAATATTCTTGCTTAGGAAACTTGAAATAATTTCTTCTTAAAAATTATAAGTGCTGGAAATTACACTTTAAGAAATTATATCTTCTGTTGTAATTATATTTCCATAAAATCAACTTCTTCTACTTAGATGTTTGCTTGTTGTTACATAACTTTGAGTGTCTATATTCAACAAGTAGATATGGAGAATTATATACGCGCACATGTGTGTGTGTGTGTGTGTGTGTGTGTGTGTGTGTGTGTGTGTGTGTGTGTGTGTGTGTGTGTGTGTGTGTGTGTGTCTACATTTACACATTTATCTATTTTAAGATAATTCTTCCCTACTAAATAAATAAAATAAATTTTTTATAAATATGAAATTTACAAAAATATAAATGTAATTGCGTATGCAATAAATTAAGATTTGAATCTTTATAAATCTAGTTATTACCGGATGCTTTTTCTGACTTGTTATAATTACATACATACATACATACATATATATATTTGTGTGTGTGTGCGTGTGCTGTGCACATATTACACACACACACACACTTGCAAAGAAATAAACCAGAATATATTTTTATCCTTGGGTTGAATGTGAATGAGATTTAAGTAAGGTCATATGGCCAAAGGAGGGTTTTAGGTTTTAAATTATATATATATATATATATATATATATATATATCTGCAAGGGAGGGTGGGACAATTGTCCCACCCATCCACATCCTTGCTTGGCACCTCCATTCAAGTGTTGTGGCACATGCCACAACCCATGATGTGGCATGGGCCATAGCCCTCACCCTCATGTGTTGTTACGACCATAGGATCCGTCCCCCTTTTCTAAAGTTCTTTGGCCATTGAACCTGCAAATGGCCCCCTATGGTCTTTTAAATATTCTCCCACTGTGTGTGTGTGTGTGTGTGTGTGTGTGTGTGTGTGTGTGTGTGTGTGTGTGTGTGTTGTTTTCCCGGTGGCTATTTTTAAAAAAATGAATATCCAGCTCTGGGATAATATACAAAAATTAAACAAATAAATTCTCAAACATAAATCAAACACCAACCCCGTAAACAAGTCCAACTTTTGGAGATCTATCATAGAAGAATGGGGGAAGATCTGTGTCCTTAAACCCTAGAGTTTGAATCCATTATTGCAAAAAAACAATAAGGAGAACAAATTACAAAGGGACCCAAATGAAATTGGTGGAGAGAAATATGCGATTAACTTAGGTTTTACATAGTATATCCTCCCTTTTAAAATTTTAGGTTTATCTAATCTAAGGGTGGAGATATCTTAGATCTCAAGGCCTACAATGGATGTGTACAATGACTTAATTCATGTGGGTGCACTTTAAATAAATCAAATTAATTAACTTTTCTTGGTTAATGGCTTAGGTAAATTGTGGTAGATTTTTAAAAAGGGGATTATGTTTATATGTTTTAATTTGGGGAGAAAACCCGGGATTAAAAGGTTGATTTTTTTAAGAAAATAATATAGCCTTCTTTTAAATCTATATTATTAATTTTAAATAACTTGAAGGCATGGGTCCATTTCGGAGATGAAATGAGACACATGACCTTTTTATTTAGTCATGGATTTTCATCACTCAAAAATTAAATATTAATCGATCTCAAAACGGTTATTAACCTTGTCACCGTCACGATTTATTATCATCAATGTTATATATATTTATATATATAATATTAACCATAAATAGTTTAACTTACATACGTGGTGCTAAGATGGCTCCTTGTCCCTCATATCATTATTGCGATGATGTTTTACTAGTGTGAAGATTATTATAATCCTCTAGGTCATTTGCAATTGCATATTGGTTCGGTTCATCGTATTTTTGCAAATTAGTCATGTTACCTTTGTAATGAGTAATTTTAACCGTCATATAATTATTTACCCTTTAAAAAATTTATTACCATGTTATTACCTTTCCCATCTACGATCGGGATATATGTTTATCGTTTAATGTGTTTTGGAACTCACGTTGGATGAGGCACGACACAACACAACACAAGAACACAAGTTATAAGTGGGAAAACCATGAGAGGTAAAAAAACCCACTAAAATCACTTATCTTTATTGATAATATATATTTAACCCAACACTCCCACTATTTCCTTGAATACACATAATTACACTCACTTATCAACTTGCATTTAGATTGCATGATATTCACTCACTTGGTCAATGACCAGGTCATTGATATTCATCTCTGAGTCCAATGTGTTCCAATCTCAAAGAGGTCACCTTGATTTATATCAAGGCAAGTGGTTTGGATCCACTCTTAATGCCGACTTAGTTCATGCTTATATTTTAAATTTAATTCATAAGCCATGACCGTTAGTCTTTGGTGGTTTTCTATTAAGTCAGTTTCTCACTTAATATTACAACCCCAACACCCCCTTAATGTTAATTAATGAAACATGTTTAATCTATAAATAATTAAATAAATATTTAGGCTAGCATAACTTATTGTTCCATAAAACATTATAAGTCCCCTTTTTATACAAAAGGAATTAGACTCCATAAAAAAACTACGTGATTTAGGATAACATGTAACAAAACCTTTGTTTGGTAGACTTTGCAGGCTATGTGGTACACTATTGCAATGTTCCATTGATTTTACAACTTTGCATCACACTACGCAGTATTCCATAGACTTAAAATAACCACGAATCAAAGGGTGTAATCTATGGGTTTTAGATAAGTTTTGGTATGCTACTTTAGTGTTCCACGGACTTCAAGAAGCCACAAAACAAGGCAAGTGTTCTGAGGATTTTTCTAAAAATTGTGGTACACAGAACAAGGTATAATTATCAAGATAAAGTGATCACATATGAATTATAACATAAGATCACAAAGTCTTTTATAAAACATTAATTTCTCATATCTAATGCTTCACAAGGTATTACAAGTAAAATCACATAGAGTGATAATTTACTTAAACATAATGGAAATAGTCTTGAGAGATTACAATTGGAATAATTAGGCTGATAATAGGTGGCATTGCAAACAATATGCAAAATATGCTCATTCATCCTTATTTCCCCCTCAAGGGAAACTATGAAAGGCAAAATTTCATCTGATTCAGAGGTGAATATGTCATTCACATGATCATTTGATCTTTTCTATATGATTCAAAGGTGAAGATCAAATTCATCCACATGAAATTTCAAGATTCAAATTCTACCAAATGATTATTAGATTCAGAGGTGGAGAATAGATTCACCATTTTAACTTCACACCAACTTGATATGCTCCATTCTTTAATGTTGATTTGGATTGTTTGTAATAAAAATGCAACATTAACCGTCACTCATAAGTATAATTCTTCCTTTTCCGTCCATATGAATTTCATCAATTTTATTTTTAGCACATAACTTTATCTTCTACTTTCATAGTACTTCATATTGATTGCTCCTTATTATTCCAAGCAATTGCGCTGCATTTAACTTGAAATAAGCACATCCAGTAGATATTATATCTACAATATCAAAAACATGGTTAGAAGCATAAAAAAACAAAATATTTTTGCATTATTACTAACATAATAATACAAAACATAATTGAAAAATCCTTTTTCCATTTTCTAATGGTTCTCATAAGGATCTTGCATGAATATTTAGAAACAAGTCCTAGTGCATAAGATATTAGTGATAATTAAATAACTTTATCACATGCAAGTTTATAATCAATGATGTTAACTCTTTGAAGTAAGTCAATATCATACAACAAAAGATATACAACAACATATTTGTGATCTTGACATACAACCATGCTTAAAAGAATGATTTAATAATCTTAAATCAGTAGATTTGAAACATTGTCTTAATATCTTTTTTGATTGTAAGAATTAGATTCTGATTTCTACAAAAAATTAAGAGATCGTATGAAGACAATATTTAAAAATATGATTGTTTTCATATTTTACAAATCATAATCAACAAGACATATTTTGCAAAGAAATATCTTGAAATAAGAAAACAATCTTAATAAAAGTTGTAAGGACACCTCCATTTCCAATTACATTTGCATGATGAGGTGACCCTCAATGTTTAATAATCATGAAAAACAACTATATAATGGAAGAAAAATGAATATTTCTAGAAAACTCATCCTGAGCATAATTAAAAATGCTCTCTTTTGGAAAAAACTTATTGTCTAGAGCATATGGTGCAATTGCAGCTGAATTCTCAAAAAGGAAGGATACGGGATGATGAAACAAAATTTTAGAGTTCAAAATTAGATCATAAAACCTTTTATTTCTCAAGATACAAAAATTTCCTCTCTTAGGTGCCTAGAAAACCCTCAACTAGGGTTATAAGAGGAGAAACATAAATTTTACACAAGACTTGATGCAAAGTTCTCAAATTTGGTTAGGAGATATTGGTTGGGATTACAACCAAGATTTATAGAGGTTTCAAACCATTTCAACAAGACAAACTTCTTCAAAAATATACAACCTCAACCAAACATGATAAGAAGGTTGTTTGAGAGTTATCTACCTTTAGGTTTTTAGGAAGTGAAATAAAACCCATATTTGAGCCTATTTTAGGAATACTTAGATAGAGACACGTATTGAGATGACTCCCCCTCAATATCCAAATCCATAAATACTAAAGAAAGATGATCATCCTCTTGAATATCTATTTCCAAATTGTTTAAAGAAGGATTAAGATTCTTTAGGACTTCAGTTTTAGGAAAAACATAGGAGAGAAGAGAGGAGGTTTCACGAAATGGTTTCTCTAGATTATGCTCATACCTAAAAATTCATGCCAAAGTTATTGAACATTATAAGAATAAGAAGGAAACATGTTTCAGACATGCATCCATGAAACATGCAATCACAAATACATTAAACATGTATAGATAACATTACCAAGAACATTTTCATAAAGCAATGGGTTGCTCAATAATATTTTTGGTTCTTGTTCTTATTATTATTTTTATTCTTCTTAATTTGAGCATGTTTATAACAGATAGAGTCTTTATGACCAAATTTACCACAAAAGGTACAAGTACCATCAAACTTAACCTTGAAATTCTTATTCTTCTTTACATAATTTTTAGAATTAGTTTTGAACTTAGATTTAAAGTTTGATTATTGGTTAGTATTTTTGTTATTCTGATTAAAAAATTTATGATTTAGGGAGAACAATTCTGAGAAGCATTCTATTTTCCTAAACTAGAAGAACATATAGAGTATCAAAACTAGGTAAATCAAATTCATTTTGATATTTAGAATTCAAAATAGAGATATAATTTCTAAATTTATCATGAATGTTAATTTGAATAATAAAATACAAAAACTTATCTTAAAATAATTCACAAGTACATTCATCTCAATAAGCCTTAATGTTCTTAATTTTTCCTAGATAATTAACTATTTTTTCATCTCCTTTAATTGGATTTGTAAATGATTCCATGATTAGATTTAAGATCTTAGAAAGGAGGATACCTTCATGAATAGTTTGCAATTGATTCCATGTATCGAGTTAGAGATTCCATGTGTCCTATGTGAAACAATAATTCATCATTGATATTTTACAGTGGGTTTGACATGGCCTCCTAAGATTTTTGAGAGAAGACACAAGATTTTAGGGTTATCTTGTCTCCCAGTTGGTCTCTTTTCAACACCACGACCAAATCCCAAATATTTATTTCCATAAATATGAATTTAAGTGATGTAGAGCTCATATTACTTTTCAATGCACTCAACCTTTGTTAGGAAATATTAAACACCAAAATATACCTAATTTCCCTACAATGAGGATTTTCACTATTAGCCCAAAATGGCTCAAACTTGCAATATTGACCTTTTTCACTTTATATGTCTTAATCAATCACAATATCCTATTCATACACCTCATGCATAGCAAATGATTCACAATCAAATAATTAGCCAACTTCACCTTTTTCTCCAAAAGTGTCTTATTTAGGCTCTTATGAGGATTGGCTTTGCATGGTTCATGGTTGGAAGCTTCTGTGCATACCCAAAAAAATTCTAAACTTCTCCAAGTACCCTTTATATTCAATATGGTGTGTGGTAAGTTTTATAGCATCACTCCTTGAACTTCTCTCTCAATCACCTTTTCTTCCCGTTTAATTTTCTAGCTTCTACTAGCCCTTCCTAGAGGGTTTTTCATGCATAATTTTTCCACAAGAAGTTCCCCACCAATCTAAAGGAATATTGTGAAACCCATTTGCAATTTTACCTATGTACAAATTTTATTTACCTTGATCAAAAGGGAAACCTCTGTTTCTAGTATGTTGTGTCTCTATCATTAGGTCTCGAGGACTCAGAACTCGAATGTGACAAAGAGACTATCAAGTATTTATCAAAACGTACCCACTGAAATACTTCTATTTCACAAAAATTCTTTATGATACTCTTTCACCTTATCATCTACCAATTTTTAGGTCAAAATGTCATGTTTTAAGGCTTCAAACCTAGATTTTCTCCAAACCCTAACTGTGACTCTACCCCAAGCCTAAGAGGGTAAAATATCTTATAAAAATTGTTTTAATTTATTCCAAGTGCTAAAATTTGGCTTCCAAGACTGTATGGGATTCCTCTATAGTATATTTCTAACAGCAAATTTTAATTATTAAGGAAATTTTAAAATCCACGAGAAGCTTGTTATCTATACTAGTACAAATCATGACTCGTCTTATTAAGACACAATCACACTTATCATTCAAAGGTTATTGGTATAATTCATGTTCTCTTCTTTATAAATAGAATTATAAATTTCCCTTAATATGACTCACTCCCACAGCTAATTCCCAAATCAACCAAGCCTTTATCAAACCATGCAAAGTCTACTTAGACATAACTAGACAGTTCGAACAAAGTTGCTAATGGACTAAATACTATCAAACATGCATTAAAAATTCTAAGAGAATTCCTTCAATTCCTACTACATGGTTCACTGAGTTAGAAATCAACATATTTAGTGTTTCCTTTTATACAAATCAACATTTATGAAACTAATGTGCTTCAACACATTCAAATATGCCAAGACAGGGTATTTGTTCTTCACATTTGATTTAACCAACTCACATGTAGATTTATTTCACAATAAAAAAATCCATTAAATAACCTTACATACTTGAAGAACATAGAGAGATAAGGAACATTCATGCATATAAAACATTGAACTTCTTATGTAAAAACCACCTTTCTTATTCACTTTTCTAGAATTAAAATCTTCTCCTCGTCATCATGATTTCCACTGCTTACATTCTTCATATCCTCCATTTCTCCTTAGTTCTCCTTGAGATATCTATCTCCACTAACTCTCTCTCTTTCCCTAACTAACTCTTTCATTCAAATCCATCTTATCTTATTACCCTCACTATGGAAAAATAACTAACTTTTTATGACTCTCAAGATGCCCATCAACTCAAAGGACACATTTTACATCTTTTAAACATTTATGAACTCTAACTCACTCTAGGACTCCTTTTCACATGTTTAGACACATATTTCATGCGTTAACCATCAAAAATCTCTCTCTTTTCATCACTTACAAGCTCTCATATCCCTTTTACAACCTTTCCAATTTTGAATTTATAAAAGAGAGGGAAAGTACAAATTTTGAAATTTTGATTGCTTGACCACCTGAGATGACTTCAACACATCCTAACATACCTATCTTAACCTCCTCAACAAGGAAATAAGGATAAATTTCATTTTTGATGTTCTTTTGATGATGATGTTGCATCATACTCCCAAGGTGGAGAAATGAACCCATGTAATTTGTTTGGATAGTTATATCTCTAAATAAATATTCATAATCCTTGCATGCTCTTGCTCTTATTTATTCACTCCTACTATCCTTGCTTGCCTCATGACCACCTACATCCCATATCTTATTCTTCATACTTGTATTTTCCTTGAAATTTCTTGTTTTCTTCTTGAATTTCATCTTTATCTTCTCTATCCTCAAGCTTCCATCAACTTTACCTATAAAAACAAACAATACAACATCAAACATACATTTTTCTTCATGTTTTATCACATTATTCATCCATGTTTAACTCTTCCTCATCGTTTTATCATTACTTTCCTTGCTATAATCTTCATTTTCTTTCCTAATTTTTTGCTCTCTTATGTTCATCACCATATCAAGCTACTCTAAACTTGTACTTGTACCTTATTTTCCTTCATTTAGATCATTATTTACCCAAGGAGTCATTATTCTCTCAGCTATAGCTTCACTCATGTTTTTTGTTCCTTTAATTCCAACAAATCTTGCAAAATTTCATCCACTTAACCTATGAAAAACTGATTTGCATACCTTCCATGTTCATTATGCTTATCATTCCACTCACCTTTACTTTTATCATTATTCTCATATGTACTAATGGACTAATATTGTACAACTTCAAAGAATTCACTCAAAGAAACATTAATATCATCTATCAAACAATCAAATTTTCTTACCTTGTCACCATCCCATGCATGATTTTCTTCTCGAACCTATTATACCTGTTGGTTTTCCAAGAAATCTTCATCCTCTTTCATCATTCCATTCTCTCTCTTTTTTGATAGATAATAGTTGGAAAAAAGGATCCAAGGGCCTATTACAAAAGATATTACATTAAGGATCCACTAGAAAAAAATATCTATAAAAAAACATTACAAAACTGGCAAGAGTCAAAAAGGAATTGACCCAAAAGGAGCCCAATAGAAAAAAAAACAACAACAAGACCACTCCATCAGTCAACAAAAATTCAGTAATGAAGCCTCATACACACTTTTCCCTAGTTCGCAAACTGGGACCAACACCATCCCCTAGAAATCATCCTCATCAGAAGAGTTGATATCCAGCTTGCCTCCTTTTACCTTTATCCCCAAAAATTAACCCCTAAAGGGTCTTAACCATGTTCTCTAAAACCTTCACCTCAGCATTCATCCTCTACAAACCCCACAACAAATTCTGATTCTGAGATTTTACCTAGCTAACCGTGTCCTTGAGGGCCTCAATCTTACTAGAAAAGAAGCTAAATATTGTATTTCCTTCCACCAAGCTCTCCTTAGGCATGTTCTCATCAGCATCCCTAGCAAGGTTTTGTAAAGTAGTCACCACATCCACCTCCTGCATAGCTTTGTCCTTCATTTTCTTCAGCCTAATCCTATTGGCAAGAGAAATATGGTCCTCCCAATCATTCCCCAAATAAATACCGACCCCCCTAGTCTACAAATTCGGCTTCCCTAACTTAACCAGAAAAATAATTAAACCTTGATGAAGAAGGACCTTCGTTTTCTCCTCTTTAAAATTTTTAACTAACAATTGCAAGGAGTTAAACAAGTAAAAGGGAATACTCATTCTCTTGCCTCTATAAAAATGGTTCAAGAGCATTAAATGCTGAGAATGCAGCTTCTCGGTACTTCCCATCCAAGGTTATATACTTCATAATGTAGAAATAGACTTCGGCCCACCTCCCTAGCAGAGATTTTTGAGCAATACCATCTTCCATGAAACAGATCTTCTCATCACTTTCCAGAAAAATATGCACTTCCTCTTGAAGATGAGACCTATCCTTGAAAAATTTACATCCCCACAGGTATATCTTATTCACATTACCAATGAAATCCTTAGATACCAAGAAACTCACACCCCTCATAGAAACAAACCCATTATCCCAAGCCAAAGAAAATTCCCTCGAGATAACTTCATCAACCCCCTCAAACTCTGAACAAAATATGAAATACCACCATCCTTAAAAAATCCTAGAGAAAGGAATCCCTCTCCAAACTAGTCGTGAGGAAGGCTCCACCCTAACCCTAGCCCCACCCATCTCAAAATGACTATTGAAGAAAACTTGGAAAAACCTGAAAAACTTGAACCAAACCTTTAAATAACCATTCCCAACCAACACATACACTGTTATGATTTTGACAATAAATCTCACCCATGGTGAATTTATTTCCTAGATGTCAAAATCCTATTCTCACACCCGAATTTGTCTTTCTGCATTTAGCATGGCCTTTGTACTTTGGGGTAACTCCACCTCATCCCACCACCACCTTCTATGATGAATTTGACTGCCAATATTAGCCAATGTGTCAGCACACATATTAGCTTCCCAAAACACATGATTAAAAAGAATATTTTCAAAATTTATAAGCATAGTCTTAGCATCTCTTATAATGGAATCTATATTAATATGGTGCTTAGAGAGGCCTTTCATCACATTAATAATATATAAGGAATCTCCCTCCACCTGAATTTTTTTAATTTGCAAAGAATTAGCCCATAGTAGCCCAATTAAAAGAGCATAAGCCTCAACATAGTTATTTGAATTATTTCCAATAGGTTCAACATATGCTAAAACCAAAGCACCCACTTCATCTCTGATAATACCACCAACTGTAGCTAAACCAGTACTTCCTTTTGCTGCTCCATCAAAATTCAATTTCATCCATCCTTTAGTAGGTTTCACCCATTTAGCACTACTTCTACCCACATTCTTCACTTTGGATGAACTAGTCTTACAGATTTTGTGATTCCTAAGGCTTGAATAATCTTTTGTTCATGTCTAGGAAAACTCGCTTTCTCTTTAAACTTCACAATAGAAAGATAATCTCCATTCTCTCTTTTTTTTTTACCACATTTATATTCTTTCTATTCCATAACATTTTTGTCTCTTTTTGCATTGCTTGTTTTCTCAAAAAACTTGATTTCTCTTTCTTTCCTTGTTCTTGTTCTCTTGACCTTTCAATCACTTACTTTATCTTGACCTCTTCCCTTTACACAACTAGTTTCAAGCCATTTAGGCATTACATATCCATGTTTCTTGATTAAATTTGGGAGCTTCTCATGTCTCTTATTTTCATTCACTTCTTTGATGACATCTTTCACTTGTTTTTCCACTTTCATGGTTTCTTCTCTCAGCTGAAATATTTTCTCTTCTTCAAAAACAACATAATAGGCCACTTAAATTTTATTTTTATCACAAATCCAACCTCTTATTTCATCATATTATCATCTCTCATCGATTCTCCAAGATTTTCTACATCTTTCCTAAACTCTCTCAACTCTTGTTCCATCCACTCTATTGTCACTTAGATCGTCCACCCGCTGAATCGTTAGATGATCCGGTGCAACATGGGAACATCCCCAAGGTGTGGGACCTTGGATCCTTGGGATGAACCTCCGGAGAAGGCTAGATTCATTCTAAACTATGTACATTTGATAGAATATCAGGTTACAAAACCTATGATATTGAAAAAAACTACACTATCCAACTTTTCAGAGAAAAAGGGAGGGAAGTAATCGAGAATAATTGCAATGTTACACCAATAGTTTAAAGAACAAAATATCAACCTCTACAAGCACAAACTATTTAACAGAAATATAATAACTTGCATAACTTTCTACCTTTTCTCATTACAAGAGTTCTTTATATGAAGGTAAAACTTAACAATAATAGAAGAGATTTAATTTATTTCTACACTCATTACTAGTAATTTTTATGAATTACAAAATACAAATTACTAAAGGAGGAAAGACATAATGCAAAGGTAAAATGGATCATTCAAGGATAAGGAAATAAATATTTACAAGTACAATGTTGCGATTGAAATACACAATGCACTCAAGTAAAAGAAGGCTAAATATCAATTTTATAAATAATATCAAGGCCTAAGCCTATATAAAAGTACTCAAAATGACAGAACCTCCTTATACAAATGATGAAAAGTCCTTTTACTACATAATCCATTATCCTATTTATAGATTAAGAAGGTTTTAAAATTATAGCCACTCTTCTTAATTGATACATACTAAAAATAGGATGCATTTACATTTGTAAAATAGTCTTCCACAAATATATCCAAGTAGTTGTCCAAATTTGACCAGTCAAACATGCAACTCAAATGGTGGACCGTGGATTGGATATTCTCAGTGAAAATGGAAGCAAAGAATGAGCTAGGACCGACACCACCCTTTTCCTATTTTGTATTGGTTTCCTTCATTTCTTCTCCATATTGTTTCTAAAAATAATCAAGAAATCACCGATGAGTTCTGTAATTATTTATCATTTGATCTACATGCATAGAAATTTAGGACCTCGCAAATTCAACTATTTGGTTTAGCTTTCCATGAAACTTATTGGCTTGATTTATGACCTTTCGGAGTTGGCTCAAGAAGTTTTGATAAGCTACTAGCTTGTTGATGGATTACAGGCCAAAAGATTTGGTTGTGTCAGTATCCTCTTCAATTAGACTCTTGAAATTTGTAATGATATGATCTGTTGGAAGCACATTAAAATATTCATTTTAGAACCTACAATGAATAGTATCAAACTCATCTATGATATCATTAATCTTTTCAATGCTCTTTCTTCATGCTTATACCAACTTTGGAATGGCCTCCTACAACATCTAGACATGAAACTCCATGGATTCATTATACTCAAACAATTTCAAACAGTCGTCAATGATCCCTTCTCCTAGGATTAGATCAAATTTAACACTTTGAACTTCCTTCCAGGCCTCCAATGTGAACTCCAGATTATCACATTCTTCTCTTAGGATACCATACATTTTGGTAACCATATCTTGTTAGAAATCTAGGCACTGAGAGGGGGTGAATAACTACTTATTAGAATTTTTGCAATTTAGATTTGGTCAATCATCCAATCTTTAAATTACCTTAACCATGATAAGCATGCATATTCAACTAGGAGAGAGAAAATAAAACAAGCATTCATGAACACATGTAGAGACTATATTTAATGTGGGAAACCCATAAGGAAAAAAACCACTTTGAAACCAAGAACTAGGCTTAGGACAAAAATGTCCTGCAAATGTTACATGATTTCATGGTTGAGCTTCAACTCCAAATATTTGACCAAGAAACCACTAAGTCTTTAACAAGCTACTACTTGTCTAGAAGCTTCAAATCCCAATTTTAATCTAGCAACAATTGACCTTTGGTAAGCTTTAACTTATAGGAAGCTACAACTCCCCACATGTTAATCTACAACTTAGACTTTATCATATTTTTGTCACATCTAAAGTGTTGTCTTATACAACTGATAGTGATAACTAGATGAAATTACTCTTATTTCTTCTCTCCTCTTATTAATTTTTCATAGATTTAATACACTAACACCCTTCTTATTTTCTCAAAAACATGCCCTCAACTCTACATTCTTTCGACAACATATTCAAATTCAAAATCCTTCTTTTATATATGTTATCTCTACATCTAACCATTCACATTCACTTACTACATAGAATGAGAAGATATTTTCTCTTCTAGGCTTGTCTCTTCAAGTGCCGACAATTCTTTGACTTGTCTCTTCATTTTCCATCTTTAGAAGATCCACTTGTGAACATGACCTTACAGACTTCACATGAAGATCAAATAAGCTTGGAAGCTCAACCAACATCACACTTTGAACTGTTCCTCACATAATTTCCCGACTAAGATAAAATTTTGTCACAAATTTCTCCTTTGTTTTGAGATGAATCAACCTAATTTATTTTACAACACCTTTCCGATCTTCTTACAAACATTACCTATAATTTTTGGAATTTTTCATCAGTTAAAATTCAAGTTTCGATGATTTTCATGTCAAACCAAACTTGCATAGTCACCACACTAGCTATAAATAGGCTTGTCATATTTCAAACCTTCTTAGTCCTTTGGTCTCATTCACCAAACACGTGTCACCATTCTAGAAAACCTAAAAGTGATGGACTTAGGTAGACTCCATCTTATAGAATAAACCACATTTGATAGAGTTTTGGGTCCACTAGCCCTTCTTGTAGTCAACGAGCCCATCCTCACAACCAATCAAAGTTTGACATGGATTTAATATTCTTATCGTGTGTACCATTTGTGAAGTTCTATCCAATAATAAATCTCCACGCACTTTGCACTTGTCAAACTATTCTTAACCTCCACTAGCCACCACAAGAAGCAAGCCAATAATGAAGCTCCATGCACTTCGTAATGTTATACTTTTGATAACATGTATTTGACCAACACGACACATGATATAATAGGGAGGCTCCAAGATCCTTTGCAATCTCAAGCTTTTGATAACCTATATCTGACCAATGCAACACATGATCTAATAGGAAGCTCCATGTTCCTTCACATATTTGCAATGTCTATCTTTACATTTTCCATATCTATGTCAGAGCATGAAAAGTGAGCCAATCAGAAGGATCCACACATCTACACATTTCAAGATGTCAGACAAGATTTATTTTTCACAACTTGCTTCTTTTCTTCACAACTACTAGGCGGACCCAAAATTTTATCTAATTTTATCTCACCATGTGTCTATTGGGTTTCAGGAGTGAGGATGCATGAAGCATGTTGACTTATGTTGACCCGCATTTGATCTGCCTCACCACGTGGACCCAAAATATAATTAAATCCTACTCATCCCAACCTAAAAACTTTGAATGGCCATAACTTCCTCCAGAGAGCTCCAAAATTGCAAAAATTGGTCTCGTTTGAAAGGTCTCCTTGAGTTCTCAAAAACACATACCTTCACCATCTCCAAAATATATTGCACATATTGGAACAAGCATTTCAAACTTGTAGATCATCTGAGCTGAGCATACCAATCTTCTCGACTTTAATAAACACCACCCCGAAAGCTCAAAGAACCATCCTAAGATGAAATGCAAACCATTGACATACATCTATATGCATGAAATTTCACTTCTCATTTTCCATCAATGCCATGTGAGATCAATGACAATACCAACTAATGCAACATGGTTCAAAATATCTTTCTCCAGCTTGAGCTTGTTATACAAAGTGAAAACATCCTTTACCACCTGCTCCCTTCTTGGATCATAATTTTAATCCAATCCCTAACTACTCGCCCTTGCTATCAAATCTTTTCAATTTTAATGAAATAACTTGCATCAAATCTTGTGGATATTATGAGAGCAGTTGAAGGGTTTGGTCTTATGGAGGATAGCTTTAAATTATTTGACTTCGTATTTAATCTCATCCTTGGTGATAATATCCTTATCAAATTTGTCCAGGATGTTTTCGAGAGCAACCAGGACATCTCGTTTGGTACCTTCGTGTGTGGAATTTACCAGAGAGAACCTAGAAATTTGATAGTCTACCACACTGATATCTTCCTTTGACTTACCAAAGAGTGAGGTTACTATTTTAATAAATATTTCCCTATCTAATTGACTAAAAGGTATTAAATAACCCTTCATCTCTTTTCTTGACATCAAGGAGTCAGATCTAAGATATTGAGATCAACATCATCTCCAATAGGTATCTTCTTCTTCTATTTGGGGTTTGTCTACTTAGCCATGTAGGAGTAGAAGAAGAAGCAACCAACTGTTTAGAGTATGACATGGGCAATCGACATCATAGTAGTGAGTGGATGGACAATGAAATGGCATTTGTTGCAGTAATCACCAATGGTAATGATGTGGTGATAAGTGAGGAAGGGGTGGAAAGGATATCCGTGGGAA
The DNA here is from genome assembly GCA_018340775.1 of Taxus wallichiana var. yunnanensis. Classification (NCBI taxonomy): domain Eukaryota; kingdom Viridiplantae; phylum Streptophyta; class Pinopsida; order Cupressales; family Taxaceae; genus Taxus; species Taxus wallichiana. Next base: position 519,325,831 of record CM031242.1, on the reverse strand, counting down.
TGGATTAAACAGAGGGGTGGTGTGAGAGGAAGTGGGAAGAAATTCCTTAGGAAGGGGAGTTCCTAGAGGAGAAACTAGGGCCAAAACATCCCTGGATGAGAAAGAGGGAAGAGAGGAAAATACCTGGTCCATGGTAGGAGATGAGCTTATGGGAGTACGGGAAATGGGAGGAGAATGGAAGATGTAGATATAGGAAGAGTTAAAGGTGGAGGAGATAGAGGAGCTGAAAATGGTGATGAAGGAAGAGGGGGTGATTGCAACACTTGAGTGGTGGATGGGGAAACACCCGACTTAATGACTTATATGGAAGGAAATTTAGAAGAAGAACCAACTCCTACATACAATGGTGATTTGGTGAGGCTTGGTTGTACATGTGTTACTATAACATTGACCTTTTATGACACCTTTGGTGTAATTCCCAATGAAATCAACCATTGGTCATTCTGATTGAGAATATGAGTTGTGCGCTCCTTAAAAATCATGTACTCTCAAGTGACCAATTGATCCATGACAATGGTTGATCCTTCACATTTTTTTCTCATAGATCAGGTCTAAAGCCTCTCCATCATCTTTAAGACCCTCATGTATATCTACAATTCTATAGTTGGCTATCTCATCAAGATTCAACCTCCATAGTCTCTTTCCGTATCTTTGCAATTCTATCTCTACAATTGATCCATATATTCCAACTCCAAGATATAAACACTAGTTGGTCCATGTCCACAAACCATTCCCCAATAATCAAAGTTGATTCATGGCTGATAGGTCTTAATTTTCATTTTCTGCATTTCACCCTTGACATTATTTTCTTTATATGAGGATGCGCAAATGTACCAACCCAAGGTTAATGGGAATTGGACTCCTGCCTTGTGCCTTCTTTGTTGAATCTTTGGAGATGTAGAAATTGTAAAAATAAATCCATCAATACCCACTTATCCATGGGAAAACTTGGTATTTTATAAGGAGCACCTGAAAATCCTCCTAATATGATACATGTGAAGATTTGGAATTGCAAGAAAATACAACCCCAAGTCCTCGACTACATTCTAAGAACTATCTCGATATCATTCGATTATAAATCTCCTTATTAAAGATGTAAATGAAGGCAAAAATAAAGCATCATTCACACTTATGAACTAGTTTGACCCATATTTCATCATTAGTTGAGGATAGACGTCATAAATTGGTGATGAATTCCTTACCCCTGTGGGTGTCAATCTTGGATAGTTTCTCATTCCCACAAAGGGCATATACCAGATAATAAGTCATATAGAATTTTCATGTGGCTGGTAATTCTAACATCTAGGTGTGTATGGCATCGCTGATGTGCTCTTCCCACTCGAGTGAGATCAGCATTTTTATGAATAATAGAAATGTACAAGTACATCCATTCCTAAAAATTTGTGAAGACAAGAGCCTTGTAACTCTGCTAAACAATGTGATAATGCAATTCACTTCCTGAATGAAATATGAGAGGGGAATGGTGTTTGGAACTCTAGTCACTTTGAAGACTTAGGTCTTTCTAAATAGATCTTACTAAGAACCTTAACACAAGAATTGGAATATTTTTTCTAATGCTCAAGAGCATAGCTGGGAGAAATCGAGGAATATCCTTGACGTCAAGACATTTTAACAAATCTTCGAAATAATCAGATCCAGTCTTATTACAATTGTCCCATCATCATCTTTTACCATTCATGAATCAAAATTATAATGTTTTTTTTTTTGTTAGTATAAATTAAAGACACTACCTTGAGGGTGGAAAAGCAACACCAATGCAATTCCACTATCATAAATACTTTTAATCCAAGCATTCTTAGATGGATCTCTAACTCTACCCCAAAACTCTAGCAAATCTATGTGTTCAAGGTCAGTGTCTCTAATATTTTCAATGCCAGATGTGATCCTAGAAGGGGAGAAAACCCTTGGAAGATATAATTAATTTTCCCATTTCCTTTAGATGATGATTCTGAAATTTTCCTTGGGAAGAATGTCCGAAAACATTATGAAGCTCTCTAAAGCCGAGAGTGGAATTCAAACCATGAAAAGAAACAAGAAACCTCAAAAATGCATTGCGAAAGTTGATCCCTTATTTGCAACATTGAAGTTCTGATTTGATCTTCCATGGGAGTAAACCCTTGTTTTGCAAGATTTAACCACCAAAATTATATGGGCATAGGTTATTGTGTGTTTTTCAACCTCCAAATTCCGATTTATTCTCGCTATGGAAGTTGTGGCTTGATTTGCAGCGTTGAAGTTCCAACCCGGTGATTAGCACTTGAAAATTCTTCTATTATTGAGTAAAAATAAGATCTAAAAGCCTAAGCTTCACTAAAAATACAACAATTGAAAGAAGAATAGAAATGAGAGAAAAACCAAATATACAAGGAAGAAAACCCTAATAATAAACCAAAATGAAAAACATCAATACCACCCATTATGTCGTAAAAGATGGATAAAGAATGCCCAAAATAATAACACAAAACATTGTAAAAAAATTATGACATTAAAACTTAGCAAAATATCAAGTGGGTTGAAGAAAAATCACGAGTTTACTCACAAAGCCACGCAAGAGGTACGTTGAAATTCGAGGAAGCATCAACAAGTTAGTGTACAAAATGTCAGGTGAAAATGATGTGTAAAAATTGACCTTAAATAGAAAAGGGTGAATTAATTACCACATAGGTGACACGTGTGGGTATGTGGAATTTAATATGTTGACTTAGAGTCAAAACTTGGCCCCCCTTTTGCATTGCCTCAGGTTTACAAGTTGAGTCCCAAAACTTGACTCCCGACTCAAGCAAGATCATTTGGGGTTTTATAACCCAATTTGCAATTTGCATGCAAATTGCAAGTTGATTCCTCAAACACTGAAATACATATAAATTCATACCATTTTGGGTTTCGTGTTTCAGACTTTGGTGTCTATTTTACATGTAATAAAATAGACATCGAATTCGAAACTTGAAACCCAAAATGGTATGAATTTATTTGTATTTTGGGTTTCAAGACTCAACTTGTGAATTGCAAATTGGGTTCAAACCCCAAATTATCTTGCTTGGTCTGGGAGTCGGGTTTTGGGACTCAACTTGCAATTTGCATGTAAATTTCAAATCGGGTTCCAAAACCTGAAATGTAACTTAGAGGTCACGTTTTGGAACTCAAATTGCAATTCGCACGCAAATTGCAACTTAACCTTTGATCCCGAAATGGTCTAATTCCCTTTATATTTCAAGTTTTGGGTTTTGGGAAGCAATTTGCATGCAAAATGTAAATTGATTTCGAAACCTGAAATTTGAAATACATATAACACTTTAATACATAGAAAATTTTCTCAAATAACTTTATGAATAAATAACACTTGATAAAGGGATTTTTACAAGAAAATAGTTCAAAAGAGAAGGAAAACTATCAAGGGGACTTGAAAATTCAACATTTTTGGTGACCTCCAAGGAATTATTTCTTATTAAGCATCGATCTAATAGCCTTAAGCAATCCATTGGGCATAGAAGTCATCTAAGCCTCAAGAAAAAAACTAAAAAACCTCCAAAAAATCAAATGAAAACCAAAACAAATGATGAAACAAAAAAATAAAAGAATGTGTTCAAAAGCACTTGGAGGAAGAGAAACTAGACTACTACACAAGGTGAAAATACCTCAATAAAAATATTTGAGGTGTATCCCATTGATTGGGATAGTATTCCATTTATTGGGATAGGAAATTCTTCTTCATTGAGTCCATAAAGACAAAATGAATTTGCCTCTTTCTAACTAGTGATCAATTATGGACCACTCCAAAGGGCATAAAAATTGCATGCATCCTTGGTTTGGCCATGTCTACATCCCATTTAAGAACTAGGTCTCCCTCTTGGAAAGACTTAGTAGTTTCTCTTATGTTGAAGGTCTTATTCATCTAAGCTTTATTCAACTCAAGAGTCTTCATTGCTTGTTTTCATTTTTCTTCGAATTCCATAAGTTTACCAAACAATGCTATCACAGGGTCACTTTCCATCATTTCCAACTATTGTGCTAGTTCCAAAGATGGTAACTCCAAAGATAAAGGAATATTTTCTTCCCTCCCATACACCAACATAAAGGGAGAATTTCCAATGGCCCTTTTGGAGTAATCCTATCTTCCCAAAGAGCAGTCTTGAGTTTTGTGTGCCAAGTTCACCGTTACTTGCCATTGTCCTCTAGGTAATATGTATCATATTTTTTTTGCTAGACTCGATAAACCATTACCTTAAGGGTAATAATTTGATGAATGTTTTAGATAGACACCATTTTTCATGGCCCACTCACTAAGCTTCATGCCTATGAATGCCTTGGCGTTATCTAAAATGATAGTGAAGGGAACACCAAATCTTGTCCTTATTCAACAAAAATCATTAACTTCCGGATGTGATACCATCGCTTGGATCCTATTTTTGGATATCATATGATTAAATTTATTTAATGTCTATACAATATCAAAAACTTATTTCTCTATGAAGGAGTAGTTTAGTTCGTAGTCTTTGATAGATTGGCTAAAGAAATAAATTTGTTGTTTCATCTGCTCATCATTTTACTAGGTAAGAATCTTGGAGATGTTTTCTAATCTGTGTGAAGGCATAGAGGATGAAATATTTTTGATATAGCCTTTTTGATAGCCTCAAAGCTACACTTACCTTCTGTATTCTAGTTAAATGATATGTTCTTCTTCAAAGATAGCTATGAGGGCTTTGGCGAAAGTGGAAAATTGAGGTATAAACCTCCTTACAAAATTGATAGTCCCCAAGAAACTTTGGAGACCCTTTTTATGGATTGGAAGAGAAAGTGCCAAAATAACATGTATTCTTTCTAGGTCAATTGAAATTCCTTCCACCAAAATGATATGTCCTAACAATTTCCCTTCATGGACAACAAAAATACATTTTTTCAGGTTCAAGGAACCCCGAATTCCCTGCATCTATCAAATACTTTCTTTAGATGATCCATATGGTCTTGTGCATGCTTGGAATACACAATTATATCGTCTAGATAAACAAGGATCATATCATTTATAATCCATTTGAAGGCCATATCCATAGCTCACTAGAAAGTGGCACCAACATTAGACAATTTGAATGACATATTATTGTAGGAAAATATGCCCCACTTGGTGGTGCCATTTTGAATTGATTTTATTCCTTAACCAAGATTTGGTTATAACTTGAATACCCATTAAGTAATGAAAATATTTCTTCTCCCACCATCGTTTGGATAATATGTTCCATAAATGGGAGAGGATAGTGATCCTTAAGGGAAGCCTGATTGAGATCCCTAAATTCCATGCACACCGATTTCCTATTTTTTTCCTAACTGGAACCAAGTTGGTGACCCAGAGGAGTGCTTGATTGGGAAAATAATAATAGCCTTAATGAGTTTGGAAATCTCCTCCTCATCATTGGTTCAATTTAGGAGTGACCGGTATCTACTTTTTCCTTATTGGCCTTACATTCAAGTTAAGGTCAATGGTGTGCTGGGATAACCCTAGATCGAATCCCCTAAGATATTCATAACTCCAAGAAAAATATCATTATATTCTTGGAAAATCCTGACAAAATCCTATTTTTGACTGGCGTGCATATCTTTTGAATATTCAAAATTCTATACTTTGTAATCTGCACTGTTCAAAATCATCTTCTTTGATAATCATGTTATTTTTTTCTTTTAAACTAGTCATCTAATTTGAATATAGATTCAAGAGTGAAAAGACCCTTTGGAAAATTATTTCCCTTTAACTGAATGATTTAATCATTATAAGCTTCTTGTAACTTGGACTGGTTTTTCGATGAAAACTCATCCTCTTCTTGAAGGAAAAGAATGATTTGTTGGTCATTGTCAAAAACTTTCCAATTACTCATATTATCAAGCACTATTGGTCTTACAAATAACATGAATAAATTACTTTCTTATTTCATAACATCAAAAGGGTTATCATATTAAGATCCCACTATTACACACCTATCTACATCTTGATTTTGATTCCTGGGGACCACATGAATGCAAAAAGCTTCAAATTCCTCAATCAAGTCCCATACCCTATTCTTGTAGGATCTCAACATATTATTCTTTACCACACTATGAGCTCGACATGATGAATGACAAGTTTTCTATCCCCAAAAATAGTCAACGGTTTGATAACTCTCTTTTGAGCCAGTTGAATTCCATGCACCAATGGCTTCATATTCGGCTACATTATTAGTGTAGTTGAATTGAAGTAAGAAGGATAAGAATTATTTCTTACCTTGCAGGAAATAAGCACAACACCAAAATCGACACCATTTCTTCTTCTTGATCCATCGAAGAAGAGTTTCCATAATCCTTCAAGATCATCTTGGGATTTGAGAAGATTGGGTATCGTAATTACCTCCTTGTGGATGCAATAAGTCCCCAATCTTGTTTGTTCCAATTCTTGGGCATATGGATCAAACTAAAGTTCAGCTCCCAATCATAGAGTAATGTTTGTTGGATTTATTCAATAAGAGTTGTGGCTTCATGATCCTCAATGTCCTCTTCCTAAATATACAAGGTGTAATTCATGTTGATACACTAGGGATATAAGGTTTGACATGATTTTTACATATTGGATTAACCCTTATAGTTAACTTAGTTCCATACCTAATTCTGAGGATCATGTGTGACTAGTCACAGACAGATACCAACCCATCTTGGTGGTTAAATCTCTAGAGAGACATATAGAAAATAAGGGAGGAAGATTGATAATAGATATGTCTTGAGTGATTGATAAACTCTTTCGGGAATGTAAAGTAAGATTCAAATATTTAATCATGAAAATGGTTTTAACAATAGTTACATCTAATTGAAAAACTCCCCTAGTTATTGTATACCTTGAATACCTAGCACATAAAAATTTCTTTAGGAATTACGGATCTTACTAGCATCGGATTAAATCATACCATTGTGCACCTGATGTTTTCTAATAATTAAAAAGATATAGAAATGGAGTGGTTTTCTAGACTTAGAAGCATTTATCACTTCAGGAATGACACAAACCGGTAGAAATAGATGGGCCTCTCTTCTCTTCTTCACGTGGTGAATTGAATCTTTTCAAAGCTTCTTGCAGTAGATTCCTTTGTGTTGAGTTGTGGAGCTCAATTACTTTAGTTTAGCATGTAATGGAAACTTGTTGGAAAATACAAGAACTCTCATTGGTCAACGGGGAACTGACATCACTCACCTAAGACCGACATAGGTTAGGAAGGACCGTCATCAATCAAGAAAGGAAAGAACCAGCATCGATTAGGGATAACCAACATTGATTATCTGTGTGAGGATGTTTTGATTAACTCTTAGGAATTAGATCTATTTTCAGCATTAAAGTATTTCTATTGATTGTAATTGCATGGCTAAATGCCCTAATTCTATAAATGACTATATAAGCATAAAAACTCGGGTTTAGAAGTAAGAAGTAAGAATTATTAACAAGAATTAGAAAGAACTTGCAAAATTTGGTGAGAGAGAGAATTCTTGGTGATGAAGCAAAATCTTGAAGAAAGTATTGTACATCTGAGAGGTGTGGAAGATTGTAAATCTTCATTGTATATCTTTTCAAAGCTTTGGATAATAGATTGGCTTGTTTCTTGGTGGACGTAGCCTACACTTTGGGTGAATCACGTTAAATCTAGTGTTAATTTATGTCTCTTGGTTTGCATATTTCTTCCATTATAATATCTGTTTTTATTTGCATGTATGCTTAGATCGATATATTATCTCGTATAATCGTGTGTTAACCCTAACAACTGGTATCAAAGCTTTGTTTGAGGGTTTTTTTTGTTGACGATTTACTCACGAGAGGGTTTTTTGATTGAGTGGGAGCTACATGAATGGTAGAAGAAAATAAATACAAGGTAGAGAAATTTGACGGCCGAAATTATCAATTATGGAAGATGCAGATTAAGGATTATCTATATCAAAGAGATTTGTATTTACCGTTGGATGAGAAGTTAGACCTATGAAGATGACTGATTAAGAATGGAATATTATTGACATAAAGGCTTTGGGTTCTAAAGATTGAGCCTAGTAGCATCCGTGGCTTCCAATATTACAAAAGTAGCTTCTACAATAGAGTTAATGAAATCTCTTGCTAATTTATATGAAAAACCTAGTGCTTCAAATAAAGTTTATTTGATGAAGAAATTATTTAGTTCTAAGATGCATGAAGGTGGATCTGCATCTAGTTATTTGAATGATTTCCAATCTATATTAAATCAGTTAAAATCAGTTGTAATACCATTTGATGATGAGGTAAAAGAACTTTTACTCTTATGTTCTTTTCTTGATAGTTGGGATAATTTGGTAATGGTTGTTAGTAATACATCATCTGCTAATAATATTTTGAAGTTTGATGATGTGGTTAGTATAATCTTGAATGAAGAAATTTGCAGGAAGAGTACAGAGGAATCATCATCTGGAAATGCTTTGAATGTAGAAAGCAAGGGTAGGAAGAAGGAGAGATCCAAGAGTAAGAGTAATGGGAAATCAAAGTCAAGGGATAGCAGATCTAAATCCAAAAGTAAGGGAATTACTTGTTGGAAATGTGGAAAGAAAGGACATGCAAAGAAATATTGTTGGTCAAAGGATAAAGAGAACCAAAAACCAGATAAAGGTAAAGAAGAAAATCTTGCTACATCAGAGGTAATGCAAGATGCTCTTATTCTTTCTTTAGATAGTAGAACAAAATCATGAGTTTTAAATTCAGGAGCTTATTTCCATGCAACCCCTAATAAGGGTTATTTCAGGAATTATGTCCAGGGCAATTTTGGGCATGTTTATTTGGGTGATGATGAACCTTGCAGTATCACTAGTAAAGGGGAAGTTCATCTAAAATTACAGAATGAAAATACATGGGTATTGAAAGATGTGAGGCATGTGCCAAGCCTCAAGAGGAATCTTATTTCTATAGGGCAACTAGGTGAATCTGGTTGCATGGTTACTTTTATAGGAGACTCTTGGAAATTCACCAAGGGTTCTTTTGTTGTGGAAATACGTAAGAAGGTAGGAACGTTATATTTATCTACTTGCATTATTGGTTCCTTTTCTACATTATCTACTTCAGATTCAAATACATGCAAGTGGCATAATCGGTTAGGTCATATGAGTCAAAAAGGAATGCAGACCTTAAAGGCTAAGGGTAAGTTATTAGATTTGAAATATTTAGATCTTTATTTTTGTGAGCAATGTATCTTTGGAAAGCAAAAGAGAGTGAGATTTCTCAAAGTTGGGGCAACTAAGAGGGAGCAGAAATTGGAACTTGTACACTCAGATGTGTGGGGACTAGCTCAGGTAGCTTCTTATGGAGGATCCCAGTATTATGTTACTTTCATTAATGATGCTACAAGAAAGGTATGGGTTTATTGTATTAAACATAAATCTGATGTTTTTGAGACTTTTAAAAGATGGAAAGCCCTTATTGAGAATGAATAAAATTCTAAGTTAAAGTGCCTTAGATCTGAAAATGGTGGTGAATATTGTAGCAAGGATTTCAATTATTATTGTTCATTGGATGGAATACGTAGAGAAATAACGGTTCTAAGAACACTATAGGAGAATGGTGTTGTAGAAAGAATGAATAGGACAATCATGGAACGTGCTAGAAGTATGAGGATACATTTTGGATTGCCCTTGCAGTTTTGGGTGGAAGCAATTGATACAATGGTTTATTTGATTAATTGTGGGCCTTCAAGTTCACTAGATGGAGGAATACCAGAGGAAGATTAGACCGGAAAAGAGGTAGATCTTTCTTTTCTTAAATTTTTTAGTTTAGAAGCTTTTGTGCATGTTGATAAGGAAAATAGAAAAAGTTAGATGCAAAATCCAAGAGATGCACTTTCATTGGTTATGGATCTGGTGATTTCGGTTTCCGTTTTTGGGATTTAGAGAATTCTAAAATTATTAGGAGTCGTGATGTTGAATGGAATGAAAAGAGAATGTATAGGGATCAAATTTTGGTACCCAAGGATGAACCGGTTGAGAAGTTTGTGAATGAAAATGAACTCTCAGATTTAAAAGAATTACCGACAAGGTTACACAGTAACCGGTGTCGGTTGACCCCTAACCGGCACCGGTCAGACAAACCAGTATCAGTTACAGAAGATCCAAATTGGCATCGGTTAGCAAAACCAGCGTCGATTAGAGGTGACCGGCATCGGTCATTGTCAGATTTGGATAGGAATGTCCAGGAGGTCCAGATTGAGCCTCCGATACCCCAAACTCCTGTGAGAAGGTCACAAAGGGTAAGTAAACCTCCAAAAAGATTTACACCTCTATTTTATTTATTATTAACTGATAATGGTGAACCAAAGAGATTTGAAGAAGCAATGCAGGATAAGACTCACGTCCAGTGGGAGCATGGCATGGATGAGGAGATGGAATCCTTGGAATAGAACCAGACTTGGGATTTGGTTAAGTTTCCAGCAGTAAGAGAACATTACAAAACAAGTGGGTTTATAGGATCAAGGAAGAAGAGGGTCGACAGAAAAGATACAAGGAAAGACTTGTAGTAAAGGGATTTGCATAGAAAGCATGTATTGACTTTGGTGAAATATTTTCTCCTGTTGTTAAAATGACTTCTATTTGTACTGTATTGAGCTTAGTTGCAATAGAAGACTTGCATTTAGAGCAACTAGATGTGAAGATGGATTTTCTTCTTGGTTATTTAGATGAAGAAATTTATATGTAGCAATGCCCACTTTGGTATGAAGTCAAAGGTAAGGAGAAATTAGTGTACAAAGTTGAAAAAGAGCCTATATGCACTCAAGCAAGCTCCAAGGCAATGGTACATGAGGTTTGATAATTTTATGCATAAGCATGGTTACTTGAGATGTGAATCCGACCATTGTGTTTATTTTAAGAGGCTTGAAAATGGGATCTATATTATTTTTTTATTGTATGTGGATGATATGCTTATTGTAGAATCTAGTATGCAGGACATTGGTGAGCTTAAGAGAAAGCTAGCTCACACATTTTCTATGAAGGATTTAGGAGATGCAAAAATAATCCTTGGCATGCAAATACACAGAGAAAGAAAAAACAAGAAATTGTATTTGTCTCAAGAGGCTTATATCAATAAGGTGTTAGAAAGGTTCAACATGCAAAATTCTAAACCTGTTAGCACACCTATGGCTGGACACTTCAAATTGAGTGAAGATCAGTGTTGATCATCACATGAGGAGGTCAAATACATGACATGAGTGTCATATGCTTTAGCAGTTGGGAGTCTCATGTATGATATGGTTTGTACTAGACCAGACATTGCACGAGCAGTGTGAGTGGTGATTAGATATATGGCCAATCTAGGTAAAGAGCATTGGAAAGCAATCCAATGAAATCTCGTATTTGAAAGGGACTTTTAGCATGCAGTTATGCTATGGAGGTTTGGATATTTCATTATGTGGCTATGTTCATTTAGATATGGCTGGAGATCTGGATGGTAGAAGGAGCACTACTAGATACATTTTTATAATAGGTGGGATGGTAGTTAGCTAGATTTTGAGATTGCAGAAGGTTGTGGCTTTGTCTACTACGAGGCAGCGAGTATGTTACAGCTACTACGAGAGGCTAGTAAGGAGATGATATGGATGAGTAGGTTCATGAAAGATTTGGGAAAGGAGCAAGGTGATTGTAAACTATTCATTGATAGTCGAGTATAATTCATTTGGCAAAGAACGAAACACATTCAATTGAGGTATCACTTCATATGGAAAGTATTGGAGGATGGACAGTTGAATCTAGAAAATATTCATATGAGCAAGAACCCTACGGATATGCTAACAAAGCCATTAGCAAAGGAGAAGTTGGAGCTACACTCCACTTCTGTTGGTCTTCAAGTTTGAGACTTGAAGAGGAAGAAACAAAGCTAAGGAAGGATCCAAGAATGATGTTGTACATGTATGGTGCAGTAATTAATCTCCAAGTGGGAGATTGTTGAGTTATGGAGCTCAATTACTTCAGTTTAGCATGTAATGGAAACTTGCTGGAAAATATAGTAATTGTCATTAGTCAAGGGGGAACCGACATTGGTCACCCAGGACCGACATCGGTTAGGAAGGACCATCATTGGTCAAGAAAGAAAGGAATCGACATCGGTTAGGGATAACCGACATCGGTTATCTATGCGAGGATGTTTTAATTAACTCTCACAAATTATATCTATTTTCAGCATTAAAGTATTTCTATTGATTGTAATTACATGGCTAAGTGCCCTAAGTCTATAAACAACTATATAAGCATAAAAAATAGGGTTTAGAAGTAAGAAGTAAGAATGATTAACATGAATTAGAAAAAACTTTCAAAAGTTGGTGAGAGAGAGAATTCTTAGTGATGAAGCAAAAGCTTTAAGAAAGAAAGTAGTGTACTTCTAAGAGGTATGGAAGATTATAAATCTTCATTATATATCTTATCAAAGCTTTGGATAATATATTGGCTTATTTCTTGGTGGACGTAGCCCAAACTAGGTGAACCAAATTAAATCTAGTGTTGATTTATGTCTCTTGGTTTGCATATTTCTTCCGGTATAATATCCACTTTTATTTGCATGTATGCTTAGATCTGATCTATTATGTCATGTGCACAACCGATGTGCTAACCCCAACACTTTGTGATGGACTAGAAAGCACCTCCCAAACAATGACATTAAGGTTCATCTTTTTCATTTGATCACCTATGCTAAAAGAAATACCCACCACTTTTAACATAGCTTTCAATGTTGTTACATACTCCTTTGGAAGTTGGGCATTTGGCATCATAATGTTGGGTTGATTGTCTTTTCTCATAGCTTGACTACCATGGGATCCTAATTATTTACCGCTTAAATATTTTCTCATTGTTGCTTGCGACGAAGTTAGGAAGTAGATGTTTGATCAAACCTAGAGCTTCCCCTATATTTCCTCATTTTTCAATCATGTATTAAATACTACTTGCTATGGATACCACATTAAATCTACAAAAATTCTCTTGTTTGCAATTCAACAAGGTTAACTCCCCTTATGTCTCTAGTTAACGTGTGTCTTCCTGTGAGAATATTTTACTTGTTGCTCCGTGAGTATGGATATGATCTGAACTATGAGTGATTAGCTAAGCACTCCATTGGGATACATATTTTGGTTGTGTGGATGAGAGCATGGGTAACACCATTCATAATCTTGAACAATATTGTTTTGCACCTGAACAATGTATGGAAGAGTTGGCAACAAGCGGTTTTTTGGTATTCAAGGGTTTGACATTAAAGATTTGATTTTGAATCTAGACATTACTATGAAAATGTTACCGATTGGGTTGATAATGTTGATTCGTATATTCGTAAGGGTTATTACATTGTGACTGCTGCCTTTTGAGATAAACCAACTCATTGCTAAAAATCTGAAGCAAATATTTGACCTCATAGAGATCATTGGAGGGAGGTATTGTTTGAGATGATTAGTTGCACACTAAAGGAAGAGGAGAAACAGCTTGATTAGGCGATTAGTGAAAAACTCGGAAACAAAGCCATTAGGGTCTTGGAGTTATCTTTCCCACTGGATCGAGATAATTCTAATCTCATATAACAATACCATAGGAGTTTGACAGAGTTATTCCACCCATTGATTAGATCATAACCACAACATCACTATTCAAATCTTGCAACTAGTACAAAAATAATTTATTTGAGGAGGGATTGATCAGTGGTGGAATATTATTCCATGTCTTTTGAAACCAAAAATTGACATCTCCTATGAGCTCGTAGGGATCTCTTTTGATAGTAGTCAATTGTTCCATAAGAGATACATGATCACTCTTGTCTTTGATTTGTTTACTGAGTTTCTTTCCTAGTTCATCCCATTTATGTATAGTGATGGGTAGACCATGATGAAGATATTTTCCCTTTAGGGAAGTAGTAATAAGCCTAACCACCACATTATCTTCCATAATATTATGGATAAAAAAATATTCACAACATTTTATATGTGCTCAGTAGTATTGACATTGCTTTCACCAATGAAGAATGACAAAATTTTAAGAGATTTTATAGGTATTGCATCATGTTGAGCGAGCACCAATGGACTATCACCATTGAAATTGGTTAAGATGTGATTCCTTACTACCATTACGATCGGTGGTTGATCTCTCATTGCGAGAGGAATCTTCCAAATGGAGGGTTGACTATGCCTACGCAAGAAGATGATGAAGCTTCTCCTTTTCTTCTCCTTGGAGGAGATAAAGAGAGTTCGATGAGTCCACGATTTCCTTTCCACGCATAATATCTTGTTTGAATACTTCACATAAGTTCTTGTACTAGATCCGGAAACTTAGATATATGGAGTCATCATGTACCTTTGATTAATGAAAATTCTAAGAGAAGTACCAACTTTTATCTTTGTCTCACTTTGTGTGTGCCAAAAATCTGTTGGAGTAGTGAAGGAACCGAGGTGGCTAGGATATTTCAATGGAACACCTACAAAATATAAATATTTCAATACTTTTCCCACCAAGCATGCCAAAAACTGCCGGCACTTGGATCGTGCACTCGTTGAATCATTAGATGATCCATTGTAACATGGTAACATACCCAAGATGTGGGACCTTGGATCCTTGGAATGAACCTCCACGAAAGCCGTGTTCCTTCTAAACTATGTACATTTGATAGAATATCATACTACAAAACCTATGATACTTGAAAAAAAATACACTATCCAAATTTTCGAGGAAAAAGGGATGGAAGTAATCGAGAATAATTGAAAATTTTGATGCACCAATATTTTAAGGAACAAAATATAAGCCTCTCTGAAGCACAAAATATTTAACAGAAATATAATAACTTGTACATCTTTCTACCTTTTCTCATAACAAGAGTATTTTATATGAAGGTAAAACTTAACAATAACAAAGATACTTGATATTTAATTTAATTCTACAACTCATTACTAGTAATTTTTATGAATCACAACATACAAATTGCTAAAGAAGGAAAGACTTAATGTGAAGGTAAAATGAAGTACAAGGAAAGAAATATTCACAAGTACAAGATTACCACTGAAATACACAACACATTAAAGAAGTAAAAGAAGGCTAAATATCAGTTTTGTATATAATATTGAGGCTTAAGCTTGTATACAAGTACTCAAAATGGTAGAGCCTCCTTATACAAATGATCAAAAGTCCCTTTACTACATAATGCATCCTCCTATTTATAGATTAAGAAGGTTGAGAAATTATAGCCACTCTTCTTAATTATTACATACTAAAAATAGGATGCATTTATATTTGTGAAACAGTTTTCCACAAAAATAGCCAAGTAGTCATCTAACTTTGACCAGTCAAACCTATAACTTGAATGGTGGACTATGGCTAGAGACTATGTGAAAATGGCAATGGAGAATCAGGTAGGACTGACACCACCATTTTCCTGATCTATGTCAGTTTCCTATGTTTCTTCTCCAGCTTGTTTCTACTGATAATCAAGAAATCACTTGATGATTTCCTATACATCTTTATCATCTAGTTCACACGCACGTGATTCAAGACATCAATGGATTCAAATATTTGGATTAGCTTTCTAAGTAACTTATTGGCTCAATTTATGACCTTTCAGACTTGTCTCAAGAATTTTTGATAGGCTACTAGCTTGTTGATAGATTCCAAGCCAAAATATTTTGGTTGTTTCAGGGTGCTCTTTAACTAGGATTTTGAAATTTATAATGATACGTTATTCTAAAGCACATCAAGATATTCATTCTAGAACCCACAATAAATAGTGTCAAACTCATTTGTGATATTAGTAAGGTCATCAATGATCTTGTTTCTTGCTTCGACCAACTTGTACATGGCCTCCTACATCATCCGGACACATAAATCCATGACTTCATTATACTCAAACAATTTTTAAGAGTCGACAATGATCCCTTCTCCTAGGAGTAGATTAGATTTAACACTTCTAACCTCCTTCCATGCCTCTAATGTGAGTTCTAGATTATCATATTATTCTCTTATGATACCATGCATTTTTGTAACCATATTCTTCTCTCGGCTCAAGATTTTATACAAAGTGACACCATCCCTTATCACCTACTCTCCTTCTTGGATCTGAATTTCAATCCAAGCCCTAAATGCTCACCTTTATTGTCTGATCTTCTCAATTTTGGAGAAATAACTTGCATCAAATCTTGTGGATATTTCAAGAGAAGTTGAAGGGGTTGGTTGCGTGATCTTATGGAGGATGTTTGTCAATTGTTCTACCTTTTTTTGCTCATCCTTGGTGATCTTATCTTTATATAATTTTTCCAGGAGGTTTCCGAGAGTAACTCGGACATCTTATTTAGAACCTTCATGTGTGGCCTTTCCCGAAAGAACCTATAAATTTGATAGTCTACCATAATGATATCTTTATTTGACTTACCAACATCTCGGGTTGTTATTTCAACAAATATTTCACTGTTTGATTGACCTAAAGGTAGTAAATAACCCTTGGTCTCTTTTCCTAGTGTTGGGGATTCAAATCTAAGATATTGAGATCAACAAAGTGTCTCAATAGGGTATCTTCCTCTTATGCTTGGGGTTTGTCTACTTAGCCATGCAGAGTAGAAGAAGAAGAAACCAATTGTTTAGAGGATGACATGGGACTGATATCATAGTAGTGAACTAGATGGGTGATGAAAGGGTAGTTGTTGTAGTAGTAAAAATGGTAATGAAGTGGTGAAAAATGTGGAAGGGGTGGAAAGGATAGCCATGAGGTTGGAAAAAACAGAGGGGTGGTGTGAGAGGAAGTGGGAAGAAATTTTTAAGGAAGGGGAGTTCTTATAGGAGAACCTAGGGCCAAAGTATCCCCAAATGAGAGAGAGGGAAAAGAGGGAAAGACCTCGGCCATGGTAGAAGATGAGGTGATGGGAGAAGGGTAAATGGGAGGATAAGAAATGGAAGATGTGGACAAGGGAAGAGTGAGAGTTGGAGGAGACGAAGGAGTTGAAAATTGTGAAGAAGGAAGAGAGGGGTGACTGAAAAAAATTGAGTAGTGGATGGGGAAACACTCATGTCAATGAATTATGTGGAAGGAACTTTAGAAGAAGAACCCACTCCTACATACAATGGTGCTTTTTCTCCATAGAAGAAGAATCAACCATTGATGGGTCTAATTGAGAATATGAGTTGTGTGCTCCTTAGAACCGATGCACTCTTGAAGTGACCAATTGATCCATGGAAGTGTTTAATCCTTCATGTTTGGTTTCTCATATATAGGTTCTAAAACCTCTCCATCATCTTTCGGACCCTTAGGTATATCTCGTAATTCCATATCTAGATACCTCATCAAGATTCAACCTTTGATAATCTCTTTCTCGTACTACAATTTCATCTCTACAATTGATCTAGATATCTTCCAACTATGGTATATGAACACCAGTTGATCTAAGTCCACCGACCACTCCCCAATAATCAAAGTTGATTCGTGGGTGATAGGTCTTTATTTTCATTTTCTGCATTTCACCCTTGACATTATTTTCTTTATATGAGGATGCACAAATGTACTTGACTCAAGGTTACTTAGGGAATTAGATTCATACCTTGTGTTTTATTTGTTGAATCTTATGGATATGTAGCAATTTTTGAAATAATTCTATAAATACCCACTTATCCATGGGAAACCTTGGTAGTTTATAAATAGCACATAAAAATCCTCTCACTCTAAGATATGTTAATGTTGGGAATTGCAGGAGAATACAACCCCAAGTTTTGACTACATTCCAAGCACTATCTGATATTCTTTGATTATAGAAATACTTATCAAAGACACAAATGAGGAAAAAAAAAAAGAAATCATCATTTACCCTCCTGAAGTGATTTGACCCCTCTTTCATCATTAATTGGGGATAGAATTCGTAAATCTACGATGAATTCCTTACCCTCGTGGGTATCAATCCTAGATAGTTTCTAATTCCCGCAGATGGTATATACCAAATAAGAATTCATATAGAAATTTCTTGTGGTTGGTACTTCTAACACTTGGGTGTGTGTGGCATTTCTTATGTGCTCCTCCTACCGAATGAGATTACAATTTTACAAACAATAGAAATGCATAATTACATCCATACCTAAAAATCATTTAAAGACAAGATACATGTAACTCTACTCAAAAATGTGATAATGTCATTCACTTCTTGAATGAAATCTAAGTAGGGAGTGGTCTTTATAACTCTAGTCATTGAAGACTTAGGTTTTTCTAGAAATCTCTTATTAAGAACCTTGGCACAAGTGTTGGAATTTTTTTCCAATGCTCAAGATAAGAGCTAGGAGAAATTGAGGCATATCCCTTAACATCATGAAGTTTTAATAAATCTTAAAAATGATTAGTATTCAATATGATTACAATTGTGCCATCGTCATCTTTTACCTTATAGAAATCAACATCATAATGTGTTGCAATTGTTATTACAAATTTAGGAAACTGCATCAAGGATGGAAAATTAGTATCAAAATCAATTCCACTATCATAAATACTTTTCATCCAAACATTCTTATATGGATCTCTAACTCTACCCCAAAACTATGGTAGATCGATATGGCCGAGATCGGTGTCTCTAATATTTTCAATGTCAAATGTGATGCTGAGAAGGGGAGTGAACCCTTGGAAGCTATAATTAATTTTCTATTTTCCCTTAAATGGTGATTCATACATTTTCCTTGGGAATAATCTTTGAAAACCTTACGAAGTTGTCTCAATTTGAGGGTGGAATTTAAACCCTAAAAAGCAACAAGGAACATCCGAAATGCACTTTGGAGAAACTTGAGCCCTACTTTGCAACCTTGAAGTTCTAATTTAATCTTCTACAAGATTCAACCTTTTTCTTACAAGCTTTTGACCCACAAAATTATTTAGGTAGAGGTTTTGTGTTCTTTTCAACCTCTCGACTTCCGATTTGTTCTTCGATGCAAGTCATGGCTTGATTTGTAGCATTGAAGTTATGACCCCATTTTGGCACTCAAAAATACTTTTTTTGTTGAGTAAAAATGATATCTCAAAACCTAATCTTCACCAAAAACAAACCATTGAAAGAATAATATAAAGGGGGAAACCATAGATACAGGAAGAAAACCCTAAAAATAAACCAAAAATGAAAACATCAAGAACACCCATCATGCTAGGTAAAAGATGGATAAAGAATTCCCAAAATAACAACAAAAAACCTTGCAAAAAAATTAAAACATTAAAACTTACCAAAATATCAAGTGGGTTGAAGAGAAAATCATGAAAATTGCTCAAAAATCCATGTAAGAGGTACGGTCAAAAGTCGAGGGCGTCACAAGTCAATGGCAAGTCAATGTACAAAATGTCTAGTGTAAATGACCTATAAAAACTCAACCTTAAATAGAAAAGGGTGAATTAATTACCATGTTTGTGACACATGTGGGTAGGTGGAATTTAATATGTTGACTCAAAGGTAAAAACTTACCTCCCCTTTTGCACTACTTCCGGTTTCAGGTTTCAGAAGTCGATGTGCATTTTACATGTAATTTGCAATACCAAACCCAAAACCTGAAATGGTTTGAATTTCTTTATATTTCAGGTTTTGGGACTTGACTTACAATTTGCATGCAAATTGCAAATTGGGTTCTGAAACCCAAAATTTTCTTTCTTGGTCGGGAGTTAGGTTTCGGGGCTCAACTTGTAATTTGCATGCAAATTGTAAATCAGGTTCCGAAACTAGAAATTCACCCAGAGTTCGGTTTTGAAAGTCAAATCATAATTTTCATGTAAATTTCACTTCACCTCCAATCCTCGAAATGGTCTAATTCCCTTTATATTTTGGGTTTTGGGTTTTCAGGGAAGCAATTTGCATGTAAAATGCAAATTGATTCTCGTAACTTGAAATCTGAAATATATAGAAAATTTTAATACTTAGGATATTTTCGTAAATAATTCGCATAAAAATAACACTTGATAAAAGGAATTTTTTTGCAAGGAATTATTTCAAAAAGAAGGCAAATTAGCAAGGGGACTTGAAAATTCAACACACTCTTCTAGTCTTCTTGCTTCTTCTCTCTTCTTGTCTTCTTTCTCCTTTCTTTCTCTCTTCTTGCATCTTCTTGTGGCTTATCAACTTCAAAAACTCTTTCACTAACTCTTATCTATCCATTTTCCTCTCTTCTTCTTTCCTCAAGCAAGTTATTTTTACCTTGCTTCTCTTCCACACCTCACCTAGGATTCAAACCTAGTATTTTGGTGTCATTCCACTCTTCTTCCAGGTCTTCTTCGTTACTTTCACTTCACTTCTTAAATATTCACCTACACCTATCAATCTTCCTTCACACTCACACAATTCATTGTTAGCTAAAAAAAATATTCAAACCTCAATAAGAATCCAGGTCTGATACCAAAATTATGTAGAGCTCATATCAATTTTCAATGTACTCAATATGTTACAAAAGATCAAACACCAAACTATACCTAAATGCCCTGCAATGAGGATCTTCACTAGTAGCCCAAAATGGCTCAAACATGCAATATTGAAATTTTTCACTTTATATGGCTTAATCAATCACAATACCTTGTTCATACAACTCATGCAATATCAAATGATCCTTCAAAATCATTCATAGTCAAATAATTAGCCAACTTTACATTCTTCTCCAAAAGCTGCCTTATTTAGGCTCTTAAGATCATTGTCTTTGCATGGTTCATGATTGGAAGCTTCTGTGCATACCCATAATAAAATAAAAACTTCTCAAAGTACCCTTTATCTTCAATATGGTTTCTGGTAATTTTATAGCCTCACTCCTTAACTTCTCTCACAATTACCTTTTCTTCTTGCTTAGTTTTCTAGCTTCTACTAGCCCTACCTAGAGGGTTTTTCATGCATAACTTTCAGCAAAATAAGTTCCCCACCAATCTAAAGGAATATTAGGACACATATTAAAAAAAATTTTACCCAGCGTACAATTTTCTTTCCTTCACTCAAAAGGGAAACCTTTGTTTCTATTATGTTGGGTCTCTATCATTAGGTCTTATGACTATAACCTACCTGTGATAGTAGATTGTCAAGTTTTTATCAAAACTTACCCATTGAATAAACTTCTATTTCACCAAAATCCTTTATGATACTCTGGCAACTTATTGTCTACCAATTTTTAGGTCAATTTTTCATGTTTTAAGGCTTCAAACCTAGATTTGCTCCAAACCCTAACTTTGACTTTGGCCCAAGCCCGAGAGGATAAAATAACTTATAAAAATTGTTTTATTTTATTCAAATCCATAAATTTTAGCCTCCAAGAATATATGGGCTTCTGTATAGTCATGTTCTAACAGTAGATTTACATTACTAAGGAAACTTCAAAATCCATGAGAAGCTTTTTATCTCATACTTTGTACAAATCATGACTCATCTTGCCAAAACACAAATCACACTTATCATTTAAAGGTTACTTGGGTATAAGTCATGGTATCTTCTTTCCAAACAAAATTATAAACTTTCCCTTAAGATGAATCACTCCCCAATTAATTCCCAAATCAACCAATCTTTTGTTAAACCATGCAAAGTCTACTTAGGCATAACTTGACAAGATATGTAATAGATTTGCTTATGGAATAAATGTTATCAAACATGCATTCAAAATTTTGAGATAAGTCCTTTAATTCCTACTACATGGTTTAATAATTTATAAATCAACATATTTAGTGTTTCCCTTTTATGCAAATCAACAATCATGAAACCAAAGTGTGCTTCAACATAATCTATTATGTCAAGACATGGTCTTAGCTCTTCACATTTGATTTAAAAAATCACATGCGAGTTTTTTCACAATGAAAACATCCATTAATGAACCTTATGTACTTGAATAACACAAAGAGATAAGGAACATTCATGCATACAAAACATGGAACTTCTTATGTAAAAACCACCTTCCTTATTCACTTTTTCATAATTACAATATTCTCCTCACCATAATGATTTTCTCCTTATATTATTCATCTCCTCTATTTCTTTCTCATTATCCTCAATAGATCTCTCTCCACTAACTCTCTCTCTTTCCCCAACCGACTCTTTCATTTGAATCCATCTTCTCTTATTACACTTACCATGAAAACTTAACTAACTTTGTATTTAATCTCAAGATGTACATTAACTCAAAGGAGGAATTTTACATCTTTTAAACATTTATGAACTCTAACTCACTCTAGGACTCCTTTTCACACGTTTACACACCTATTTCATGCTTTGAAAATAAAAATTCTCTCTTTTCCTCACTTACAAGCTATCTTCTCCCTTTTACAACCTTTCCAATTTTGAATTTATAAAAGAGAGGGAAAGGGAAAATTTTTAAATGCTGATTGCTTGACCACTTGAGATGACTTCAACATATCCTAACATACCTATATTAACCTTATCAATAAGGAAAGAAGGATAAATTCCATTTTTGATGTTATTTTGATGATGTTACTACATCATAAATCCTAACTCTCCAAATACTATAGTTAGTACCATTTAACAATAAAGATTTATCCATTGAGAAATTGGAAGAACTAGCCATGTTTTAAAAAAATAGTAAATTACCTAAAGATACATGTTATGCGGATTTTATCGCTTACATATATCCGTGGTTAGAAGAAAATTAACTTCAGCCGGATTTGAAACAATTGGGAAATTCTTGCAACTTAATAACCATGCTCAAAAAAGTTATTTGAACCAAGAACGTAGGACAAAAACTATTCGTGAGGGGCCACAATGCGATAAAAACCATGTATTTTATAGATCCAAACAATTTATACTATGAATTTGGACCAAATATATCACCACTCGTAACAAATACACCGCTAGCTTCGGACCAAATACACCGCTAGCTTCGACCAAATACACCGTCAGTTAGAAAAATACAAAAACCTTGAAATAAGGTATGAAAACTTCATAAGAGAGGCTGAAAAATAATACTCACAATCTGTGAGAGGCCACAAGACAATAAATAAAAGGTTATTAAATTTTCATATTTTAATAGTTGTGGAACAAGGAACCAAAGTGTTCCGCAGAATTATAAAAAATCAAGATTTTTGTAAGTTTGATAAAAATCCTTAAAAATATATGGAATGATGAAGACTAAGCCGCAAGGCACAAAAACTATCCACAAAGAGCTAAAATCCAACACAAATAATTTATAGCTTATCCAAAAGAAACAATGTTTTGTAGGTTTTTAAATTTTTAGTGTTCCACGAAATTCTAAGGAAAAAGTCATGGAACAAAGGAATCCATGTGAAAAAAGCCATGGAACAAAGGATCAAGGAACAAGGAAATAATTCCATAAGATAAAAAATTACGCAGTAAAGGTCACGAGACAACAAAATTTCATGCAACAAAGAAGAGAACCACAAAACAAGAAAAAGTCCCCACAACAAGGAAAATAGCCCACGAGACAAATAAAAGCTTGTGGAACAAGGAGGTCTCAGTAGAATAAAGAAAGAATCCCATGGAACAAGGGAAGTCCACAATACAAAGGAGTTTGTAGAACAAGGGAAGTCTGCAAGGTACAAAGGATTTCATAGAACAAGGGACAATGCAGGAAGCCGCAAAACAAAAAAAATCCACATAAAACTTTAAAATGTCGCGTAAGACTAAAAAATCCGCAAAATACTACAAAATCTGCACAATACTACAAAATCTGCACAATACTATGAAAAGTGGTATAAAACTAAAATAACCCGTGCAATACCAAAAATTTCATGCAAGACTACAAAAAGCCACACAAATCTAAAATAAGTCATGTAAAACTAAAATAAGCCACACAAGACTACAAAATCCATGCAAGACTATGAAAAGATGCACAAAACTAAAATAAGTCTTGTAATACTAAAACGTTGTGCGAGACTACGAAAAATCCACACAAAACTAAAATAAGTTGTGTAATACTAAAAAATCCACGCAATACTACAAAAATCCATGCAAAACTAAAATAAGTCATGTAAGACTAAAATAAGTTTCTCAAGACTAAAAAACACATAACACTTAGAGAGTTGTGGAACACACGAAACTCCGTGAAATACATATAAAGCTACGAAACAAGCAAATATACCATGAATGACTAAGGAAGGTTGTGGATCATGTGAATAAGTTACAAAACATATAAAATCACCATGAAGCTAAGGAAAATTCTATGAAGCAAGGATGAGTCCACGAAGGTATTAAAAAACAAAAAAGCTGTTGTGGATGAATATAACCATAGATCTAAGCATGTATAATCAATGACAACCTAGGTTTTGATCATTCACATTGATCTAAAGCATCCAAGCATTTTGTATTCATCTTAAATCATAATAATTATGGTTGGTGCACCTTATAGGATTGAAACAACCGTGGAACACTAGTGAGGGTGTCACGGATATCAGAGCTTTCCAAAAAAAACATATCTACAAGATTCTTTGCATCTGCAAATCATAAACCAACATATCTATCCTGCACAAGCATAAACACCAGCTCTGATACCATGTTAGGAAATGTGGGGATAAATAATACAACAAATTTATATATCCACCAAAATAAATAGCCAAGGATTATAGTTTATGATTGAACAACAAGTTAATATGAATTACATCATAATATGAATTAGATATTAGATTGCATGCATAAACATGAAAGTAAATGAACACAACACAACACAAGAACACAAAATATAAGTGGGAAAACCATGAGAGGTAAAAAACCCACTTGAAAATCACTTATCTTTATTGAGAATATATATTCAACCTATAACACCCACTATTTCCTTAAATAGACACAATTACATTCACTCATCAGCTCACATTTAGATTGTATGATGTTCACTCACTTGGTTGATGATTAGCTACTAATATTCATTTATGTGTGTTCCAATGTCAAAGAGATTGCCTTGATTTATATCAAGGTGGGTGGTCTGGATCCACTCTTAATGTCGACTAAGTTCATGCTTACATTTTAAATTTAATTCATAAACCATGATTGTTAGTCTTTGGTGGTTTTCTATCAAGATAGTTTCCCATTTAAACTTACAACCCCAATATTTATAACACGAACAAGTCATAATGTGAGCATGTTATGTGAAAAATGGACAAAAATTGGATTTTTGGACACTTTTTGGTCCCTCATTTCCATGCACACACCCAATTGAAGATTATGTTTTATATTTGACATCATGTTTAATCAAAATTTCTTCAAAGATACTATTACATTTCATTTTTTAGGAATCTAATCATACTTCTATTTTAAATCATGAATACATTTATCAAAAATTTTATATTAATGAAATAATTCATGTGTTAGCCTTTGTCTTATTTCAAATTTAAGAATAGGTGAATAAAATTTCCATAGAATTCCAAATTTTATAGCAATTACTCAGTCATTGAGGGAGTTCTCCTTATGTGATGAGTAGGGTGCATCTACTTACCCACTACAACAACACACTTCTCCTTTTTGCCTCCTCTTAGATAAAACAATGATTCCATAATTGTTTTTCATCTCCTCCTCCTTGGGATTGTAGATTTAACAAGGGAAAAATATTATTATATCTTCATGTTGGAACTCTCCAAAGCACTAGTTATTATGAACATAATAGTTATAATTCCTCTTTTTCTCATATTTGGTGTGCTTGTTTCATTTCCTTTTAATGTGTGGGTCGTGGATGAAATGGGTTCCTTTAGATATGTCATTGGAAGAGCCTTTTCATAGGGTATTTTTGCTCATAAGGATGATCTTATAAATCTTACTTCTAGTCTTTTTACATGTGCATGATATCTTTTGTCTATGTTGTTGTAATAATCTTATATCTTAAGAAATGTTTTGCTTGGTTGTTGATATTTTGGGTTATGAAAACAAATAAACAACATTTTTATTAAAGACCATATTATATATTTTATATGTAATATATTTTTGAGTTTCAAGTAAAAATGTTTTATTTTTTGTAAATTTTGAAGCATCGGGATTGGAAACATTTGCCTTATATTTAATTTTGTTTGTATATAAATAATTGATCTAAAATGCTCTTACGATATGATATGAGTCTTCAAAATAATGGTAAATAATTATGACCAATTTGTATCTAATGATTGGAAGAAAAATTTCAGTAAAAATACTTTACTCGAGGGAGTGTATAAGGTGTGATGGAAGTTATTTGATATCTAGTTGGGCATGGAAATTTATGATCAAGATAGGGCCCGACGACCCCCATTATCTATCGAGAAAGAGACCTTTATCCAAGCTCTATCTACAACGCAAGTGGTTAATATGTCATATAAGCACATAAAAGCACATATTTTCTAATTTCTTCATTTGATCCTTGATTATATGACCCAATTTTGTAAAAAAAAAATAAAACATCAATGTTTATTGAAACTGAAATGAGAAATCATCGTTCGGTTTAGTAAGGTATGCACATATCCACTTAGAGAATAACAAAATGAATCAAGAGAAAAAAGCTTTAAGTTTCTTTGATATAACTCAATAAATAGTTTTTCATTATGAGAAAATTCCGCGTAATAAGCATAAAAATATTTAATTTAATGTTAAAGATCTCATTTTCCATGAAATATTTAAAATTTTGGAGCTATAAAATTAGAAGAAAAAGGATATACAATTACTTCAAAAGAAAAATAGTTTGAGAGAAGACCATTGTAAGTGACTCTATTATTTTAATTATGAGACACTTGGGTGAGCATTTAAATTTGAATTTACATGTCATGAAAATTATGCATCATGGTAGTCATTTTAGGAGTTATAAAATAAGTCTAGGGTGGATAAGTGGCATAAGATGGAATAAAATAATGATTTTAAAAATTTGAGGTAATAACAACACATTGAGAAAATAGATGAATGTTGTATATAAAATATTATTGACAACTTGAAGGAATATTAGTAAATAAGAATGTATAAGAGAAAAAAGCATGTTGAGAAATGGAAACATCTTGAGAAGGAAAATTACATGTTGAAAAGGAATGGAAGCATATTGAGAAGGTAAAGAAGCATGTTGAGAAGGATGGAAATATTTTGAGCAATAAGAGGAACATTATAATAAATAAAAGTAACATTAGAAATAGGAGGTTGAGAAAAATAGAAATAAAATCAACTCCGAGAAATGAGTACATGAATAGGTTCGTTGTGACATGTAAATTCTTTTATAATACTCATGAACATAAGCTCTTTTCATTAGAGTTCACTTAGATATAATCTTGATTTTTCTATTTCTTGATCTTTATCACCAATTTATGGATCAAAATATTTCATGTGGACATCTTTTGATCCATTTGCATTCACCCCATTTTTGAAGAGAAATGACATAATACAATTATACAAGATAAGTGATACTAACATATTATTTAAGATAAAAACATATTATGAAAAATGACACACACACAATACACAAGATTTCACCTAGGAAAATTCTTTTGTAAAAAAACTAGCATAATGATCTTCTTCCTTATTGTATTAACTCAAAAATTTAAAATACAATAATGTACTTCAAAGTTTTTATTTACCCTAAAAATGTCCGAGTATATGCAAGCTCAAAATAAGAAAGTGTCCACATGATATTACAATTAAAATAGTATTAAACCCATGTGATACATAAAACATGGGATATAACCACCAATATGGTTCCCCTATTCTGCATTTGCAACCTATACAAATCTAAATTGTGTGGAGTGGAAATCATGAAAAGTTTTGAGCCCAGAAATGACTAAGTCCCGGAGCAGAGGATGAGCATGCATAGAAGGCAAGATAGGAAGAAGGAACGTGACGAAGAGTGTGTAGGGAGAACTAAGTTCTTGAACAGTTTAGTTTGAGTGAAGGGCTTGAGTAAACATGGAGCACGCAGAGGTTGGCGCATGGAATCGAAGGGGATTCTGAGACTTAGCCGCATTATGGAATATGGTGTTGCATGGAAAACACGTGAGGATGTGGGTAGGTGTGATAAGTGGATAAGGTTAGTGCATGAAGACTTGTGGCCCAAGGAAAGAATATTCCAGGGAATAATCAAGGGTTAATCATTATGCTTAAGGAGCTGTAAAGTGGAAATTAATCATGGCTTTAGCAAGTTGGCATAGGCATTCGAGTATGATGGAGCATGATCCCTCTTGGCATGTGATCTTCTCATGAGTAATCTTGAGGTAGTGGGGAGATATCCCACTCTATTTAAGAATGTTCTTGGGTCTAAACATGGTGTGTAAAGGTAACTACAGGAAAAGGTGTCTATAGGCAAAGGTGTCTACATGGGGATGTGAAGGGCTGTGAGGAAATGAGAGATGATGCGAGAGGAAGAGGATATATGATGTGAGGCACAAGGTATTCTAGGTGCATAGGAGAGAGCATGGATAGAACCCTTTGAGTAGAGTCATTTTGTAGGGCTAGGATGTTATTTCATGATGTATTCAGTTTGTTATGACCCTTTTGATGTAATCTAGCTATTGTAAACAGTTGTGAATCAATGAATATGATGGATTGTTATGAATATCTTTGGTTATGGGTCTAAACCCTAGTGTTCTTCATATTTCTCATGGTTCAGATCTGATTTCTTTGTGATGTTGTAGTGTTTACTTTTACATTATGGTGCATTTGTGTTTAGATCTAGTTTCTTTACTTCTATGCTAGGATGATTTTTTTTTTTTTGCCATTCCTCCATTAATGGCAAATCATTCTTACAAGGCTCACATAAGGAGGGGCTCGGCACCCTCGCATGCCTTAGGTGATCGCCCACTCAAGGCTGGGTGATGTGCCAGTGCATTTGGGGTTTAAGGGAGTAGGGAAAGGTGACTAAATTTTGGTTCCGTTTTCGGGACCTCTTTTGAAGCTGTTGTAAGAATGGTGTGTGATGACAGAACACTTGACCTTGGACAAAGTGTCGAGACTTGGCTTAAGAACATGGAGGATGAGTTTACACAGTGATTCAACACTGGACTTGAGTTTGATGCACGTAAATGGGTAGAGGAGCATATATATCATGAGATTTATGAGACATTATTTTGTTATTTTCTAGTAGAACTGTATGAATGGTTTTCAACGTATGCATCAAGGAAGAGTTGGTATTATCGACCTCGTGTTTGGACCCAAGAAGATTATCAGTGGCTTCATGATGTTGATCTGACCTAGACTCATGTTGTTGATTGTTGGTGGAGTGGTGTGTTGATTAGCTATACATTGGAGTACGCATTTTCTATGTACTCCTACCCGAAGGTTGTTGAGTTCAATTTCTTATGAGAACTAAGAGGATCTTTCTTACACGCTATACCGTTAGCCATCAAGATCTTGATCATCACTCTGATTTTGGAAGAATTTCCTATGGCTAGCTAAATTCCCACTAGGTGTGGGGCATGGAAGTTAGTGTGGTGAGAGATGGTGGATCCTATGACAAAAGTAGAGAGAGAGGAGAGATGGCTCAAGTATAATGAAGTGCGAGAGAGGGAATTGGAAAGACAATGTGAAGTTGCAAGATCGATGGAATTATGGAGGCAGACATTGCGAGAAGGATTTGAGGTTCACACAGAGGACATGGAACTTTAGCAATCGTGCTACCCCATCTTGGCAAGTGTGGGAGAAGAACCCCTCACTTCTGATGAGATCTCATCATATGAAGAAAGGAGAAGAATTGTAGGCACACATCTAAACCCACCATGCAACCAAACCCTTGCGCTTAGTTTCCTAATTTCTGAGACAAGTATTTCTAATTTGGTTGGCATTGGTAAGCAAGAAACATCAAGTAGATATCATTTTACATTACATCCATCTATGGCTACACACATTTATTTCTAGTGTTTGGTGGAATCCTATCATGAACACATCATTTGGACAATTTGTGGGTACACAAAGTTTGGGTATCACATCTAGAAGTTGTTCAATGTCACAAATAATTGGCGCACAGTTCAACACAATAGTGGGGACACATATTGGAACTGTTTTGGGCCCTTTACCTATGACAGAAGGAGGATCTGGTAGATCTAGAGGGATAGGAGCTAGTGGATCTAGTGGTGCTAGTGGAGGAAACCCAACCAACGGGATCTGGTGTACAAGGACCTCAACCACCTCAAAAGTATTTTATGAGATGTCTTTACATTTACCTAATTACAAATGTGTTGAGAATGTTGCAGAGCATGTACATAAGTACGAGTTGTTATAGTGCACTAAGGGTATCACTACCCCGGAGTGGAATGAAAGTCAGTTTGTAACCACATTTCAGTGGGCACGCACATAAGCAGTACCGAAATTACGGTCCACATCAAATGGTGGTGGATTATACCACGCTGCATGATGCCTTTTTGGCAGAATTTCACATTCCTAAATTTAAACAAAACAACATTAACATGCTCAAGGAGATTCAACAGGGTATGACAAAGAGTGTGTGTAGGAGTATGATGTGTGCTTTAAGACTCTTTTGTTAAAAATATCTTATGATATCCATCCCTCGCAACATGCTCAGTGGTTTGTTGGAGGATTGATAATGCCTTTCAGATGACAAGTGCTCTCCCATAAGACTTTCATGGATCCGTGCGAGGCCTTAGAGGTTGCTCTACATGTTGAGGCCATCGAAGCATTGACACTGGGTAAGCCCATTTTTAGAAGCATAGATTGTTGCCATGGCAAAGCAACTTGAAAAATTGTCTGTGAATTCAGCTCATGAAACACATAGTGGACTTTGGTGCATGATTGTGAAGTGGAAGGACACACAAAGGATAGTTTCCCTTGAAGTTCAATACGTGCCATGTCATTAGATTATGAAATATGTCATGGGGATCATGATCAAAGTATATGTCATTTGTTATAGCGCGTAATGCGTAAGAATGGTTCTTCTTATTGTAATATTTACACATCCACTGCACATGATCCAAAGGACTGTCAATTGATATACAAAATTCATGATGTCATTGACATTGGTGTGCATCAGACCAACATTAGGAGTAGTTCTAAAGGTGAAGGTCATTAGTATGAAGGGCATGCAAATGGTGGGGATTGAGGAAGAGGTTTTCACAAAGGATTCAGATGTCGTAGTGGTCGTGGAGGAAGGGGTGACTTCCCTCATGGGACTTGTTACAATTATGGATCTACTGAACACTACAAGCGCGAATGTCTGGATTTACTACAAGTGCTCATGGTGTGGAAAGAAGAACAAGTATGAGGAGTTCCCTGAATTATATGACCACATGATCCAGAACCAAAAGAAGGAAAAAGGTGTGGGGATGGTTAGTGTGAAGAGAACTGACCCGTTATGGATGCCTAGGGTAGTGCTTAACCTTGAGTTAGAACCTGTTTTGGTAACTACATGCTCGAGGCTACATGCACTAGAGAAGTACCAAAGCAGAGGCCTCTCATTATAAGAGAAGAAGTATTACATGGGAAATATCCTAATCTAGACCCATCAGAAAGAGGTTTACCAAGAGACCATGGAAGTGATTAGGAGCCTGCAAGGAGAGATTCAATGTTTGAAGGAGAAATCATGGAAGTTAGAACAGGTGAAGAATGTTGAGGTCCCTCAGAAAGACATGGATGAGGTCAGAGAAGTGTGTAAGATGTTGTGCCAAGAACATTATTCCTCTGTTAGGAGAGTGGTTAAGAGAAAATGTATCGAGTGCGGTAGATGAGCACAAGAGGCAGGTCTTACATTCTAATCTACTTCCTCACAACCTCGATTATGACAAGAAAATTACATTGAATGCGGTTGTTGATGGATGGCTCCTGAGAAACATACTAATTGACACGGTGTAGAGGTCAATGTCCTTACTTTGGATGCATGGAATCAGATGGGGAGGCCTCCATTGCAGCCCTCTTCAAATGTGTTGTATATGGTAAACAGGAAAAAGGCTATGCCCATCGAAGTCTTGAAGGATGCTTCCATAACCATTCAAGGGGCTAAGTTTACTGGGGATTTTGAAGTCTTAGCGCTTGTTGAGGTAGATAACTTCCCAACATTACTTGAATTCCCTAGTGTTATGTGAATAATGTTGACTTGCGCTTTAACAAGGGATACATCAATTTTGAGAACAAAGAGGAGCACGTCATTATTCCACTAACATATGGGAGGTCTATACCTTATGTAGAGCCTTTAGGAGAAGAGGACCTAGATAAAATCTATGTGTGCACCATTAGAGACCCCGAGGCTATTCACCCATCAAGAGGATTCATTTAGTGGGAAGATGCTTAGTCTATAAGTGATACAACTAGCATTGTGTGTGACAATTGTGCACATGGGACCTATGAGTTGGTTGGAAGAAAATTGAAGGGAACTATAACTCGAGTGGCCAGAGCACACTCAGTTAGGTGCTTGGGAGGAAGACAGTTACCAAGTTATACTAGGGAAGGTAACCCTGATGTATTTCTACATGTGATAGAGGTCTAGTAGACATGTCAATTAGAGAGGAGGAATATATTAATGTATACCTTGCATGTAACAACAACACGTTGGTGGGAAACTCGTTGATACAATCTTCTAGAATGACGTGAAGTGAGAATCATGTTCTCTATTAGGTTTCTCCAGAGAAATGCACCCTCTAAAATACACAACTATAATGGGAAGGAATCTACCTCATTTCACATCCAGGAATGTGAGAGAGCCTAGATGGTAGGCCTAGAATCCTTACCTCCCTCACTATGGGTGCATAAGTTCTATTCCACCTTACAAGGTTGTGTGTGTGCATGGTAGATCCACTCAGAGTTACGTGTCGACGACGAAATTAGAAAGAGTTAATGATAGATAGCATTCAAAAATTTGAGTATCTAAGTCCTAAGCCATCAGTGAATGAGGCATTATAGGTAGTCAAGCACCTTACTTTGGGAGATTGTGTTATGGTTGAAGACCGAATCCTAGATTTGCTAGGGGAACCTAGCTTAGAGGTGTGCTTCGAGGAAGAAGGAGAAATGGAGGAGATACAGTTTGAGCGTGCCTGCCTAGAGAAGGAAAAGGGAAAGTTGGTGTACTTGATAGATGATGAGGAAGTAGAAAACTTGGATGTTAATCATACAAAAGGTACATGCAAGTCTTAGAAAGTGTAGATGAGAAAGTGCGTGCTTACCATGAGCCCTTGAAAATGAAGAAGGTCAACATTGGTACAGAAGCAGAGCCAAAAGAAGTTATCATTGGAGATTACTAGACGGACCAGGAAGTTTCAAATATAATTGAGCTACTGCGTGACTTCAAGGATTTTTTCCCATGCGATATCATGAGATGGTTTACATGAACAATAAGGGGAACACATGGAAGATATATAGAAGGTTTAACATTAAGATTGCACAAAGGTTGACATGAGCATGGAATAAAGAAATTTGTGTAGAGTACAAAAGGTGGCATATAACTAGGATTAATGTAGATAACGTAAATTGGGATAAGACTAACAGAGGTTATAGAATCGATTATAATACAATGAAGATGGAAATCACTTGAGATGAGTTCATGGTTATACTTTAGTTAGGATTTTGTTAGAACTAGAGCTTTCCTTTTTATATGCATGTAGTATCTTGTAGATGAAGTATATGAGAGTATATCTCCATTTCTATATAAGGACTTCTTAGCCTATTTTTAAAGGGTTGTTGGTTGGGTTGATCCATCGTTCCGTGATTGATAGATTATTGGTATGTTGAGATACGGTGGATTCATTATTCGATGTTCATGTGAATAATAAGGATTGTATAATATTTAATTAAGATAAGTTGTTATTATTGGAGATTTGGTTCTTATGTATGATTGCATGATATTGTACTTAAATCACCATTAATGAGTGAGGAGCATATTCTAGTCTTAAATTATGTAATATCCCCTTTTGGGATATTATCCAAATATGCAAATTAATTTATTGAATTGACTCTAGAAGGACTAAACCCTCCTAGTTCGACCTCAAATAATCCAATGTTAGCTTCAATACAACCCAAAAAGGGTTGGAGTGAGCCAAGGTGGTGGATTAGATGGGAGAACCAGTTAGGAAATTAATCACTTCAAATCTGAAATTAATTACAACAGTAATTAATAAATAAAAGCACTAAAATGCTGAAAATTTCAAAACTTAATAACTCCTTCATCATCCATTATTTTTCTATCAAATTCATGTCAAAAGATTCTCAATATTTTTAAATTTCCAACAAGCTATAGATCACATTTTTGGATAAGTAAAAGGCATGCAAATCAACCCACGAAATTTGAAACTATGTAGATTAAACCCTGACACAAATAGTTGAAACTTGGAAAATTCATAACTTGCTCAATACTTCATCTTTTTCCTTGAAATAAAGTGTATACTAATCTATAATTCAAGAGATTTCCAAAGATATAAAAAAACTGAATTTTATGATAACTGAAACCCCTTCAAAACAACCCCCGAAATCCCAAACCCAGTCGCTAGGGTTAGAATAAATTGCACAAATAATTTCCAGCACTTAATAACCCTTCAATACACTCAAAATAGCTGCCCAAACTTAGAAAAATGATCCAACATAGATCAGATTACAAATAAAGCTTGTTCACCCTTAAAACATGCTAAAAGATGCCCTATTCAAGTCGCCATAGTTAGAATAAAACCAACAATAACCAACAGATCTAAAACACCATAAAACCCTTCATAATATTCAATAACATGCAAATTTTACTCTCAATAAAAGGCGCCAAAGCTAGAAAGAGAATCACCAACAAGTAGATTTACAAATCTCATGAAAATACTTCAATTGAATATCTAACCAGCACAATAACTCCCACGCAAGAGAGAGAGAGAGAGAACATTAATGGGCATGCATCCCAACTCCAAGCATAGAGTAAAAATCAAATGATCAATCAATCTCCCCTCTAAAGCAATGTGACCTCCCTTTTATAGAACTAAGGGGTGCAATAGGGTAAGTGTACAAAGTTGTGGGGCCAAAAAGTGGACAAAAACCCAAAAACAGATGAAACACGTACGCATTTTGCTAAAACACACTTGCGTTTTAATTTGTTTGGCTCGGTAATCACCAAACCTATAACGTGTACGCATTTCAAAGAAGTCAAAATGCGTACGCATTATAACACATACGCGTTTTGAGTAGTATGGACCATGTATATGTGTTTTGGTGGTTTATAGTTACTTTTATACTTTAAATTTATTTTAGTAAATATAAGAAATTAGGGTCACTCTGCACCTTATGGAAGTGGTATCGTAGCTCCAACAGTTATAATCTAGAAGATAGTTTTTCAAAATCTAATCTGTCAATACTTACTCATTTTCAGGATTTCAGCAAACGACCTAAAAATTTCAAAGCATATATATTGTAGTGGGCCTTTGTTTTGGGAAAGCATATAGTCATTTTTTAGGTTTTTTGACCTTCTAAAATGGATTTTGGCCCTACCACTGCTTGAATTGGTACTAATTTTTAAATTTGGTCCATAATTCACTTTAGTGACCATGAATTAACTCTATGATGTTTGTCTACTTCTTACTAAAAATAGATCCTCACTTTGTAGATAGAGGATTATTCCCTGAATGGGATTCCTATCCTATGGCCAAAATGAGGTGATTGTAATGTGCCTCCTCCTTAAGGTGTGATAACACTACTAGGTGTTGAATGAGTTGTTATGAATAATACCAAGTGAATTACATCAAGTGAACTCAGATGATTGCTCATTCTTAGAAACATGGTGCTCCATATAAAGATCATCCCCTCACCTTTCCTAGCTCTAAAAGCATCCTTTCATGGAATCAAATTCATGATTCTCATACATGCTTTTTCTCATATGTCTCTTATGGAGACAAACAATGCCTTAATACTTCACAAATAATGGTCCTTGATAACTCGGTGACATGACTAGCTCATTTTAGCTTGTTCTGAAGGGTGTTCAATTAACTACAAAATGGCCAAAAATGCCTTTTTAGGCCTTCAAAGGAAGTAGTCTCTCATCAAAACTAAATGATTTGATCGATCACCTTAAACACTATTCCCTACACACTGAAACACGTTGAATGATCTTTTTAGGACTTTCCTTTGGGTGAGGGTTTATGATTTAGGGTTTAGGGTTTAGGGCTCAGGGTTTAGGGTTTAGGGCTCAGGGTTTAGGACTCAAGGTTTAGAGTTTAGGGTTTAAGGTTTAGTGTTTAAGGCTCATAGTTTAGATTTTAGGGTTTAGGGTTTAGGGCTCAGGGCTTAGGGTTCATGGTTTAGGGTTTATGGTTTAGGGTTTAGATTTTAGGGTTTATGGTTCAGGGTTAAGGGTTTAGGGTTTATGGGTCAAGGTTGAGGGTTTAGGGTTTAGGGTTCAAGGTTTAGGGTTTAGGGTTTATGGCTCAAGGTTCAGGGTTTAGGGTTTAGGGGTCAGGGTTAAGGGTTTAGGGTTTAAGGTTGAGAGTTGAGGGTTCAGGGTTTAGGGTTCAGGGTTTAGTTTTTTAGGGTTTAGGGTTGAGGGTTAATGTTTGAGGGTTTAAGGTTTAAGGCTTTAGGTTAGGGCTTATGGCTTAGGGCCTAGGGTTCAGGGCTTAGGGTTTAGGGTTTAGGGCTCAAGGTTTAGGGTTTAGGGGTCAGGGTTTAGGGTTTAGGATTTAGGGCTTAGAGTTTAGGGCTTAGGGCTTAGGGTTTATGGTATAGGGTTTAGGGTTTAGGGCTCAAGGTTTAAGGTTTAGGGTTGAGGATTTAGGGTTTACGGTTTAGGGTTTAGGAGTTAGGGTTTAAGGTTTAGGGTTGAGGATTTAGGGTTTATGGTTCAGGGTTTAGGAGTTAGGGTTTAAGGTTTAAAGGTCAAGGTTTAGGGTTTAGGGCAAAGGGTTTAGGGTTTAGGGATCATGGTTGAGGGTTTAGGGTTTAGGGTTGAGAGTTGAGGGTTCAGGGTTTAGGGCTCAGGGTTTAGTTTTTAGGGTTTATGGTTGAGGGTTTATGTTTAAGGGTTCAAGGTTTAGGGTTTTGGCTTAGGGCTTATGGCTTAGGGCCTAGGGTTCAGGGCTTAGGGTTTAGGGTTTAGGGCTCAAGGTTTAGGGTTTAAGGGTCAGGGTTTAGGTTTTAGAGTTTAGGGTTTAGGTTTTAGGGTTTAGGATTTAGGGCTTAGAGTTTAGGGTTTAGGGCTTAGGGTTTATGGTATAGGGTTTAGGGTTTAGGGCTCAGGGTTTAAGGTTTAGGGTTGAGGATTTAGGGTTTATGGTTTAGGGTTTAGGAGTTAGGGTTTAAGGTTTAAAGGTCGGAGTTCGTGGTTCGGGTTCGGGGCAAAGGGTTTAGGGTTTAAGGCTCGAGGTTTAGGGTTTAAGGGTTAAGGGTTAGGGTTTAGGGTTCAGGATTTAAGGCTCATGGATTAGGCTCACCCATTCAGTCATAATAATGTTCTATGTCTTACCCATTCTTATAAGTATCAAGACAAAGAGTATTCAACTAAAAAAGGTTAATCTACTTCATAGGAAAAAGATTCAAGGGAGTCATCACAATTTGATGCATTTCATCTACTGATATTTTAAAGGAGGGAAATTCCCATTGCATGTGAACTATTTCACTCACTATAATGTTTTGTGTCTTACCCATTCTTATTAGTATTGACAGAGAGTATTCAACTGAAAAAGGGTTCATCGACTTCGTAGGAATAAACTCAAAGAGATTCATCAAAAATCGATTTCTTTCATTTATTGATATTTTGAAGGAGGGAAATTCCCACCGAGCTCATAAACAAGGTAGTTGTAAAAACAAACTTAATGATGGTTCTAGGCACAAGACTAGGAAATATGGTCCTAAGATATTCAAAAAATGAACTCACTCATGAGACATATTAGAAATATATGAGGTTTAGGGGTTAGAGCTTAGGGTTCTGGATTTAGTGTTTAGGGTTTACGACTTAGGGCTCAAAACTTAGGGTTCAGGTTTAGGGTTTAGGTTTTAGGGTTTTGGGTTCATGTTTTAGTGTTCGAGTTTTAAGGTTTATTATTTTTGTTTTAGGGTTAAGGGTTGAGGGTTAAGGGTTTAGTCGCGAGTTAAGGGTTTAGTGTTTAGTGTTTAGGGCTTAAGGTTTAGGTTTTAGGTTTTAGGGTTTAGGGTTTAGGATTTAGTGCTTGGGGTTTAGAGTTTAGGGTTTAGGGGTCATGGTTTAGGGTTTATGATTTAGTTTTTAGGGTTTAGGGTTTAGGGACCTTTAGGATTTAACATTTAGGCCTTAAGGTTTATGATTTATGGCTCAAGGTGAAGGGTTTAGGGTTTAGGGGTTAGGGTGCATGGTTTAAGGTTTACGACTCAAGGTTCGGGTTCAAAGTTATGGGTTTAAGGTTTAGGGGTTAGAGATCAGGGCTCTAGATTTAGGGTTTAGTTTAAGGTTTAGGGTTTAGGGCTCAAGGATTAGGGTGTAGGGTTTAAAGCTTAAGGTTTAGGGTTTATGGTTTAGGGATTAGGGTTTAGGGTTCATGGTTCATGGTATATGGCTTAAGGTTCTGGGTTCAGAGTTACTGGTTTAAGGTTTGGGGGTTAGATATGGATTTAGTATTTAGGGTTTAGGGCTTAGGGCTCAAGGTTTAGGGTCTAGGGTCAAGGGTATAGAGTTATGGATTTGGGTTCTAGGTTTTAGGGTTTAGTATTTAGTGTTTAGGGTTTAGGATTTATTATTTTGGTTTTAGGGTTTAGGGTTTATAGTTTAGGGTTTAACCCTCATGTTTCTATGCTTATTTTGAACACTTTAGGAAGTTCTCAAAATTTACTATCCATTCCAATAGAACACTTGAACTTTATCTTTCTTTTGAGGAGAGGATACTATAGGAAATTCAATTATGATCATACACCTCTGCATTGATATATTCTTTATGTTTCTTTTGTTTCCTTTAAGATTAATTTTTTGTTGTGATGGTTATTTTTTCCAGCTTCCAATGGGTCATCTTGGCTTGCATAATACCATACACGGAAATATGAGAAATGTGAAATTTATTTCAGAGTGTGAATAAATTTACATTCAAGAGCGCAAGTATATGTGGGGAGAAATAAGTTTGGAAGAGATGTGTAATATATGCATTACAAGGCACAAGGTAGATGTCATATCCATTTAGTTACTTGTCCCACCTCTCATAAACAAGGTAGTTCTATAAAGGACTCAATGATGGTTCTAGGCACAAGACTAGGAAATATTGATGAAATATGGTTTGGGGTTTAGGGTTTAGGGTTTAGGGCTCATGGTTCAGGGTTTAAGGTTTAGGGTTTAGGGTTTAGGGTTCAAGGTTCAGGGTTATGGTTTAGGATTTAGGTTTTAGGTTTAGGGTTTAGGGTTTAGTGTTTATGGTTAGGGTTTATGGATCAAGGTTAAGGATTTAGGGTTTAAGGTTTAGGGTTTAGGGTTTGGGTTTCGGGTTAAGGATTTAGTGTTTAGGGATAAGGGTTTATGGTTTATGGTTCAGGGTTTAGGGTTTAGGATTTAATGTTTAGGGTTTAAGGTTTAGGGTTTATAGTTTAGGGATCAAGTTTAGGGTTTAGGGTTTAGGGTTTAGGGTTTAGGTTTTAGGGCTTAGGGCTTAGGGTATATGGTCTAGGGTTTAGGGTTTAGATTTTAGGGCTCGGGATAAGGGTGTAGGGTTCAAGGCTTAGGGTTTAGGATTTAGTTTTTACGGTTCAGGGTTTAGGGTTTAGCATTTAGGGCTCATGGTTCATGGTTTAGGGTTTAGGGTTTAGGGCTTAGGGCTTAGGGCTTAAGGCTCAGGGTTTAGGGCTCATGGGTAAGGGTTAAATGTTTAAGGTTTAGGGTTTAGGGTCTAGGGATCATGGTTAAAGGTTTAGGGTTTAGGGTTTAGGGCTCAAGGTTTACAGTTTAGTGTTTAGGTTTATGGCCTATGGTTTAGGGTTTCGATTGTAGAAGTTAAATGCTAAAAGATTTAGGTTGAATGTTGAAATCCTGAAAAATTACCTATGTACTGACCAGATTATACTTTAAAAAACTATCTCCTAAACCATGACTCATGGAGTTGTGAGACTAATTCCATAAGGTGCAGAGTGACCCTAATTTCTTATATTTACATAAATAAATTTAAAGTATAAAACTTATACTTAAACATTTATTTATGTAAATAGAAGCATGTCAAAAGCATACATAATGTTTATACTACATAGAACGCGTACGCGTTTGCATTTTCTCTTTTCCCAAGCCATGCCTCAAGGCTTGGGATCTAGTTTGGATCCCCAAGCCTGAGGCATGGACCTACACAAACATAGCAAACAACGTGTTTTTAAAAGAAAATGTAAAAATGCCACTTCCTCTATGATAAATCAAAATAAAACAATCGATCATTTTTAAAAAATTATACCACGACGTAGATCAAAGTCTCTTCTTTATAAAAATATAATTTTTCAAATTTTCTGACTAATATAAGGTTTCCATATTATTTATTTTCTAACTATGCCTTTTTATAGCTTTTTTTGAAGTGTAAATATGTCTATCATTCATGGTGTATCTTTTTTTGGGTGATCGAAATTTTAAAAAAATTATACTTGCCCAAACTAGGCATAATGTAATGTCCTTCATTTTTATAAAAAAATAAAAAGAAAAAAATTGATTTGCACATGTAATTTTAAAATAAAATTTTATAAATTGTGAAAATTGAAATAAAAGGGGAAGTTTGACTTCACCTTGAGATAATAAATGCATTTTTTAAAAGGTAAATCAAGTGACTAGGCAAGTCACATTTTCCTGGAAGCATTTAATAATTAATATTTGAGACAAAGTGATTATTCCTAAGCATGGGTCGACCCATATGAGCATCTTTTTAAAATCCCTATGCATTTAATATTTGTTGTTGGTGACTTTCAGGCACATTTTTAAATGATATTTCCTCCTAGATGATGGCGCCAAAGATGGAGAAGAACTTTGGAGGATGTGCAAGCAAAAACTATAAAAGAAGATGTGGTTACTCCTTTTTTGGCATGTTGACGGTTTATGAAACTTATCTTCATGCTTGAAGAAGGGATGTATGCCCACTTATGATAAAAAATAAAAGGTGTTTATTAACACCACCATTTGTGAAGTGTGTGTGCCCATAGAAGCTTGAAGTAATAAGTTTTTGCAATCATTTCTCTCTATATATGTAAGGTGCCATTTTTGGGAGAAGATATAAGCTTGCTTTGAGGGTTTGGAATGTGATTTATGATGAATCTCTTTTATTACATGCTGCTGGTTTTTACTTAATGAAGTTGACTTGTTTGGGCATGTGCTAAGAGTGTTTGGAGGGGATTTTGAAGTAATTATAAATCTGTTGTTTTAGATTTATTAATTACAGATCTGGAACTGCATTTATTGACTCTTAAAGTGAAGAAAAAGTGTTGGAATTGTGTTGCAGATTTTACCCTAACCCTAGCGACTGGGTTTAGGATTTTGGGGGCTGTTTCGAGGGGTTTCTAGTGCAAGAAAAGTTTTGATTTTTATTATGAATAGAAGCTCATAATTTTCCTTTCTCTTCTGCACTTGGTTTCAATTCAAAAGAGTTAGTATTTTGAAAGTTATGGATTTTTAAAGTTTCAATTAATGTTCAAGGTGATTATTTATTATTTTTACTTCTATAGAGTATATTGGATAAATGAGTGTAAATAACGACTGATTTTCCCATCTAAACCCTCACCTTGGCTCACTCTAACCCTATCTGGGTTGTATTGAAGCTAACACTAGGGTTAGTTAAGGTAAACCTAGGAGGGTCATCTTCTAAGTTGTTTGTTTTGCAAGTCATTAATAATAAATCATTAATATCCCACAAGGGGATACTACAATGGTATTATAGCTTCTTTTCTCTTTTCGTGTAGGTGTTTTGTGTATGCAGGGTGATAAGAAGTTGTTATTTTATAAGAGGAGGAATAAGGGAAATATGGACGAAGGGCCTTTCATACCGGATCAAGTCAAATTTCTACAAGAGCTAATGCAAGGATGTGGTTTGGAACTTAAAAAACCATGAGTGATCAAATGACCAAACTGATCACGGAAGTTGTGGGAAATGGCAAGACACCAAACTCCAATGGAGAAGGGAGTTCCCATAGTGGGGAGAAGAATTCAACACAACCCACTCCTAAGTTCTTTAAGGGCACTTTCCTTCCTAAGGAGAATCATAGAGCTTTTGAAGAACCTTCAATGGTGGAAATCATTGAGGCATGCAACAAGGAATATGGCACTTTGCATCCGGCCACAAGGGCCATACTTACTTTTGATGAGTTTTGTGCCTTAAAGATGGGAAACAAGACCAAAAGAGCCCATAGGCAACCCCATGCGGATATCCAACAAAGGTTGGGAAAAGTCTCTACCAAGCTTTGATGGAACCAACAAAATCACGGTAAGAGCTTGGTTACAAAAGATGGAGACCTATTTCTCCCTCAATCCCATGCAAGAAGAAGAAGCCCTCAAGTTTGTTACTCTTCACTTTGAAGGCATGGCACATGAGTGGTGGTTTCATGGTATGCACACCCAAGGACACGACTTGATCCACACAATGGAAGGATTTAGTCACAGGATCATGGAAAGGTTTGATAGAAAAGATCCAGAGCTTCATTTTAGGGAGTTGGCCCAATTGAAACAAATAAGTAGTGTTGAAGAATATGTAGCGGATTTTCAAAAGGTTGCAGTGATGGTACCGGATGTCAGTGAGAGAAGGTTGATAGTTCTCTTTACAGAAGGCTTGATAGAGCCATTGAAAGGTTTGGTAAGAGCTTTTAACCCATTTACCTTGCAAGAATGTATTACTAAATCTCTAGATTTAGAATGTGCAGCTTATAGAGGGGATTATGGGCCAAAAGGACAGCATTCTAATAACTCTCAAATGCTGCCCAAAGGTGGATTTAAAGGACAGCCAAGGTCTGATTTACAAGCCCCTTAAAGTGCAAGGAGGACAGCCCTTTGGGTCATCAAAAGAGGCCCCAAGAAGGCCAAACCAGCCCTATGTTCCACCACATAGAAACCAATCCCAAAATGGTATGCAAAAAGATGAGAGAGATGAGCTAAGAAGGAAAGGATTGTGTTTTGATTGTAAGGCTCCATGGGTAAGAGGTCATAATTGCAAAGGTAAAGGACAAATTTATTTCATTGAAGTAATAGATTCAGATTTTGATTTGATTTCAGATTCTAATGATACTAATGAAGTGGTGAATGAGGGGATGATGAGCATGTACAAGAAGAAGATGAGGAAGAAATTGAAGGAGCATTGGCAGCCCTTTCAAGTACTTCTAAGTATCTCCCTTTTCGAGTGGAAGGTATGCTATGCAAACAAAAGGTAATCATCCTCATTGATAGTGGGGCCACTCATAATTTTATTAGTGAGAGATTGGTAACAAGGCTTGGCCTATGTAATGAAGTTTTTCAAGGTTTCAATGTTACCATAGCTGATGGATATATTTTAACATGCTCTAGATGGATTTCCAAACTTTCTATCACCATAGAAGATTATGAACTTATTGATGATTTTTACATGATTAATATGGATGACATGGATCTTGTGTTAGGAGTACAATGGTTGCATTCTTTGGGGGATTTCACCCTCAATTATAAAGACCTA
This sequence comes from Taxus wallichiana var. yunnanensis, assembly GCA_018340775.1. Classification (NCBI taxonomy): domain Eukaryota; kingdom Viridiplantae; phylum Streptophyta; class Pinopsida; order Cupressales; family Taxaceae; genus Taxus; species Taxus wallichiana. The sequence continues at coordinate 519,282,408 of CM031242.1, read as the reverse complement.
TTGCTCAAATTCATGATTGGGGAAAAGAACATCATTTTCCAAGGTATGACAAGACACTCTACTCTTTGCAAATATCCACCAAGGGAAGTAGAAATTTGTTCTGTATCTTTTATATCAGCTGATTGGAAAGACTTAATCACCCTTGAGTATGTAAAAAATCAATTTTCTAATGATATGGTTGAAGGGTTGATTGTGGATGAAAGGTACAAGGTGATAGATGGTCTTATTCTTTACAAGGGAAGGGTGTATTTAACACCAAAATCAGAAGTTAAAAATCTGATTTTAAAATCAGCACATGATGCCCCTACAAGTGGACATCAAGGTTACTTCAAGACCTACAAGTTGGTAAGGGAAAGATTTACTTGGAAAGGTATGAAAGGAGATGTTCTTAAGTATGTTAGAGAATGTGTTGTATGCCAAAGAAATAAGAATGAACATACTTTTCCAGCTGGTCTTTTGCAGCCCCTACCTATTCCCTCTCAAAAGTGGGAGAGTGTGTCCATGGATTTTGTTACCGGATTGCCCAATGTTAATGGTAAGACTTGCATGTATGTAGTAGTGGATAGACTCACTAAGTATGCTCACTTTTTTCCACTCCTACTAAATTTGATGGTCCTATGATTGCTGATTTGTATTTCAAAGAAGTTTTTAAATTGCATGGTGTGCCTAAGAACATTGTGAGTGATAGGGACAACAGATTTATGAGTCTTTTTTGGCAAGAATTATTCCGGTTAGTTGGGACGGAACTCACTCCAAGTACTAGTTATCACCCACAAACGGATGGACAAACTGAAATAGTAAATAAATGGGCAGAAGGGTACTTAAGATATTATGTTTCAGGGCAGCAGTTAGCTTGGGTAAAATGGTTGCATCTAGCTGAATTTTGCTATAATACTACACATCACATGTCCATTGGAATGTCCCCTTTTAAGGCTTATATGGTTATGATGCTAACTCTTTCATGGATGTAATGATGACAGATAGTAGAGTGCCTAGTGCACAAGAGTTAGTGCAACAGAGTATGGACATCGTGAAATCTCTCAAAGAAAATCTGCACCACGCCCAAAATAGGCAAAAATTGTATGCAGATAAGCACCGGAGTGAGAGGACTTTCGACGTGGATGATTGGGTATTTCTTAGATTGCAGCCCTATAGGCAATCTACTCTCAAGCAAAGTGGCAAGGAAAAGTTGAAGCCACGTTTCTATGGGCCCTACAAGGTTACTAAAAGAATCGGTGAGGTGGCTTATGAATTGGAGCTACCCGGGGATGGTAAGATTCATAATGTTTTTCATGTTTCTTGCATTAAAAAGGCACTTGGGAAAAATGTTGTTCCTTCTTTGGAGTTACCCCTTTAGATGAAGAAGGTAAATTGATCTTAATTCCGGAAACCATTATGGAAACAAGGGAAAGGAATTTAAGAAAATGTGTCATCAAAGAATACTTGGTCAAATGGAAGGACCTTCCATTAGAGGATGCTACATGGGAAAATGTTTCAATCTTAGAGCATCCAAGTTTACAATTGCTTGAGGGCAAGCAATTTTGGGAAGGGAGGACTGTAATGTCCCCCTTTTTATAAAAAAATAAAAAAGAAGATAAAATCGATTTGCACATGTAATTTTAAAATAAAATTTTATAAATTGTGCAAATTGAAATAAAAGGGAAGTTTGACTTCACCTTGAGATAATAAATGCATTTTTTAAAAGGTAAATCAAGTGACTAGGCAAGTCACATTTTCCTAGAAGCATTTAATAATTAATATTTGAGACAAAGTGATTATTCCTAAGCATGGGTCGACCCATATGAGCATCTTTTTAAAATCCCTATGCATTTAATATTTGTTGTTGGTGACTTTCAGGCACATTTTAAAATGATATTTCCTCCTAGATGATGGTGCCAAAGATGGAGAAGAACTTTGGAGGATGTGCAAGAAAAAAACTATAAAAGAAGATGTGGTTACTCCTTTTTTGGCATGTTGACGGTTTATGAAACTTATCTTCATGCTTGAAGAAGGGATGTATGCCCACTTATGATAAAAAATAAAAGGTGTTTATTAACACCACCATTTGTGAAGTGTGTGTGCCCATAGAAGCTTGAAATAATAAGTTTTTGCAATCATTTCTCTCTATATATGTAAGGCGCCATTTTTGGGAGAAGATATAAGCTTGCTTTGAGGGTTTGGAGTGTGATTTATGATGAATCTCTTTTATTACATGTTGTTGGTTTTTACTTAATGAAGTCGACTTGTTTGGGCATGTGCTAAGAGTGTTTGGAGGGGATTTTGAAGTAATTATAAATCTGTTGTTTTAGATTTATTAATTGCAGATCTGGAACTACATTTATTGACTCTTAAAGTGAAGGAAAAAGTGTTGGAATTGTGTTGCAGATTTTACCCTAACCCTAGCAACTAGGTTTAGGATTTGGGGGCTGTTTCGAGGGGTTTCTAGTGCAAGACAAGTTTTGATTTAAATTATGAATAGAAGCTCATAATTTTCCTTCTTTCTACTGCACTTGGTTTCAATTCAAAAGAGTTAGTATTTTGGAAGTTATGGATTTTCAAAGTTTCATTTAATGTTCAACAGTATTATTTATTATTTTTACTTCTGTAGAGTATATTGGATAAAGGAGTGTAAATACCAACTGATTTTCCCATCTAAACCCTCACCTTGGCTCACTCCAACCCTATTTGGGTTGTATTGAAGCTGACACTAGGGTTAGTTGAGGTAAACCTAGGAGGGTTTTATCTTCTAAGTTGTTTGTTTTGCAAGTCATTAATAATAAATCATTAATATCCCACAAGGATATTACACATAATTCTATACATATTTTAAAAAAATCTAATTTTCGATATTTTTTGAGGTAGTTAGGGGGCACGGTCGGAGCTCCGTTATTTTTCAAAACATAAAAAAATTTTACTAGAAAAATCATAAATAAAAAAATATTTGCTAAAAAAATCTTTTAAAAATGGAACTCAAACTAGATGCTCCTAGCTATCTTTCTACCAAAGGCTTTTCAAAAATGCTAAATGGTGCTCAACAAATGGTGGGGGGCACAAAAGTCACTCTATTATGTTTTTTAACAAAAACAGGAGCATCTATTGGTATTTTATTGGTTTGACCCACTTAAACTTATCTGTTTTCAATAAAATTTAGTAGCTTAGAAACTAGACTCAAAATGATACGATTCATATTTCTACAACATCTTCCAATTTTGAGTGCAACTATTTCAAAAAACTCGTACAAGTTGAAGTTTTTTTAAGAAAAATCCGTCCATTTAAGACCCACTTTTGCCCCCAACTTGGTGCACTTACCCAATATCCAATAAAGTCCGACCTTTCCCTTTTGGAGGGAAAACATAAACTCTCATTAAAATATTAAATACTAAGACTATGTGCACTTTATTTATTTTTTAATTAAATAAATAAAAGTAACTAACCTACGTGCACATTAAACTAACTAAAGATACTCCCACTTGTAGCGCTAGGCATGTCGAGGGGTTGACAATGCAAATGAAAAATAAATATTAATAATGTCTCGAAAAGGGGGACATGACAAATTGTATTGTTTATTATTTAGAGTAGCATGGGTTACATTTTATTAGATTATTAGCCTAGATTTGACTTTTATGTAATATTGTCTTTAGCACTTAAATATCCATTTATAGTAGTCATGTACTATTTGTTTACATTAACTAATTCTTATGCAAGGCTCAGGAATCTCTTTATTCATGGGTCAAAGCTCAAAGAAAACATTGAGTGATATGCTGACGTATGAAGTATTCAATCTATCAGGATTGCATAGGAGTGAAAATCCATGGAATGTGTTGAAAAAACCCAAAAATAATCGATTAGGAGTGGGCCTTTACATCGACCAATCATATTTTCCTATATGTTTAATGATTAGAAATTAAGATATAAGTCTTAGTTTTCCTTCAAAATTTTGTATACTCCTCACATGTAAGTATGAGAAGAAGCATGAGATTTTCATAAAAGAGTAAGAGAGAGTTGTTTCTTCATTTGGAGAAGAAGAGTTTTTGGTTGAGCATGAGAACTCCTAGGATTTTGTAGTATCCCTTGGAGGAGATTATGATTTTTTTCACTCTCATAATATAGTGTTTTAATTATTGATTATTTTCTTTCATGTATTACATGTTTTTAAAATTTTATGTAGAGATGATCCATATTTTGTTTCTAACATGCCCAAAGATATTTAGGCTATTCCTTTGACCCCACAAATTTTAGAACCACGATAATATGAATTGAAATCAAAAATATGAACCCATAAGTGGTGGAAAACTTAGCTACAAATGTGGATATGGTCATAACAAAGTTCCATAAATGTTGGGATATTTCTAGAAAATGTTAGAATGATATGGATACTTCTATCAAATGACAATATTGTCACAAATTGAACTAGAAAATGTGTTTTATTTTTCCAAAGATTTTGTTTCCTCGATCTAATCCATGCACTACGACACCTACAACTTACAAAATATACTCTATTATTCCTTCCTAGAGGAAACTCCAATACCCCTCAAAGATTTGAGGGCTCAAGGAAAATAGATAAGCTTCAGGAGCTTGTATTAAGGGCTATTTGGGTTTTAAAGTAGTGTCTAATTATCAATCCCTAAAAGGTGAAAACCACTCATTATGTCAAATTTGTAAAAAAAAAAATTACATTTATGAAATAAATTCTAGTGATATACATAACCATAGATTGTGTGTCAAAAAGCCCCTCATGAAATACTAGCTTTAGACAATGATAAATTCTCTAATCATTACTTGGTCTATTTAGAATGTTTATGAGTTCTCATTAAAATGTCAACAATATAATGTGTATATTCTCTAATTTTCTTAGTGCCAAGTGAACTATATACTTGTGTATTTATAGAAAAGGAACTCAAATTATGACCTTATTGGTGTGTAATCCAATATCAAATAGTTAAAAAGTGAAAAAGATAGGTCAAATGGAACATGTGTACCCCAACTAAGTGAAGACAAGATATCGAGACCATAAGCATGTGTACATGATTTGTGATAGTTGTAAGAAACTTCAGTTATTTAGGCATAAATCCCAAGACAGAGAAAGGGGGTTGTAAAAATAGACAAATATACCAATAAAACTTAATTGTGCTAATAGACGAAGTTATCAATGGTGACCAAAGGAGGGGTATTTGTGGAAGGTAATAGTGTGAATATTGATAAAAATCACCAACCTTAAATTTGATTTGCATTTGGTCATCCTATGACAAGTTTTTATTTTTGCTTGGAGAAGGCAATCGAAAAATTGCGATATCTTCGTCATACGGTGGAGTTTGAAGCACATTTGTTTTCTTTAGAAAGATTTTCTCTAACTTAACACAACGATATGGTGATATTAAGATAATTTATTACTAGACAAACAAATTTTTTTAAAGAAAAGAATAGACTTGTTATTCGAAATAAAACCCGTCCATGAATAAAACTATGATAAATTTGAAATTGGCACTTCAAAATTGATCCATATCAATATTTTCAAATGCATAAATTTAAATATAAATAATAATTTAAACCAATAATCAAATCATGCTAATTAACATGGATTACTATAAATTTCATTTATATTAAAAAATAAATTATGTCTTAATTTTTTTGAAAAAACTACGACATTAAACAAAGAAAGTTGAATTTATGCGTGACTCATAAGGGTTGTAATATCCCTTGTTTCATAAAAAAGCAAGCATAAACTTCCAATTATCCAAAGTAAATCGAATGAGAACAAGTTCCACTACATCCCATTTACTTTTATATGTGGGCCTAAAAACCTAACCATGACGTGGCCTTGACTTTTTCATTTGCATATTCACGACTTATTAAAATAAAATAAAATAATGGTTTATTATTGTTTGCCAACTTCAATAAGCAAATAGGAAGACAAGACAAATGCACCACTTATTCCATGACTTTGAACTTTGACTTGTGACACCAAACACATGTAAAATTGGAACTCTAAAAAGAAAAAGTCAATCTTAAGAATATGGCAGGTAGTAGTGTTAGCAACAAAGTCTCTTTCATTAAAGAAGAATTAGTAATTCTATTATGAATTTGTATCTTCATATATGTATGTTCTTTATATTTATATTTATTTATATATAGAGAGAGAGAGAGTTGTCTTGAAAAGTCAAATGAATATTGTAACTTATATAAATATGATGTATGGTGTTTATTATTAGCTACTATCATGTAATATGGTTGATAAAGTGTCATATTAAAATTTTGTAGGTTGTGGGTTCGAATCAAGCACACTACATTATGGAATGTATTTTTGTATTAAGTATTGTGCTTGCCATACAAAAATCTAAGTTAAAAACATAGTAAGCGAGATAGATGCATGTATTTTATTATGTATTTTATGGGCATAGGTGCAACCTAATGTCGAATAGTCGTTGCCATTGATTAAGATTTAGTAATTGTATTATGAAGTGAAATGATTGAAAGATGAGGAAAATAGTTTTTATCATGTTTAAATATTAAATGAAATTACTTAATTTAATTTTAAAAATATTAAAGTGTTGAGAATATATATGCATACATGTGTGTATACATGCACACATATACATTTAATTATTATTTAGATTACATGATTTCATAATATTTATTTTTATTTATCGGTAAAAATTGGTAATATTTTGTTTTAATTGTTACACAACATATAAAACTATCAATATAGGTTGATGTGTCATTTGGTAGTTTTTAATTTTTAAAACTATAGATTGATATGTTATGTGGCATAAATTATTTAAAAAATCAATTTGTATATCATATCGAATTATTTATATATGATGAAGTGCCTTCGTAATATTAATAAATGAATTAAAAATATATTTAAAACTAGCATTCAACATATTGGATGATTATTGTATTTACATTACAAAAATGAATCCCAAACTTTTAAATTGTTGAAATAATATCTCATTTCAAACATTTTCATTGATTAAAACTATAAATGATTGAGTGGGATGAATATTATAGGATCATACCTTAGCAAGGCACAGTAAATAATTCCTCATAATTTCAATGTGAAAACTTAATCAAAATTCATCTTTTCACTCTCACCTAAAAATGTGGTTAATGTGATTTTGTAGTTTTTCTTAATATTTAATTAGCCGATATGTTACATTACGTGAGAAATAATGCCAAATTTGTCGGTCCCGAAAAATTGACTGACTTTGGATTTATTCAATCAAGCAAAGTTTGTTGCTTGGAAAACCACACATCAATGTTTAAATTTGACGCTCATTTACACATTTTTCATGTTTTAACACGATGGATAGGAAACAAGACCTTTGCAATCCTTCACCTACATGAAATTATGTCACCCCTATCCGATCCTTCACGTGCGAAAAAAATATTGGCACCACGGCTTAGGCTTTACTTTCAAAGGTGGGAATGTTGGTGAGAGCGATGGGCATGTAGCTTGACGCAAGCTTTCCTTGTAGCTCAACGATGTGCCCAAAAAGACCTTTGTATCCTGGATAATGATTTGTAGATTATGGGTTTGTGTTAATTTTCTTGCGAAAAAATGGCGGCAATGTTTCTTTGGACTACTCTGCCATTTGTAGTCCATGTTGAGGTCATTGTAGTAGCCATTAAGGATCTTGGGTTTGGAATGGGACCGATATGCTTCAAAATTGTGTCACCTCTGCAACCTCCTTTCATACCTTGTGTTTTATATGGAACAAAATATTGGTTCCTTGGTTTTGCTTTTAAAGGGAATGTTGGTGAGTTGGGCGAGGCAACAGACTCACGTGGCATAAAGGCTTGACTTTGGATTTATTAAATGAAGCTAACTAATTTAATTTTAAAAATATTCAAGTATTGAGAATATATATGCATAGATGTGTGTATACACACACACACACACATTAACATTTAATTATTCTTTAAATTAGATAAATTCCAAAACAATCATTTATTGGTAAAAAATTGGTACTAAATTGTTTAGTTAATTAATGTTGTACATCATACAAAACTATCATTATAGGTTGGTGTGTCATTTGGTAGATTTATTATTTCGTAAAACTTTAGATTGATATGTTATGTTGTAATAAATTATTGTAAAATTTAATTTGTATATCATATCATAATTATTAATATATGGTGAAGTACCTTCAAAATATTAATAAATGAATAAAAATATATTTAAAACTACCATTAAACATAATGGATGATTATTATATTTACATTACAAAAAAAGAATCTCAAACTTTTAAATTGTTGAAATAATGTCATTTCAAACATTTACATTGATTAGACGTAAAAAACAATTGAGTCCAGGATGAATATTATAGGACCCTACCTTGAAAGGCATGATACATAGTTCCTCACAATTTTGATGTGGAAACTTGATCAAAATTCATCTTTTCACTCTCAATCGAAAATGTGATTAATTTAATTTTAGTTTTTAATATTTAATTAGTCAATATGCTATATTACATGAGAAACAATGCTAGTTCATTAGTCCCGAGAAAATTGACTACCGTTGGATTTATCAAACACGGAAAAGTTTGTTCTTTGAAAAACCACATCATCAATGTTTAAATTTGATGCTCATTTACACATTTTTCATGTTTTAACATGACGGGTAGAAACAAGCCCTTTCGGGATCCTTCACCTAGAGGAAATTATGTCACCCCAATGTGCTCCTTCACATGCAAACAAAAATATTAGCACCAAATATTAGGTTTTAATTTCACTTGGGAATTTTGGTGAGAGAGGTGGGCATATAGCTCAATGCAAGCTCTCCTTATAGCTCGAGGAGGGCTTGAAAGGAGCTCTATTTCCTTGGATAATGATTTGTAGATTGTGGGTTTTTTTAATTTTCTAGTAAAAAGTAAATGACGGTGTTTTTGGAATACTCGGCATTTGTAGTCCATGTTGAGGTCATTTAATAGCTAACAAGGAGTGTATATTTAGAATGGCACTAATACGCTTCAAAATTGTGGCACATTTACAATCTCCTTTCCTACCTTGTGCTTTATGTGGAACAAACGATTGGTTCATTGGTTTTTCTTTCAAAGGGAATGTTAATGAGTTGGGTGAGGCAATAGACCCATGTGTCATAGAGAATTAACTTGAAGGGAATTTGGGAGAGGCGCTCATGTCATCATGGTTACGGGACATACACAAAAGGAGTTTGTTTATAGATGGTATATTGGCCATAGAGTTAGTTATACATGAATATCCACCAAAGTATAATGGGGCGAGGGGGAGTTATTTTGCTTCTAGTTGTCGTGTCTAATGGATTTGTATGTAAAAATATGGACACATAAAAAGGCATGTTTTCACACCTCGCTCACCATGAGTTCCAAAACGAAAAAATGATGACCAAACAACCGAATAAATATGATACACATAACAAAGGTGGTGATAATTTTTTTAAAGTTATTTAGTTATTTAACGGTTATAATTACCCATAACAAAATAAATGCAACCAATTATGCAACAAATGGTGAAGCGGCACTCAAACCGTAATCGCAAACGCGATGTGGAGGATTAACTCAATTGTCGTGTTGTTATTACAACTACAAAATTTTAATCTTAAGGGACAGAGAGTCAACATAACTCCGCTTCCATGAGTTAAAAAAATTGTGGTTATTTTAATAAATGTGGACGATAACCCTATTGTGATGAGAGGTGAGGTCAAAACTCCACTTGCAATACAAATTATTGAGCGGAAAAGAAAGGGCAAGTTCAAGCGTTCATAGATCGACAAGTTGTAATTATTTGAAATTGCTCAAAGGTTTTGAGGAGGTCAAATTAACCATAACGGTCATGGGTCCCATTTTTCCTCCAAAATGGGCCCATGCCCTCGAATAATAACTCATGAGTTAATAAAATATTTAATTTATTTAATTATCCTGCTAAGGATCCTACCGATAAAAGTTAAGTCAATTATACAAACTAAGCTATCGACTTTAATTTGCCCAACTAGTTAAACACCCAACAAATAACCCAAGTCCCTATTTAAAATAACCATATTAAAAGATCATAATAAAATCAAAACACCCTCGGCGCCTAAGTTATATGCACATTTAATCATAGCCCTAGGATCAACTTAATCTCCACCATAGGATTAAATCTACCCTAAAATCAAAAGGTGGGGATAAATTTGTAGAACCTACATTTTATTTCATTCCTTTCTTCTCTTTATCCATTTGGGTCTCTCCATTTTTTTGTTTTAGCAGCTATGAATAAATCAAGAGGAGAGCTCAAGCCCCCAAGGCTTAAAGATCAAGTTTCTCATTCACCCTTCAATAGCGAGATCACAAAGATCCACACTTGTATATTTGTAGGGTTATTGGTTTGATGTATCTTTTTTAATTTATTTTGAAGCCCATATCTAGGGCAAGTTTCAAAAAATTCTTATTTATTTTATATGGATCTTAAGATACATTTTATCAGTTGTGTGTGTGTGTGTGTGTGTGTGTGTGTGTGTGTGTGTGTGTGTGTGTGTGTGTGTGTGTGTGTGTGTGTGTGTGTGTGTGTGTGTGTGTGTGTAATGGAAGAATATAAATTTGGTCACAAGGAGAATGAGCCCAAAGGGAGGGCAGCTACACAATTTGGAGGCCGAGTGGCATGTGTGCAAAGTGGGGCGTCCATTGGTCAAGCAATAAGGAGGCGGAGAGGGTTGTGGCATGCACCACGGTTCTCCATGGTAATCATAAAGGGGTGGAGACGGGTGGGACATCCATCCCACCCCCACACATAATACTTTTTTAATTATTAAAACATCAACTCTGCTTAAGCAATACTGACTTGGAAAAATTCTTTTCTTTACTAAAACAATTTTAATCTTACTTGTTTATATGAACACACACACACACACACACACACACACACACACACACACACACACAAAGAAGAATTATTTCCAAGTTTATAAGAAAGGATATCATGTTGGTTTTTAAACCAGAATTACAATAGAATTTCAGAATTAAACTTTGAACAAGAATAAATATTTAAAGAATGAAATAACAATTTGATATTTAACGAAACCCCTTCCTTTTTTAAAACATGTCTCATGATAAAAAAACAAACTAAATGCACATAATTTCCTTTCCTTAGTTAAATTTTTCATTTCAAAAGAAGGATACACAAACAAATATTGAAATGAGGTACTTATAACTTACAACTTTAAGTAACCTTTAACAATTACAAAAACAATTTCAACCATGAATTCAACCATTCAATTTACATGTCTTAACAATTATAACAGAATAATTTGTCCATCTCATACTGAAATAATATGATAAAATGCAAGTACAACAATCCCTCCTCACAAGAGGAGACAACATGCCAAATTTTTGGCTCAAAATACAAATAATGTTACAACTTCAAAACTGCAACTCTGCATCATCTAGGCCACTCCATTTAGCTCTAAAAAACAATGAAAAAGGGTCTTCAAATCACAAGAAAGGTGCTTAGTTGACCACCCAACTAATTGGCATCATTACATGCCACCAAGGAGTCCAAGGTGGCATGTTAGCCTCCCCCAAGCCCATGGGAAAGAGGCAAAAACACTTCACTTAGCATATAGGAAATATTTGGATGCACACAACACATTTTAACTTCATTTAAAATCCTTTCAAAAACATAATGCAACCAAGAATTTTTTTAAGAATCTCCATGATTTTATCTTTGGGAAGAGGGGATGGGAATCCCAAATTCATGTTACCATATAACCATGCCAAAAACATCCATAAAATCCCTTACCTCTCCATGTTTTTCTACCAACTCCTTATCTCTCTAAATCCCCCTTATCCCTCCAAAACTCTCCCAAGAAGGATTTTCAAACTTTAAAGTTTCATTCTTGAGGGTAGGGATTAATTAGAATTAAAAAAATTGAGTGCGATGAATATTATAGGATCAAGCCTTGGGAAGGCCTAATAAATAGTTCCCATAATTTCATTGTAAAAACTTGATCAAAATTCATCTTTTCACTCTCACCTATAAAATGTGGTTAATGTTATTTTTTAGTTTTTCTTAATATTTAATTATCCAATATGTTATATTACATGAGAAACAACATTAGAATCATCAATCCCAAAAATTTGACTCACATTAGATTTATTAAATACGAAAAAAATTGCTGGAAAACCACGTCATTAGTGTTTAACTTTAGCAATCATTTACACATTTTCATGTTTTAATAGGACAGTTAGGAAACGATACCTTTCAAACTCCTTTACCTATAGGAAATTATGTCACCCATGTGTGCTCCTTCACATGCGAATAAAAATATTGGCACCACAACTTAGGCTTTAGATTCAGTGGGAATGTTGGTGAGAGAGATGGGCATGTAGGTTGATGCAAGCTCTCCTTATAGCTCAACGATGGGCCTAAAAGTACATTTGTGTAATTGGATAATTGTTTGTAGATTGTGGGTTTGTGTTAATTTTCCTGAGAACAGTGGTGGCAGTGTTTTCGTGGACTACTCTAGCATTTGTATTCCATGTTGAGGTCATTGTACTAGCTTTCAAGGAGCTAAGGTTACCGAATGGGGCTGATACGCTTCAAAATTGTAGTGCCTCTGTAATATCCTTTCTTACCTTGTGCTTTATATGGAACAAAATATTGGTTCCTTATTTTTTCTTTCAAAGGGAATGTTGGTGAGTTGGACGAGGCAACATACCCATGTGGCATAGAGGTTTGACTGGAGGAGAGTTTGGGAGATGTTATCATTGTATTATGGTTAAGCGATATGCACAAAAGGATTTTGTTTTCATATTCAATATGTTGGCCACAGTTGGACATGAACATCCACCAAAGTATAATGGAGGGTAGTTTGTGTGGTTATAGTTGTCATTATCTAGTGGATATGTATGCAAAAACATGGACACATACAAAAATGCATGTGGATTGTTCAACTAAATGTTGAAAGATATGTGGCATCATGGACTAAAATGGCGGCAGGATATGAAAGGCATTCCTATGGTGATGTTCCTCTTAAAAACCTTGAGCTAACAAAGCACTCTAGAGCATACACAAACCATGTAAGGTTTTTTTAATTATTTATTTTCATATGACCATGTTGGTTAGTGGATGAGGGAAATAAAGACTTCAACCCCATGAGGGACCCTTAGGATATTATTCTTGAAATGGTTTGTTATGTATGCATGGTTGATCTTTTAAGGTAAGCGTGGTACATTACCTAGGTCAAATATGCTTCTTTAATGTATCTTGGAATTGTTTCATCGACTTTAAAAATCCTCATATTTAACTATCATTGTGATGGAAATCCTTTCAATACAAATGCTAACAATAATCACAGGGGGTTCACTTAGTAAAAGTATGGTATAACACGTGCGTTCGAAGGGTATTAAAGAATACCCTTAATTCTAGTTTTTACCTCTAATTATTCAATTAATAATATCCCCTCCTATTATATTATTAGAATGAAAATACCCCTATTTTTTCCATGTACCTTACTTACCCATTTTTCCATTATAATTTTATTTACCCCTTTTTATTTCTACCCTAATATACTAAACAAAAATATATCATATTTCTCACTCAATTTTTTTAATATGCATTTCTTCTAGAAAGATAGTTTGAAGCCATTCAAGACCTATTACCAATTACCTTATAAAATTTAAGATTTAATCATTTATCAATAGTTCTTTAAATAATTAAGATGGTAAAATAATATTACTTGTGTTGAAAAGCATACTCAATCCTAGTTTTCTACCATCTTATTATTTCTTGGTTAAGAATCTCTTAATTGATATTTTTAATTCAAAAAGAGATTATAATTTAACTTTATGACCACACTTCTTTTGCAATTTTAAAGTATTTAGTTTTAAAAACTATGGTTCAAATGTTTTGGTTTTATATTAAAATTAAACCTTCTTAAGTTCCTTTGGCCCACCTGTCTATCCTACCCCCCAATACCTGATTCAAAATATTAATAAATTAAACCCTTTTACCCCCTCATGTAACTTAAGAAAATTTTAATGAAAAGTATTTGTTAATATTTTATATTATTATTATACAACTTGACTTGTACCCAACATGGGTGTAAAGTATCCAATCCCAAAGTGACATGTCAAAATTTTAGATACCTAGTGCAAAAGTTTAGGTCTAACCCTTTTTTAGTACATTTCAAATTTGTTATTTTAAATCACTTAAATATGTGAATTTCCCTCTAAATAAACACATGAAGAAAAAAATGTATATTGAATACATGTTGACTCAACCATGGGAGAAATTTCAAGTGTTGATGTGGAATCATTTAATTGCCACATAGGTTTCAAGTTAAATATCACAATTATTCGTTCCTCTCCTTTAATGTGTGAATGATTGTGATTATTTGATATTTTAGAGTTATTATCGATATAATTAAATTTTGATATGAACAATACATTTTTAGATTACTTATATGAATAAATTATAAATTAAATAGAATAAACTTATAATGCAATCAAATAAATAGAAAACATAAAATTGAATTGTATTAATTTGTATGAGAGAATATAATTTTCATAGGATTTTTATTATATTTATTATTTTAAAATATAAAAGGAGAATATTTGTAGAGGATGTATTAGTTATGTGATTTTTTTCAAGGGATATTTTGTTTTATGAAATATATCTCATGTTGAATAATAAACTTATTGTGATAAATGACTATCCAAAAATAGGGTGGTATGGAAGCACACCCCAAAGCCACATATCAAACTTAGCCATAAAAAGGCTTGGAAATAAAACAAGCTAGGTGACATCTATTTGAAGTAATCTACTACATAAAAAAGAAAATAATTAGGCATCCATAGTAAATTGTTTCCCAACAGATGGTAGATCTTGGTCATGCCAACTAGATCCTAACAGATCTTTCCTAGAGTCCGGGGTTCCACCCAAAACCACTAGTGTGTTCTCCTTCCTTAGTGGCCTTTGCATGCACCCATGAAAAAGGAATAAGTAAGGTAAGTCACAAGAATTTATCTCTCAAAGGTGACATGGTCTACCAATCATGGAATCCAACAATAGGTGGCCCAAGTGGTGGCGAGAGCCCAAACCCATAGATCGTGGAAACGATGATCATGGAGAGCTCCATCCCTAATTCATGGTGAGGGCGGCGACATGGTGCCACACCAGTGGGCGAGTGGCATGAATATTGGTGAGCATAATTATGTGACCGACGGTAGGAGTGGATCTTGCAAATACCACTCCTCTATTGACCATTACCACAATTGTGTGGCGAGAGCGAAGAGATGAGGTTGACAAAACATGACTAACATTTCAAGGAGCATCACCCCGTGATGCAGCAGAGTTTAGGGATGCTCCACCTCTAAGGCCACCTTGTTAGCTTGAACTTTTATCTGCAACAACACATTGGAAATGACGATGGATTTGTTAAACATAGAAAAGTGTTGATCCACGGTGGAATTAGCAAAGATACTAGCATTTATTTATTTCCATATCTAAAACAACGTTTCCCCTCTAAAAGCATGCTAGATTTGAGTAAACTTATACATAATCTTGGGATTATCTCCCAAAAAAACATGGTGTCAAGATAAACTCTCTCGGCCAAAATGGAATAAATAAAGAATGAATCCAACTCCACGCCTTCTGAGATTTGGGACAAAACTAAATGAGGTGCACTAGAGTTTCTAAATTTCGTAGAAATGACATTTCAGATTAACCACTCCAAGTTGAATGATTAAATTCCCAATCGAAATTCCTTAGTGCAAAATGTACGAGAAAAGTGAGCAACTTTGGTTTCTAAGAAATCCAACCAAATGGTACGAATATTTAACACCATGTCGAGATGGCGATCAAACTCCCCAACGAGAGTTGAGTTTTTCCACCATCGAAATTATGGTGAAATCCACCCATATCCTTTACTTTTCGTGTAATTTTGGAAAGGAGTATCCACATACCATTTCTAGTCCTTCCACTAGGTTCGGTAGAGATAACCAACACTTTTTAAAATGTGTCAATAAGCACAATAGTAATGATTTCATTGATGGATTATTTGTCATCTTGGGCCAACTTTGAATTGGGATTTGAGGTAGTACCATCAAAACTAAGATTGTGATTGTTTGCATAAAATATCTTTAACAATGTGTATCCCTTGTTAGAAATTCATTATCCTAATGGTCATATTCACATAATACTAAAAACATCCAAAGACCATGCTTGTCTTAGCCTTATACTTAGTTTCTTATAGTTAGAAAAGTTTAAATCTAATCTAAATCAAGCTACAATAATTTATTATGACTCTCAAGGCCATAGAGTGTAGAACACGGGTCAAGATTACTCAATGTAATAGTCTCATGATCACTTGTATTTCCGAGGTTTAGGGTACCCTTGAATTCATTCACACCCAACCATAAAAAATTACACTCGTATTCTAGTTTAACAAAAGAATAATCCACATGCAAAATATCCTCATGACTTGTATGAGTTATTTTCCCATGTCCAATAATGATGGCCCAAACAAGAGTCATTGAGCAATATCTAGTAGTCTTACAAATATATATATATATATATATATATATATATATATATATATTTGTAGACTACCAATAAGGTCTAAATGAAATATTTTTATACAATCAATCACAATCAAAGCATAATAAAGTCCAAGTATGTGAAGAGAAGTATCTCATCCAATGGTAGTTACAACCCTAGTACTTGATTACAAATTCAAAGAAATAATCCAAGGTGCCTACATTAACTAAGGATGAGATTTTAGGTCAAAGTATAATCCAAATGGTTGATATGATAAATCGTGTGTTGAGGAACATTCTAACACCGACAATGAAATTAAATATAGAATTTACGATCCAACATGGAATAATGTAATAAATTATTTCCCTTTATGGTTTTTATTTATGAATGTACATATAAGAAATGGGTTAGAAACCATATTAGCATAATAGTGATCCATGGTTTATTCAGATTGAGTTAGGACACAAGAAAATATTAATGATAAAATTCATTAAGAATTACTAATAACCATAATTGTGCTCATGTTTTATTAACTAAGCTATAAATTGAAACTAATATCTACATAGCTTCAAAAGCAAATGCTAATTAAACAATGAACCATTAAGATAAGAGCTTAAAGGAAATGCTTCTTTAATGCATGAATAAAACTACATGCTAAGTTATTTCTTACTCTCTATGATTGCTAACTTAAACTATGAAACTATGAAGAACATATGCAATCAAAGTGGATTATTGCTTGATCTCAAGGATTGAGAATGGAATCTCACCAAGAATGGTTGCAAGGCCATTTTGGATCTCCCATATTACTCAATTTTGAGCAAAAGGATGCAAGATAGAGAAGCTATTTCCAACAATGGAGAATGGCTCAAGATCAAAATGCTTATAGTTTTCACTATTCAAAGCATGGTGCAAGAAGAAAGGTAAGAAGGATGGTTCTTTATATAGCTTGCATGAAGAGGCAAGGCTAGCAAATTGATGAATGTGGGATAAAGGTAAAACAAGATTAGGAATGGATAAGGTTGCTTTATAAAAGGTAATCTTGATTTAGAAGAGTTTAATTTGTCATTAGTAAGTCATGGGAGTTGGGGATGTTTTAATTAATCAAAGGTGATTAATTAATAGGTAGAGGTAAGCTTAAAGAAGCTAATTAGAGGAAAATCAATATGATTTGCAGGATGTAAGAGAGGAATTTGATCTAATAAATGGTAATTTATTGATTTAGAGTTACGAGTGTAATTAATTAATAATAATTAATTAACCCAAGTAGAAGTGGATATTAATTAACGAAAGGTCATTAATTGACATATTTAATGATAGGAAGGCTAATTAATTAACGAAAGGTCGTTAATTAATGAATATGAAGAGGAATGTTAGCTAATTAGCGGAAAAATGCTAATTATTATGGAAATGATGAGAAAGAGGATAATTAGTGCAATCTTAGCATTAAAGGTTGCGTAAGTGGATTTTAGGTGTCTATATTTGCCCCTCTTTGGGGTGGCATAAGTGACACCACTTCAAAGATAGTAGACAAGTACAAACATTTTTTTGTTGAAGAAATAGAAGAAAAATTAATAGAATGAAGGATGCCCCCTCGAGTGTTGATGGGGTGATGAAAGAGGGAAATTGACAATCGAAAAGATGAAAGAACATAATAAAAGAAGTAGAATAATTGATCCCTATTTCCTTAGGTTGATTTTGAAGAAAAGTGTTGATAGCAGGAGAGTGATATGGAAGAAAAATGAAGATGAAAAGAGATGGATATATCTATCATCTTGCTGATGTAAAAACCAACTTTATTTCATCATTTTTCTTATGATCGATGTCATCGGTCCTTATTAAAAAGAATGAACAGAAGTGTAGTATGACATGAAAAGCCATATACGAATAAATTTTCATAGCCAAAAACACCAACTCCATGCAACATACAAAATGCAATGCAATACGAGAAAGTAAAAGATGCCTAACTCCTTGCAACATACATAATGCAATGCAATACGAGAAATTAAACAAGATAACTTGATAGAGAAACATAATACAATGTTTTTGTTATCAAGATTTGATTCCACCTATGTAAATTAATGACAAGGGTTAAAATATGGTGCCTAAGCAAGGATACATGCAAGGGGAATAACAGAGGACACTTGGGTCCTATGAAAAGCAAGCACTATGAAACAATACCAAGCAACTCATTATGCCCCAGAGTACAGACATAGTAAGAAAATCAGCTTTGTTGATGGAGGTAGATCAAGATGATCCGTGAGTCGCACACAAGCTCAAGCGAGAACCAAAGAGCGATGTTTTGTAGGATGATTTATATTGTTTTTTATTTTTCTCGAAACATATTTGAATGTTTTTGTGATTTTCTATAAGTTTTACAAGCTATGTACAAGAAGACAAAGAAGTATGGATGCCCCCAATGATAGATGGGATGTACAAGGGTAGAATGCCACGCATACGAGAAAGTGAAGATGTGATATGCCCCAACGATTAGGTGGGAGTATTCAAAGAAAAATCTTCACATATAGAAGGGGATCAAGGCAATTATAAAATAGGTTCAATCATGAGGGAGCAAGGATGCCCCCAGCGTAAGCTAGCCAAGAAACACATGAGAGAAAGGAAGTGGGTGATTGATTTATTAAAGGGGGAAAAAGGTGCCTACAAACATGGAAAAGAGGACATTTGATACACATGGATGTTCTAAATGATTTCCGAAGAACAAAGGATGCTATGAAAATATTTAGAAGGCGGTCAATGAAAAAGTGATTAGCCCAAGGTACAAATCATGAGACAAGACATGCACTAAAGCAAGAGTTTGAACAAGGTCCAAAAAGTAACACTTGATAACACACTAATCATGTTTACTCATCGAGATCCTGTGTGCAAGTGGAAATGAATTACCTCTTGAAGGAAAGAGTTGATAGACGGTAAGTGAAGACACTAGCCAATGTGTAGGAATGATTTAGTTTGACAGGTGATTTCAGAATGGATTATGGAAGGAGAGCCGTACATTGCTCTGCTACCAGCCAGACATCCATAGCCCCGATGGAGATGAATTTAATTCTAATCACAACATTTCTCTACTACTAGTCAGGCGTCTATAGCCCTGGTAGATATTATTGAAACACACCAAGAGAGAGTTATGTATCAATTTGTTTTTGCTTTTATTTTTGCTTTTTGATTGATTGATTTTGATTCTTTTTCTTTATGAAAACTTATTTCATCTCTCTTGTTTGACAAAGGGTTAAGAACCATTGATGGCTTGATGGAAGGATGTGGAAGTGATTGTGATGATGACATTGGATAGTGTTAACAAATACGTCCAAAAATTCTTCCCAACAAGTTTATTATATGTAGATAGTGATAGGATCTCTAAGAGGTCAGTTATTCTTTAATTTACCAAGGTGATGAAAGACCAAGGTCAAAAAAATACCATAGAGATAAATGTCACAAAATGCATGTGAATAGGCTAACCACAATATCATCGAAGGGATGAAAATGGTGGATGACTTGTAGAGGAATATGAAAGAAAGGGAAGAAAGAACATCCATGTGTACACAATACCTGATTGCAATGTTTGATCTTTGTACCTTTGATTTTATTTTTGTAATGTTTTAATGTTCTCTTTTTTGTATTTTTGAATTTTTATGATTTTTTAATTTTATTTGAAATTTGGGTCCAAAGAATGTCAATCTATATGATAGGATCTAACAATGATGTGTGCGACTTCCTTGATAAGGGAGACTAAGCGCATTTGTTTATCAAGAGTGATATTATCCCCGATCTCAATGATCGTGGTGAGTTCACACTCAACAAATGATTGTGATTTGTCTTGAAACATGGGTTTCGTATGTGGGAGTTTGAGTTCCCTATCCATAGGTTTTTGCACTTTGCACCATACTTGATGGGTACGTTGGTGTGCATTATGGAATTGCGTTTGATTTTGAATTTTATAATCATTTGATTTTTTGGGAGCTTTGGAGCTCTTCGGAGTTTTGATCTTAGCTTTATAAAGAACATGTCTAGATTTCTTATAAGCTAATGCTTGACTTGTCTGATCCCGAGAATTGAGAGAAGAACATGGATGTTTAGAATTGATGAGAGGAAAGGTGATGGACTTGTCACAATCTTTGGTAGAAGAATAATGTGATGGATGAAAAGGATATGGTCCAAGGATTGAAGAAGATGGGCTACCGGGAGGTGAGCCATAGATAGAAGATGAAGGGCTACTAGGATGTGGCCCAAGAATAGAAGAAGAAGGATACTAGGACGTGACCCATAGATGTAAGATGATGGGCTACTAGGATGTGGCCCAAGAATAGAAGATGATGGACTACCCGGGGTGATCCATACATATAAGACAAGGGGCTAGTTGGACGTGCCCCAAGAATAGAAGATAGTGGACTACTCAAAAATGTCCCACAAATAGCGAGGGAGGGCTACTAGAAGGTGACCCACACCTAGATGAAGATGAAGGGCTACTTGGCATTGACCCCATCAGAGATTGTGATTAAGGAATTATGATAGACAAATATTTATTGGGTGATGAGAAGATAGGCCATGGATTAATGCAAGACCCAGGAGTTTCATCACGTAATGAAGAATGTGAAGATGGAAGAATAAGAGGAGGATCAAGTTGTATGATCTGAGGATCTTCCTCCATTTATTGATAAAAGGAATTAACCTTTTCCTCACAATATGTAGACTCATCAAATTCTAAAGAGAATCCTTGCTTGTAATCTGTTAAAGGAATATATTCATATGCCCCTATAAATGCCCTGATTGTTTCTTCATTTTGAAAGACACCAATCGATATGAGTTGTTGATCGACCATCAGGGGTTGATTGGAAGAAAAAGGTTCACTTGGTGTGGAAGACTTAGAAGATGTTTGATGATGATTGATAGAAGAAGATGACGTGAGAGACGAAGAAGATGGGGAGTTAGATGTCTCGAGAGTAGGAGAAGGTGGTTTGGACCTACCTACACGATGGTATATCGTCTCAGTAAACTAGTAGGATTAAGTCCAAAGTTTTTAGATTGCGACGCGCATGGGTCAATTCGACGTTTGAATCAAAGGACTTTGAGTCACACTTTTATCCCCGTTTTGAGTTCACAACGAAACGATCGGATAACCCCTACAAAATTTTTGAAGTGATTTTGCATCATGACCTCTTTTAGAGAAAATCAGGTTTTCGGGTGTTACTAACAGCTTGACATAAGTTTTAACATGCTTTATGTCTTATGACCTCCGAAACCCGAGACCCGCCTTGCAATGAGACAATCCTTTGTAATCGGGTTTTCGGAAATTCAACTCATCGGAACATTCTTGAGTTAAAACATGCTTTGTGTCGCGTGACTTCCGAAACCCGAGACCCGCCTTGTGTTAAGACAATCCTTTGTATTCGGGTTTTCGGAACTCTAAAGCATCGGGACATTCATGTTCCAAAACATGTTTTATGCGCCATGTTCTCCGATTCCCGAAGTCCGCTCAATCCTTTGTAATCGGGTTTTCGGAAGTTCAATGCATCGGAACATTCATGATTCAAAACATGTTGGGTGCTCCATGTTTTCCGAAGCCCGAAACCCGAAATGCACTAAATCTCCTCGTGTCGGGTTTTCGGACTCCTCCAACATACTGACGTGGCATTCATGCCGAGTGGTCGGTGAGTTGGCACGTGCCGAGCTGAAGTGTATTTATTACTGATTTTCTTATAAATACGCGGATTTCCACGTCATTCTTACCGTTCATATTTTTAATTCGTGGATTTTTCGCATGCTCTTCCGCTCCCAAAACCCGCAAACTCGCGTTACCAGACTGGATCGTTTGTTTTCGATTTTACCTGTCTCGAATCGAAGGTATTCTTCTTTCCTTCTTTATTCTTGACTTTTCTGGATCGACTGCGTGTATTTTCTTTCCAATTTCTTGCCAGTTGTTGAGGGTTTTTCTTCCTTCTTCTTTCTGTGTTGTTTTGGAAAGGGTTTTGGGTTTTTAGGGTTTATTCTCTTTTTGGGATTATCAATTGGTGCTGTTCCTTCCAAATCTTAATTATATGCATGATGTATGGAATATGAATAACAAAAAAGAAAGGAAGTTGTGTATGTAGAAATTCAAAGGAAAGACTCTGTTTTTGTTTCCCGGATTTTGAAGGTTGTGTTGCAGATTCAAAAGTCCGAAGAACCTTGGAAGCTCGAAGTGACGGGGTTTCTCAACATTCCGACCTCAACACTAAGTGCCGGGCATCTCCTAAGTTCCGTCATCGAAAGTGGGTGCCGGGTTTTCTCCTGTTTCCGCCATTGAAAGCAAGTGTCGGGTTTCGCCAAGATTCCGACATATCAGACCTGTCGGGTTCTCAAAGTTTTCCGATATCTTCTTCTGCGTGTCGGGTTCTTTTCTCCTTCCGACGCATTCAGTCAATCAGGTTTTTCAGTGTGCACAGCATCTCCGGAGTTCCGAGCCTTTCTCCTTCCAATATTCTTCATGTCGGATCCTGGTTCATCACAGGAGAAGGCCGAAAAATCTAGCAGGATGAAATATAAATTTAAGAAACCAGAATCCCCGTCATATATCGACTGTAATTATGATATCAGGGATACTGAAATGGGCAACATAGATATGGACGACTTTTGGAATAGGGTGAAGAGTTCTTCTCAAACCCCATGGATGGTGGCTTTAGCTAACAGTGGCTTGCCCCTTGCAGCAGGCTTCCCCATGTCTGCCCAATGTCCAGAGTTTGTTTTGGCGTGTGCATCCAGCTACGACTCAGCTTCTCGTTCCGTAAGGAATCAGGCTGGTGAAGTAGTTATCAAACTAGATGGAGCTTATTTTGATGATCTCCTGAAACTACCAAATTTTGAAGAGTATGGGGCCCTAGATATCAAGTCGGCTCAGAAGGCCTGGGACAGTAACCAGGAAAATTGCATTAGGGATGTCAATAAGAAGTTCTTGGTCAAGGCAAAACCAGTAATATCTAGATTTCCAAGAACTATCCCTAGATCGGATTTCATACAAGAAATCAACGACATTATCACCCTACTGAGCCGGGTTTTTGGCTTGCCGGAATCAAATTTATTTCATGGATGGATGTACCAATTTATGGTCACCATCAAGAAGAACAAGCAAGGGATTGACTGGGGAACCCTTATCAGTGATGAAATTGATTCCCAGATGACGACGGTCCTGTCAACCGGAAAGTTTTATATGTTCTCATATGTGGCCTATGCAGCAGCTGGGATGAGGAGCTATCCCGGGCTGGAGACTAAAGGAAGCAGAACGTCAAATCCAGTCTATAAGTATTATCCTCAAATAACAAAGAAGGGGTCCAAGGATCATTTTAGGAGGGTAAATGACGCCTTTTTCTATGAGAACATCTGCCAGCTGAACCCAGGGCTGAGAAAGACAAGGGTCTCAGACGAGGCATGGGCTGAAGTATCTAAATGGGGATGTATCTTCTTACAGTTCAAGAAGTTTACCTACCTTCGAACAGTCATGTACTCAGGAGAGCCTTTTCGTCTGCCTCGCTATCCAGGGGATAGATTGATATTGCTAGAATTGGTCAGACAGCTATTGGATTTTCACAAATTCCAACAGAGCAAGCATAAGGCAGCTGTATCCTTCCCAATTTCTATTGGGAGATATACTTGCTCAACAGTGGCAAAGGCTAAAAATGTTGAATGTGAACTCCAGGAGAAATTAAAGAAGCATATGAAGTCTCGGGATGGTTTTGACATCCGAGGAGTACTTAGAACCTATGGAGCCCTACATCTGCACAGGCCCGACATTGAGGATATCTGGGTGGATCTGCGTAACGAAGTTGCAGTTCGCAGAAAAGATAATAGTAGGTTAACTATTGATGAGATTCAGACGCTAGAGCTTTCTGATTTGCCAGATGGCACAACTGACAATGAAAGTGTGTTGGATATGTCCTATGATGGGCTTAATGAAGATCGATACGTTTTCCCGCCTATTGATTGGTCGGCCAGCGAAAAAGCCTCTATCACCGATAGGTCAGCCCTAATTCTGGCTCGTACAAAGAAATGGCTCTCCTCTTGGGGGATGAATTTTAAGGATGACAAGTTTCCAAAATTGGCTGCTTCTGAAGCGGGGCCCTCCAAAAAGAAGAAGGACAAGGAATCTACTGGGGGGTCTATAAAAATCAAGATTCCCAAGAAGAAGAAAGAAAGACAAATCTCTTCAATTGTCTCTCCAGCTCAAACGGTGGTTGTGCCAGAATCACCAACACCACCAGAAATAGGGGAGATTAATTTAGAAGAAGGAGGAAGCCAGCTCTTGTCTTCACCATTTGCTTTGATTGTTCAACCGGAGAGACCTTATCTCTTGCATTCAAGGCTTTGGAAATTGAATCTGTGCCTCCCCTCAACAACCACTTCAGCCTCCTCATTCCACATCCACTTCTTCAAGCATGGCCACTATTTTCTCCGGGCTCTCACCCCTCTCTGCTGGAACCCAAGTGATCACCAACACTCCCCCACAACCTGTGCCTCTATTCATTGCACCTACTACCACGTTGACTGCTGTTCCCCCTCCAATAGTAGAATCTGCTCCCCTTGAGAGTAGAATACCAGTTACTACAACATTGGCAGTTTCCTCTGATACACCACAATGGCTACTCGAGCAAACTCCGAGGAAGAGGAAAGTGATTGTACCCCTACCAGCCTTTGATTTCAGCTCACTTAAGGCTTCTACTGCGAGATCAGCCAAGAAACCCAAAACAGTTTCAAGGGTTTTGGTGGATGCTTCAGGAGATAAGTTCGCAGAGATTGCCACTCCCTCAGCTGACAAAACTAAAGATGATGTAACAGCTGCTGATTACCAGGTAACCAGGGTGGCTCTAGGGAAAGTGACAGCAAAAGGGGCGCAGCAAGATGCAAAGGATTCCATAGACGTCCTGTGCCAAAAGTTGAAAGAAACAAAGGACAGCAGAAATGAGCTTAAGGAAAAAGTGGAGCAGTTGACAGAGGTTTTGATTAAACTCTCAACACCCCTGGAATCCATACCATCTGCTTCTGCTTCTGCCGGATTTGATTTCTCATCGGTGCCTACGATTGAGAAGATTACCAAAAAAGGAAGAGTGGTTGATGAATGGATCCAAAAGTTGCTCCAACAAGGGAAGGAAGTAATTCAAGACGTGGTGAAAGTTCATCAGTCCTTGGCAGAGATTCAGAAGGAAGGAGAGAAGATGGATGAGGAATTCACTGAAGAACTTGGACAGCTTGATTTGACTTGTGAAGCTCTCCAAGTGCTAAAGCAAATACCAGCACATCTCTTGGTAGAAGAAGGCGTTCTTCCACATACAGATAAACACTTTCAGCTGATCAAGGCCATCAAGTTCAGAGTAAAGATCCTCAACGAAGCCTGCAGCAAGTTGAGAGAATCAAGGGATAAATTGATCGATGGGAAAAGTGATCTGGAAGAAGAATTGCTAAAGATTTGTCCAAAGGTGTCAGTTGGGAACTCAAGTGCCCTATCAGCAGATGATCTCTTCAAACAAGTTCAAGAGACTGTTCAGCATGAACCTGTAGATGGATTCGACCTTGAAGTCATTGGTCAGTTTGTGAGGATTGAACATACGTTGGAGGCCTTAAGAAAGCTCAGCAAAAGGTTGAAAAAGCTTCCCGGCAGTGCCAGTGATATCCATGAGACCTGCGAAATGTGGAATGATCATTCCACTGCACCTGAGGAAAATGAAATGCAAGGCATTATTCGGAAGTTCCAGGAGTTCCGGAACAAACAGTCTCAGCTGGAGGAGGAGAAAGAAGAAGAAGCAAAAGATGATGATTCGGATTAATTCCCAACGTCCCATGTCATTTCTATTTTTAGATTGACATGTCTTTGTTATTTCCGTTTTATCATATTTTTAATTCATACTTTGACTTGATCTCCTGCGTGAGAATCATGCAAAGTTGAACTCTAGTTAGCATGCTACTTTTCAGGATCTGTCCTGTTTTATCTCTAGCTTCTTTTGTTATAAATAAGGGATGCTTGTGCATTCTAAATGGTCGAGAATTTTTGAAGCATTAAGAGGCTATTGGAAAGGAGAAAAACTTTGTGTTTTCTTTCAATCATTTTGAAGAATAGAAGTTGATATTGTTTTGCAGACTTTGTGTTGTGGAATATATCTTATTTAAGACAGTGTTCTTATGTTCATGATCTTAAAGCTATTCTTTGCATAGAATCTCAGTGTTTCTAATTATCTCGGACACTATATCTGTGATCTAAAACTCGTATGATTATTTCGTGCTCTGTGTTTACTCGAAAGAAAATACGTTTCTCCCATTTCTTTTCTACCATGCTTCTTTCACTGTAACAGTTTCTAACCTATTTCACTTATGAAAGCAATATCCTTGAATCGTGTGAATGTGGATTTCGGGATTTCATCCCAACCCCCAATGGTTAGATTAGTGTGAATATTGTATATATTATTTACTGTGTTTTAGATTAGCAATAAACAGCAAAATTCACTGTCTTTGAGGAGGGATATTATCCCATGTACTGTGGTTGAACCTCATATTTTGGTTTGACAAAATATCCAACCAACACACACGAATCTTCAAAGAAGGAAGAATTAGTGGGGGTGATTGATGAAGAAGGTCATGTGAAGTAGGGGAGGACCGTGATTCAAGAATTGCATTGGATGAATAATAACAAGGTTCCTGTAAAGAAAAAGAGGACTGCGATTCAAGAATTATATTAGATTTTTGATTGGAGGGATTTGGAGTCGCACATATCTTCAAAGGAAGAAGATGTCATTGAGGCGATTGATAAAAGGGGTCCTACGAAGAAAGGGAGGACCGTGACATAAGAGTCACATTAGATGAATGATGAAGATAATTTGTGGCGACACAAATCTTTAGAGGAGGAGAACATTGTTTAGGTGACTAATAATAGAGGTCCTGCGAAGAAGGGGAGGACCGTGACTTAGGATTCGAATTAGATGAATCCGAATAGTAGTTTGGATCTAAATAGTAGTTTGGATCTGAATCATAAAAAGAGTTAGAGGAAATATTTGGATTGGAATCCTCAGAAGAAGAGGAAATGTTTGGATTAGAATCAGAAGAAGGGTGGGGGAACTTAAATAATAATTTGGATAAGAAGTGTCCAAACCATACCACCGACTATGAGACGAAGGTGGGGAACAGGTTACTCAAATGGATTCTCTGGCATGAAAACCAAACGAGGTTTTGTCATGATGGGTGTCTTTTGATTTGTACACTGAAAATTTGATTCCTTATTATCATATGTATAAGGGACCTTGTGATAATCAATCATTTTTGGCGTGTGTTGGGTTCAAAGGTCTAGACCTAAATTGTATGATCAAACTTCTTCAAAGTGAAGAAGGTTTCATGTTGATTTGGGCAACATAATGAAAACCAACTAGACATTTCGCAAAGATGGGGATGCTTGTGTGATTTTCAAAAAGGGAAGATAAGAAAAACATACATCGTGATAACGTAATTTCAACAATCCAACAAGGTTTGGACAACAAGTTGTGAGTGCAAAGAATCAAAGGCTCGAAAGGATTGTCCTTAGAAATATAAGTCTATAAGGTGAACGATCGCAAGGAACAATCATACAAGCTCAAAACACAACACCACTCAAACTTAAGTGATAAACAATGACCAAATAATAATGAATGATAAAGGATTAATGGATCAAAGTGATTGTCATAAATGGATAAGTCAAAATGATGAATGAGACACAATCACGCAAATGTCGTTGGTAAACCAATCAATCAAATGGAGTACTTCTTAAATATGTTTTCAAAAAGGTAGGTGGTGTTGTAAGATGATTAACAAAATGTCCCTACTTATGTCAAGTTTAAAGAAATGAACAAGGCGTAAGTAATAACAAGAAGTTAACGTGCCCTCCAAACAAAGTATACTAGAAACAAGCCCAAATTCGATCAATACCTATATTCCAAAGGGTTTCAGTTAGGATTGTCGGTGACACAACAATTTCACCAAGAT
The DNA here is from genome assembly GCA_018340775.1 of Taxus wallichiana var. yunnanensis. NCBI lineage: Eukaryota > Viridiplantae > Streptophyta > Pinopsida > Cupressales > Taxaceae > Taxus > Taxus wallichiana. The sequence goes on along the minus strand of CM031242.1, from coordinate 519,253,935 downwards.
ATGTTAACCAAAATTTACGAGAAATTAAGGTATTGATATCAAGATGATATTGATATAACACGCACAAGTGGTAACGCTTAACACTCTTCAGAATCGAGGTAATAATTGAAATCAAACTAAAGCTATAATATACCTAGGAATTGTTAAAGTGTATATAACATAACCTTACAATATAGGTATTTAGGTCAAATTTACAAGAAACAAGATGTAAATACCAAAATTTTAGTGATACGATATAAACAATATAACCATTCAAAGGAGGATCAAAATGATGAACCAAGCCTAACTACGATGATGATCTTGACTTAGGTCTTAAGATAAAAAAGGCTACCAATGATATGAAAAAGTCTCCACACACTTTAGACGTTTAACAACCTAACCGCAAACATGGATGGGCGTAAATGGATAAAAAGTGGCAAAATAGTCAATTGATAACGCAAAGGTAGTCACGCTTCTTTTGATCAACAAAGTTTCAAAAGAAAGGAAAGGAAGTAGATCAATTGGGGTTGAAAAATGTTGGTCTCACTTCGGCAGAGTTTTGCCTTACCTTAGGGTAAGTGAAAAACTAAGAAAAAGTAATGCTTCCCATGTTTCGTGATGAACAATGGCTCACAACTCAAAACTGTTTTGAAATGGTCAAAGTTGGCTCCTAGTCAAAGATATCTTCCTAGGTGGTTCTCTCAACTAGGTGTTACAAAGTTGTCTTAAGTGAGCTTGATTTACCCAAAAAGTCACAATGACTAATTTGGGAGTATCTCGTCTTTACTTTACCCCTTCAAGCACAGTGGGAAACAAGTGCGTCCATCGTGTACTCTCACTGGGGTCACCATATGGACAACTGGTAACGCTAACTCACAAGGAAAAACTAGTCAAGTAGGTTGTTCGGAGCACTTCCCATTTCATCCACAAAATTCCCTCTTGTGTGGACTACTTTGGGGTTCCTAGGACCACCCCCATTGTTGTAACTTAAGGCTTATGCCAAAGGGGTTATGTCCTAGTTTTAAGCGGATAGGACGTACCCTTATCCGAACCTGTAAATACAATGTTTTGAATGTGGTGTGTTTTTTTATCTTTTTTAAATTGGATGTGGTTTGCTTGAACACCTTTTGGAAACCTGCACGAAAAATTGTATTAGTATTTTAATTTTGTTTCGAACTCCTTTCTTTGACAAGCATTTTTAGGTCCTGCACTCAAGCGTTAATAGTTCTCCAAGCAAATCACATTATTTAAAAGAGGATTAAGAGTTGCTTTTGATTCTCAAGATCATCTAAGGATGCAAGAGAAAAGCATACACAACAAATAATCCAACTAAAAAGTAAAGAAAATATTTGTCATCAATCAACCATACAAAAGTTTGATAAATGTCCATTCCCTTAAACCAAAAGTGAAAGATGAAGTTTTCTAATTTACCAAATGTTATAAAATGAAGACTAAAGTTTCTTTTGATTCTCAAGATCACCCTAAGGTGTAAGAGAAGAGCATACACAAACTTTAGCCGAACTATATAGAAATGGAAAACTTCAAATCAAAGGACCATTGAAACATGCTTTGTAAAATGTTCATTCCCTTAAGCAAAATGAATAATCAAATTTCTAAGTTTAATCCTAATGTTAAAAAGATAGAGATCAAAGTTGTTTTTGATTCTCAAGATCACCAAAAGGTGCAAGATAAGAGCATACACACACTTTGGTCTAAATCAAGTAAAGAATGGAAATACAACATTCATCAAAACATTAGACATGTTAGAAAATGACCAATTTTAAAATAAAAGGAAAACCTGCAATTTATGTAAGTATAAATCCCAAATTTATGTTTTCATTGCATATTAACTTCAATAAATTTCCAACGCAAACAAATAGATTCATTTAGAGTTCGGGAGCAAAATTTATGGCCTTCGGAAGATGGGTTACGCATATGCTCTTATGCTCACGGGTATGCACTTGACATGCACTCAAAAAATGTCAAAAACGTCCCTTAATCTATAAAATGGTCAAATTTTTCCAACCAAGATTCAATTTTGACAACAACCCATTATATTAATATATCAATAGAAGACTCAACGCTATCAAACATTAACATACATGCTCATGAATTTAAGATTTTCATGAAATTGGCAAAACTAGCATGTAGAATGATGAAAAATTAAACTCTAAAAATGAAAACATGATGAAATCTTGAAATTTTCTCACCAAGATTCAATTTTGATAGCAACCCACCACATTAATATGTAAATAGAAGACTCAACACTATCAAACACTAACCTACATGCTCAAGAATTTAAGATTTTCAAGAAATTGACAAAACTAGCATGTAGAATGTTGAAAAAATAAGCTCTAAAAATGAAAATATTGAGAAATTGTGAAATTTTCCCATCAATTCCAATTTTGACATCACTTCACCTCCTTTACACCTACAAGGAAGACTCGGCACATACGCAAACTCAACAAAGCAAGTTAAGAAAAACAAGTTAGATCAACATGTGTAAAAGAGGGTTAATAACTAAAAATGAAACTTAACTACAAAAATTGAAATTAAGTGCAAAGGACAATGGAGTAAGTCCCACCATGCGTGTCAAATGTGCTCATGTTTTATTAAAAAAGCTATAAATTGAAACTAATATCTACATAGCTTCAAAAGCAAATGCTAATTAAACAATGAACCATTAAGATAAGAGCTTAAAGGAAATACTTCTTCAATGCATAAATGAAACTACATGCTAAGCTATTTCTTATTCTCTATGATTGTTAACTTAAACTATGAACCTATGAAGAACATAAGCAATCAAAGTGGATTATTGCTTGATCTCAAGGATTGAGAATGGAATCTCACCAAGAATGGCTACAAGGCCATTTTGGATCTTCCCATATTACTCAATTTTGAGTGAAAGGATGCAAGATAGAGAAGCTATTTCCAACAATGGAGAATGGCTCAAGATCAAAATGCTTATAGTTTTCACTATTCAAAGCATGGTGCAAGAAGAAAGGTAAGAAGGAGGGTTCTTTATATAGCTTGCATGAAGAGGCAAGGCTAGCAAATTGATGAATGTGGGATAAAGGTAAAACAAGATTAGGAATGGATAAGGTTGTTTTATAAAAGGTAATCTTGATTTAGAAGAGTTTAATTTGTCATTAGTAAGTCATGGGAGTTGGGGGATGTTTTAATTAATCAAAGGTGATTAATTAATAGGTAGAGGTAAGCTTAAAGAAGCTAATTAGAGGAAAATCAATATGATTTGCGGGATGTAAGAGAGGAATTTGATCTAATAAATGGTAATTTATTGATTTAGAGTTACGAGTGTAATTAATTAATAATAATTAATTAACCCAAGTAGAATTCGATATTAATTAACAAAATGTCATTAATTGACATATTTAATGATATGAAGGCTAATTAATTAACGAAAGGTCGTTAATTAATGAATATGAAGAGGAATGTTAGCTAATTAGCGGAAAACGCTAATTATTACGAAATGATGAGAAAGAGGATAATTAGTGCAATCTTAGCATTAAAGGTTGTGCAAGCGGATTTTAGGTGTCTACAATAATGATAATTAATTATAACTCTAAGCATGCTTTCAAAAAAGTGAGAGATAAATTTGTAAGAAGTAAATGACATTCCTTTAAGATTTAAGATGACCCGAGATGTGGATAAAATATCTTTCCCACTATACTCTTTGCCTATTTTTGCAAACCAAAGTTCTATATTTTTCAATGCTCCTTAATGGAAAAGTTAGAGTTCATGCACTTTTCTCTTCTTAACCTTCTCAAAACATAATAAGTGAGCAAGCCAAAATCCTTTGAGTTGTGCACTTTTGTTCCAAACTTCATTTGGTTTATAATTTTTTCTATTGAAAAATATTTCAATCAATACCACTCTCCATTCACATATATTTTGATTCAAGTTATAACTCACACATGCATAATATTACATGAGGTGAGCATCTAACAAGATCCCCAAATTTTTATTATTAATAAAAACCGGGGTTCATTTTAAGATCCCCCTCCAAAAATTATTATAGGATGGGTGGTGAATGTTCCAAAAAGGTATCCGCATTGTTGGTGAATCTAGGAAAGGGGGTTTTGGGATAGCGGCGAATGAAGTTTTTTTCCAAGTTATCGAACGTCTACATATATGTATTCTTGTCCAAAGAATCGAAATCATGTTATCATTTAGTGACGATGTGGGCCACCATTCGATTGTATACATTTATGCCACCGAATGGTGACTCAAATTCGGAGTTACCCGTTAGTAGGTAACATGAATTTTGCTACCGTCGACATCGTACACACATTTTACTTGGGTGGCATCATGTATTCGAGTTGTCGTGTGGTAATAGTTCTACATAATGCCTTGACAGTTTAAACTTTATTACTTATACCTTTGGCTTTTTGGCTTATACTTTCAGCTTTTTCATAGGATTATTCGCTTTTACCTTCGGCTTCGACTCCAGATCTCAAAATTAACAAATTTTAGAATTATATTGTATTACTACATTATGTGAGTTAATCATATATATAATAGTATATTATAACATAATGGCGAATATACCAACATTGGTTGGCCCTTAGTGGAAATAGTAAGGCAAAATTAGGGTCAAATTTATTTATGACCCATAAAATTTTGGCGAACCTGCTACCGTACGGTAGTGAAAAAATCACCAATTTCAAACTTCAAAATATTAATATTCATACATGTACAAATATTCACCCCTAAAATGAACCCTACCAAAAATCTTCTTTTATCCCTATGTGTGGAATGTTATGCCCTAGTTTTAAGGTTTTGGTTGCAATGTAATATAAATGGAAGATATGCATGATTTTATCAATACATGTCAAAATAAATGCATGCTAAAAACTATTACAAAAAAACCTTTTAAGAAATATTGATGACTTTGATACATACCCTAGTATTAAAGGTTTCCTTAAAAATGAAACTCATGATTGAGAGAGATAAGTCCACCATCTAGTTAAAAACAATAGATTTAGAATAGTTAAAAGCCATAAGAACACCCCTTATCAACATCAACTACAAAAGTAATAACTATCCCTCTAAATCAAATAACATATACCATCCGGCATTCACATTGACCGTACACATGTGATTGCTAGTAATAATTGATTTTATAGTGATGTTTAGGTTCCCTTACCATATAAGTGGTAACAATAGTAAAGGTCACTAAGAGTGGCATACTAAAAGATGCTCCAAATGGGTGGTTACCACTTTAAAATCAAATGAGGTTTAATGATAAGGTGAATCCCCATCAAGGTCAATATGAATGAGATAAAATGAATAGTAAGGTGCTAGTGGCATAGATGTCATGTGTCACTTATAGATCTCTAGTCACATAAATCACTACAAGTAATGTTATGTGCTCTTAAGGATACATTGAGTGGCTTATGTCACTTAGAGCATCCCAAGTCATTGAGGTGTAAACAAATCAATAAGTCTCAAGATGAAGAAACATACACATACAACACCGCACATGATATTATATGACATTGAAAACACTAATAGTGTCAAGTAGAAACAAGATTGTACACTAAAACACACAAAGTGGATAGCTACTCAATGTGTGTATCTGGTTCTCAAACTTTTTCTATGTGAAAGTGTCTATATCAATTTGCCTTCCTCCCCCCTACAATTCCATCCTTTTGGGTCCCGTCATCGAAGGGTAAACTCTTTCCTTACATCTACCTCAAGCATGCAACAATCAGTAATTTGTCTGATATCAAGATAATATAGTTGAAGCAACATTAGTGAGTAATATGATAAGCCAATACATATGATAATGTTTATGCCACTACATTACTATCAAATACAGACATATACTCAAAAAATTAAATCACAATTTTTGTAAATCAAACATAATAAATATGAGAAAATCCATAAAAATATGTACTCCACTAATAAATAATTAATACATTTAATTAAAAAAATGGTAATATTTCGAGAAGGACCAAAAGTGGGCCATAACACATGTAACCTCAATATTAACCCTATAATCATCTTCACACATATTAGAACTACTCTTAGAATTCACATGTTTTCTTATGCTACCTTTTTAATTAGATGGACATATATGTCTTTCTCATTTCTAATAGTTGGAAGTCAATCATCCATGCCAATTTCGACAAAGTATGAATTTAGTAATCTATAAATAGACTAGTGAGGTTGTTCATTTGAGCATCCAATATGTTCCTAATAAATTGTGCACGCATTAGATACATGTGTGACATATTCTATTATTTATGTAATATTATTGAACTATTATTTATTTGATTGGAGTGGTACCTTGGAAAATTGGAAGTGCTAACATTAACCTATATATGTTTACACCTTCAAACCGGACCTTTGCAATTTCCATATTATAGGCTTAATTCATTTAAGAGGATCATAAGTCGAAGTGAGCAAAATTAAGGAAGAAAACGACAAAGTCAAAATCATGTAAATAGGATCATAGATTATTGTTGCAAATTTCATGTCTTGACTAGGAGCATATGTAAAGTCCCGAAAGCCATCCACTTGACCATTCATACTGATTTGGAATTGTCTCTATTTCAAATCTAGATTTATTAGTGACAAAGCAAATAGTTTCATACTTGCATGGACATGCCCACATTATGATGATAAATTTAATGATAACGTGTAAACAAGCTAAGAGTTTCCTATCTCCTCTATGTTTGATTTTGAAAATTGTTTGTACATTATATACTACAATTTTGTGATGTTTAATTTGAATTTGGCATGATATATTTTTGTGAGGCAAATCTCTTTTAATGTCTATGATATTGAATAACACACATGAGAGAGTACCACACTCTAACCAATCACTTTAATAACTTGAACCAACTTAAACAATATGTCAAAATTTGACAAAGGAAACAATCTTTATAGAAACACACCCACCCTACCTTACAAGATATAACCTTAGAACCGAATTCAAACAATCCACCTACATTCGCATATAGATGTTTCTATTTGTTAAATTGTTTATTTCACGCCCGAGAATGAAGAGAACACATATTGACAACATCACAAAAAGATTAGTGTAACAATATTGTTGTGTCCATTAATATGCCTATATGCATATGATAATTCATATTTATTAAAGACATTGGTTTGATAATAGTTTAAAAATTCCCAAATATAGATTAAAAATAGTGTTGGAATTTCGGTTAGCTTTTCTCACATTAAAACCACATTATCAATTTCAATAAGAGTGAAATATAAATATTTTTAAATTGTGAAACTTATGATATGATTTTGGACATGATATGTGAAAAGTCAAATTAATATTGATAAGGAAAATAATAGTTTAAAAATTCACAAATATAGATTAAAAATAGTGTTGGAATTTGGGTTAGCTTTTCCACATTATCAATTTCAATGACCCGGCTAAGCTTCACTCAATATGCACCTCGGTCAACGTCGGTCAATGCATCATGACCATCCATTTCAAAATGGACGGTCATGATGCATTGACCGAACGATTGACTAAGGTGCATATTGAGTGAAGGGTAGCCCTCTCCATTTCAATAAGAGTGAAATATAAATATTTTTAAATTGTGAAATTTATGATATGATTTTGGACATGATACGTGAAAAGTCAAATTAATATTAATAAGAAAAATAAAAATATTTTATAAATTCACAAATAAAGATTAAAATAATGTTGGAATTTGGATTAACTTTTCTCACATTAACACCACATTATCAATTTCAATAAAAGTGAAACATAACTAATGTTTTTAAATCACCAAACTTATAATATAATTTTAGACATGATATGTTAAAAAGTCAAATTAATATTTATAAGAAAAATAATCATGATAAATAGGACATCATCATTTCCTTAAATTTATTGAATATTATAATTTAAAAATAGGATAACAATCAATTACATGCAAAATAATCATTTTTGACAAACTATAATATAGACCATACAAAATTGAAATAAAAAAATTATTTGTCAAACATGATTGCATTCATTTTCATAAACTAGTAATATAAAATTCATTAGAAGACTTTTTATAAATTATTTAATAAGAGTCCCATTCTCATAAAATAAGTGAAAGTCGTCACGGTGATGTACTTCAATTTTACTACAAATATGGACGAGTCATAGAAAGTTAAATGCACCTTACATAAATAGCCATGAGAACATGTTCTTAACTACTACAACCAAATAAACTAACAACATGAGACATGAATCTCTACCTATTTCGCCAACCGCTATTGAATTTATTCATTTCCACCCTTATGCAACTAACGATAGTTGTTGTTCAACCCATGCCCAACCACGATGAAAAAGTCCTCGATAATTAAAAACAAGAAAATTTTAAATCCCTAAGTTTGTTGAGGCCAATAATAATAAATTTTACTAAAGTATAATTGAAGTTTGATCAATAATAACATAATTATGCTAAGTGGTTAATAAGGGCACTTGTGATAGTGGTGGAGTGCATCATGGTTCCTCTCACTATACAAGATAATGTGCGGAATCCTAACGCGTGGACCACTGTTGATCCTCCTGTAAAGAAGCCTTCAACTTATTTTTTGGTGCTTCTTGCTTATGACATTACTTTTGATTACCATATATTCTTTCGAATTCTTTTTTAGACCATAATTTTTCCAACCCTCTTTTTATTATAATCATCTTGTATAAAATAATTAATATATTGACATGTTCGATAAAAATTAATATTGCACTCCACCACTATCACAAGTGCCGTTATTAACCACTTAGCATAATTATTTTATTATTGATCAAACTTCAATTCTACTTTAGTAAAATTTATTATTATTGGCCTCAACAAACTTAGGGATTTAAAAGTTTCTTGTTTTTAATTATAGAGGCCTTTTTCATTGTGGTTGGGCATGAGTTGAACAACAACTATCCTTAGTTGCATAAGGGTGGAAATGAATAAATTCAATAGCTGTTGGCGAAATAGGTAGAGATTCATGTCTCATGTTGTTGGTTTATTTGGTTGTAGTAGTTAAGAACATGTTCTCATGACTATTTATGTAAGGTGCATTTAATTTTCTATGACTTGTTCATATTTGTAGTAAAATTGAAGTGCATCACATGTGGACGACTGACACTTATTTTATGAAGATGAGACTCTTATTAAATAATTTATAAAAAGTCTTCTAATGAATTTTATATTACTAGTTACAAGGAAGAAGTTGGCTCTCAACTACTATTTTAAGCATTGAACAAATTCCTTCAAATTACCACCACAAAAAAGGTAAAAATGACAGCTATAATATGTATTATTAACGTGTCCTTAAACCGCCGCGGACAGACATAATAACCCCTTAAAGTGGAAATCTTGTCCGTGTAAATACCAAGGTCAAGTGTTCGAATCACGCAAACACGCAAACAAAAGCGCGTTGAATTTTAAAATGACGTACCCCTGTGAATGGTAAGGTCAAGTGTTCGAAACACGGGCCGCCCAAACCTCGGAGAAGTGATGGTTTTGGAAGCGTGGATTCACAGGATGGGGAACAACGTTAGCAACAATCTCAAAAAGACTGCTCTGTTGAGCTTGGATTTTAAAAGAAACAAATCCAAGTCCCAAAAAATCGCTTCAAAATCCTTGATCGGCATCCTTTCTTTCGAGGTCGCAAGCATAATGTCGAAGAGCGTTCAGCTATGGCAGTCGCTGAGCGAACATGAGGTCTGCAGGCTTCGAACCGAGGTCGTTACGAGCGCGGGAGTGAAGTATTTGGTGTCGGACGATGAAGACTATTTGCTAGGGCTTGCTTGCGCCGAAAAACTGGAAGATCTTAACAACGTGGCCGGTGTGGTCTCCAGGTTGGGTAAAAATGCCATGAACCAGCATTGATAGGGTTCGAGCATGTTTATAGCGATTTATTGTGCGGAAATATTGACTACAGGGATCTCGAGTTCCTGATTAAGGACATGGAGGCTAGGGTTAAGAAAATGGAGAGGTATATTAGCGCCACGACTAATCTATATCAGGAGTTGGAGGTGCTAACTGATTTAGAGCATTCTGCCCGGAAGTTGCAGAGGCATAATCCTACTGATGGTGGAAATAGTGGTAATTTTAGTGGGATTGTTGGCGGCGGAAGCTTTTATGCGTTGCACCAGAAGATTCTGTGGCAGAGGCAGGAGATTAAGCACCTGCGGGACGTATCGCTGTGGAACCAGACTTATGATAAAGTTGTTGGGCTGCTGGCGAGAACGGTATGTACAATTTATGGGAGAATTTGTTCTGTTTTTGGCTCTTCTGCAATTCTAGGGTCTCTTCCAGCTGAATTGCGGGGTCATTTTTCAGCTCAATTGTATAGTAATGATGATGATTATGATGGAGTTCACCGATTTCCTGCGGTCTCAGGGTCTCGTGAGCCCTGTGGCCGCAGTAGTCCTCGTCACCGGTTAGATAGTAGGGAAATTCGGTTTGCTTCCGGGCCTTTGGAGAGGCGACCTGTCGAAGCTGCGAGTGTAGGGCACAAATCAGGTCCAATTTTAAGTAGAATAGGCTCTAGAAAAGCCTGCTATAAGAGGGACCTCAATACTCAAACTGAAACTAGTACAACATCAACATATTGGAGCTCTAGCCCTGGCAGGCTGTTCAAGGAATGCTTGAGTTTGAATGGCAATTCTTCTCCAAAACGCCAGAATTTGCGTGTTGAGCTTGGGGATGCAGCCACTGCTCCGAATTCAGGGTCTGGAAATGGTTTCCATCCTGTTTCCCACATTCTTCCACCGAGTGGGCCGCTACATCAAAACCTGCATTCTGATCCTGTTTACCCTGTTCCTCGGAACAAAGGTGGTTTTTCACCCTTAGTGCACTCTGGTCTAATTTACAACCAGCAGCAGCATACAAGATCGAAGTATGGTTCCAAATACAAATTAGTTCATGCACCATCATCGACTCTTGGCGGAGCTGCTCTTGCTTTGCACTATGCCAATGTGATTATCCTTGTGGAAAAGTTGGTGCGCTTCCCGCACTTGGTTGGTCAGGATGCAAGAGATGATCTGTATCAGATGTTACCAATGAGTGTGAGAATGGCACTAAGATCAAGACTCAAGTCTTATGCAAAGAATTTGGCATCCACCATATATGATGCGCCTCTTGCAGCAGACTGGAAGGATGCTTTGGAGACAATATTGGAATGGTTAGCCCCACTAGCACACAACATGATTAGATGGCAATCCGAACATAATTTTGAGCAACAGAGGGTAGTATCCAGAACCAATGTCCTTTTGCTGCAAACACTCTATTTTGCAGATCAGTTGAAGACAGAGGCAGCGATCGCAGAGCTTCTTATTGGTTTAAATTATGTCTGCAGATATGAGCAGGAAATCAGAGCCAGTGGATTGATGGATTGCAGTAGCCAAGACTATGATGAATATTTAGAGTGGCATTTGTGACATCGTTTTCGTAAAGCCTTTAATATAGAATTGGCTAAAAAGAAGGATGTGCATTTCACCTGATTTTCAGAGACTGTCTTACATGAAGATGGATTTGAGCTATGAGTAATCCTTGCAGGCCTGAGCTTCTCCGTTGGTGAATCACTGGTCCCGGAAAGTTGGGCCAAGTTCTTTAGGATTTTCCTGATATGGTTCACCATGTTGTGTGTCCAAGGTTCACAATGACAGCTATTTGTTTCAAGGTGTAGAAAATACCATTATATCCCACAGGTGGGTAATCACAATGATATTAACATATTGCATTAGAGTGTTCACCTCTTCTTCTGTTTGGATGATAACTTGAAGGCTTTCTTTATCACCCTCTCAGAATGCTCTTTCAATGTTACTAGTTACCACTTTGACGGTGCCTTACTCTTCCAGCAGATGATGTTCATATTTCAGGGAGGTTGAAAAGACATTTAGAGGTTTGCATGAGGGGATTGTTCACCTTTTCTTCAGTTCGGATGATAAGTGGAAGGCTTTCTTTATTGCACTTTGAGATTGCTCTTTCAATGTTACCACTTTGAGGGTGTTTTTGTTTTTCAGCAGATGCTGTTCATATTTCAGGGAGGTTGACCAGACATGTTGCATGAGAGGATTGTTCACCTCTTCTTACATTTGGGTGATAGGTGGAAGGCTTTCTTGATTACCCACTTAGAATGCTCTTTCAAATGTTACCACTCACCGCACAGAGGGCAGCTTTCTTTTCCAGCAGATGTTCATATTTCAGGAAGGTTGACAAAACATGTTAAAAAGTTTGCTAGATTATGCTTGTACTTGTAACTAATTTATGTACATTTATTTGAAAAGTCCTCTATTAGAAGATGTAATTGAGTTATTGAAATCAATCCAAATAAACAGGGTCTCTACTGTTTGGCCTTGCAGGTGCGGAAAATGAATAGACACACACATTCTACTTTGTCTGTCATATTCTGCAAATTCACAGTTTTCCATGGTCTTATTCTCCAATCTATTGAGTTGTCTCAAATGCACAAGCTTTAGGTAGATATCATGCTATCTTGCATCCCAATAGTTTCCGTTGATTGCTTTTGGCACAGGGCTAGCTTCCACTGATCAGCTAACCATAAGCTCTTCGGAAATAGGAATAGGACATACCTCTCCAACAATTGGAGGAACCTAACCATTCTCAGCAGTATATTATCTGGCCAAGTTTTCAGTCTGTCTTAGATTATTTCACAACATTGTTTTGCTCTCTCCACGGTTTCATATCTTTTTATCAGTTCCCAAAGTTCGGTTTTTAGCCTTCCAAATGGCATCTTTATAAAAAAAATTGAAGGTTAGCAGTGTCGGAATTTCTGTAAAGCATGATAAAGAGACTGGGAAAAATTCAGAAGTTCCAAATATGTTTGGTTGCAAGTACATATTTCTTAACTATTTTTGTCATCCTGGTTGATAATTTTTCTTATACAATGTAGAAAGCATTACACTTTTTGGTTGTCTTTAAAGAAAACTTTGCAGTATAGCTCACAGAATCACATTTGAAGTTCTCCCTGCAAGACAAAAGGTTAGGCTTTTGTCCTTGCTAATGAATTGTAAATGACCATTTCTTGTCCAAGCATGGGAATTGATGTGGAAATTCTCGCTTCCCTCCTTTTCTTGTACAATTTTTTGCACTTTATTTCAAGTTCACCCCAGTTTCAAATTATGTGGCTGATAATGTTTGATATCTCGTGTAGTACATACCTGAAATGATCTTAATATGGTCAGGGCTTTCTGCATTTTCTACAAGTCCTTTTCCAAACTCAAACCATGTCACATGTATGTGTAGGTATTAATAAAAAATAGTACCTATAGAAATCTAGACCCTGTTGTATCTTTCAAGAATTCCTATGACACTGAGCACTTTTTTGGGTCCTACAGACAAATTTGATTTAAAGGACATTAAAAGTCATCATCGTCCTCATCATCATTGGTCCACAATACATTGAATATGACCAAGGAATATAGTGACTGCTGCTCACGGGCCGAAACTGGTAATTTTATTGAAAGTAATACCCAAAAAAACTGATGTCCATGGCACCAAATTTATAGCTATTGTTAATAAATGCCATGAACTGCAAGTGATTCCTTTCTCCACATAACCAATCCCAGCAGGCAAAATTATTAACAGGAATATAAATGTCACTATTCAAATTAATGCCATGAAAAGGATTCAGACTAATAAATTTGAGGTTGACGTGGAGAAATCATTAACAGGAATATAACGTCTCTATAAATTAATGCCATCAACAAGGATTCAGACTAATAAATTTGAGCATGACATACGAGAAACACACACGGTTTCACTCAAACCCCGCATCTAGGGCCTTTGAGAATCCTTTATCTGCAAGACGCCATGCTTTATCCCTTGCCTATCACCATGGGTGTGAACTAGCGTAGGAGCAAGGGCTTCCTTGAATTTCTCCATCATACCAGTGAGCCACAAGCAAACCTGCTATGGCACCATAATTTTAGAAGAATTTAATTTAACTCAGTAAAGGGGCAAGCGAGTATCAGCCTTGTAAGAAATTGAATAGAGGAGATTTCTTGATGGAATTATCATGTTGTAAAACAAGATTCGGACCTGAACACATTCAAGTTGATAGAAGGTATGAGCAATTAAAGTGGTAGGAACCTGCAGAGTCACTTATGTCTAATGTAACAGAACCCTGTCACGAGCCAGATATGCTCCAGTACATTTGTCAGTCTTTGTTCATTCATTCACAAAAGCTTTTCTAGATCTGGTACATAAAACATCTCGTACGAATTATGGTTGGGTGTTATGTTTGCGAAGCAGAAAATTATAAAAAATTACTTATATTTCGAAACAATGAAACACTGGTTACTGCTAAGGTTGATCTTCCCAAGTACATGATGTCTCATCTTAATTTAGTAGCAATTATTTTTGTAGTTGCTTTTGGTAAGGGGTGTGATTGATTTCGTAAGTGTAGAAATATAGATGGGCCACTTAATTTTAAGGTTGTTTCTACATTTCAAACTTATTAAAAATTCGTACATGAATACATTTGATAGTGTTTTCGATAATTAATTTATTTTATAGTTGATGTTGTATGTATTTAATTCGGGTTTATTGTGTTAGTTGTGCATCGGTTGTTCGGTTGGTGTTTTGTTGGAAAAACATTTATTTTACTGATTGATAATGTGTGTGGTGTTGTAGTGTAAAATTTAGTTGAAACATTACATTGAAATGTTGTATGTGTACATTTAATTCTGTTACAAATTCATACATAAATCGGATAAAGGATAGTTTATTGCATATCCACTAGTTATTAGACCTCACTCCGAATGATTGTTTTATTTTTTACATCATGATTTGGTAATGCACCTTGATGAATGTAACATGGACTATATTTTGATGATTTCGACGTGCTTCAAGTGTAGATTGATTACCCTCATAAAGAGATTGTCACTAGCTTACATATTGAGCATTTCATTTACCTACCATATTGCCGAATATGAGGCGGTGATTTTAGGACTCGTATATCTATCAAAGCATAAGGTAATTCTCAACTCGTAGTTAACCAAGTAATGGACACCTATCAAACCAAAAAAGAAAAATTGGTTCCATGTAGAGATTTGATACACAAAGCAATGACCTAATTTGATGAGTTTGAGATTAATAATATTCTTAAAAGAAATAATTGACATGTGGATGTTATGTTAGTGCAATTTGTATGATGGGTAAAAGAGAGGTTCCCAATTGGGTTCTCAAATGTAGGGATCTAATCTTAGACCGGCCACACCATGTATATACAAAGGTGCTCAGGTAGTGCTAGTGTCGTAAATCTAGAGGATAGTAGCCCTAGTCTTAGGATAGTTATAGGTTTATAAGGCCTACAACTAAGATAAAGATAAGTATCCTCTTGGGATTCTTAAAATAAGAGGGGATAAACAAGGGGTGGATAAAGTTAAGGGGTGTAGCAATAACAAGACAAAGCAATAGAATAAAGAAAACATACATCTACTCGAATTTATAGCAATGAATCACAAACAACAACAATCACATACAAAATAACAGAGACTAAAGAGGGTTATAATAACTTTTTGTATCATGTGTATGATCGTTGATACATAAACCCCCAAAGACAACAACACTAGGAGAGAATCGTTTTGCGTGGAGAAGGGGAAAACTCAACAAGAAGATCGCTAGTCTTAACTCACTATAGTGACCTAAATGCAAAAGAGGCAAGCTCAAAGACTCCAGTGAGTCACTAATAAGTGTGAAATAGTGCGGCAAGAGTAATTATGCATGTATTGTATGTAAGTAAGTGGTGTTGTGTTTGGTGTTTGGTCAAGTATATATACCCGACACCATCACTTGTGGGCGATGGAGTCGGGCTATGAAAATGCCAAAAGCAGATGTCATCACCCATGGATGATGGTGTCGGCCTTGGGGAAACCCTAAAGTCACAAGGTGTAAAACATGGGAACAAAGGCCGAAAGATAAATGATGGTAAATGACGAAGGTCTAGAGTGCCCAACAATAGAGATAATATCGTGCAAGGTAGGTAGACATAATGGGACAAATAGATATGATGGGTGCAATGTGTGAACAAAGAGAAGAAATGAGACATGTATAGGGTGACTAAGGCAAATAACATTATCATTCAAATGTTGTGGTCTAGCCCACATGACCAAGTTCGATCATACCTCAATCCCAAGTAGGCCCCTTAAGACACCCGCTTAGGAGGAGAATGCATCAACAACCCCTACACAAAAGAAATGGTTAGCAAGCATCAAAAATATGGTGTATACATAGTTGGCTTGCCTCACATTGAGGTTATAAATGATTATATTATATTAAATATCGGTAGATTGGCACAACTTACCATTGAGATGGAAATTCGGACTCTCTAAGGATATTGGAAATGGAAAGTAGTATAAAGAATTTAGATGAATATTTTGAAATGTGTATCAAAAGAAATATTTTTTACACATTTTTATGAAATGATATAAAGGAGAAAGTGCTATAAGATGTCCTTAGATATGTAATAATAGGAGATGTATTTTTCAAGAGATAATTTGATGGGAAATTGTATCAATGTCTTGGTTAAGAAGATGGTACACTTGCATTATAGAAAGTTCATGATAGTGTGGTAAGCACTTTGGTGAGAAAGTAATGTTATATAAATTGCTTAGAATGGGTTATTATTGGAACATGATGGATCATGGATATGCAAAGCTATATAATAAATGTCAATGATATAGTAACCTTACATGTGTTTGTTCTCAAGAGTTACAACCTATTGTTTTACCATGACCATTTTCTACATGGAATTTGATTTAGTTAGCAAGATTAACTCTCCATCTTTAGAGTGTCATAAGTTCATTATTACAACAACCACACATTTTAGTGGTATTTTAGAAAATGGGTTAAAGTTACACCATTAGAAACCACTACAAGAAAGTATATTTGTAGATTTCTACTGAAGTTATTTCTAGATTTGTTTTGTAATCTTCAATTGTTACTAATGACAGTTCATTTTGTTTATTGAAAGCTTACAAATATATTTTTAGAATATAGAAACATAAAAACATACATGATTAAAAAGGTGGGTGGTATGAAAACGCACCCCGAACAAAAAGCACACAAAACATCAAATCGAGCTTAGAACCTTGAGACAAATGTAGCAAGGGCCGAGGCTGCCATATCATTACAAGACGCTACAAAATATTACATCCAAGTGTATAAAGCAAAAACATATATGAATAGAATTTCATCATAAAATTAGGGCATATGCGAAATTTAGAGCTTAAAAGAAACAACACACTAGTTACTATTATAAGCCAAACACAACCTCATATTGAGAAAAAATGAGGACAATACACCGCACTTACTAAGCGAAGATGCCTATTTTTGCGTGGATTTGCTCGTGTTTTCTTGATTTTGGTTGCTCAAGGATTCGTGCAAGATTTTAGTAGCATGTACATGTAATGGATGATTGGATGAATGTTTGGTTGCTCTTTTCTTGCTTCCTTGGCTTATGATCTTGAATGATACGATTATTTGTTATTCATGAATGTTAATGAAGGGCCCAAATGGAGGTTCGGAGGGTTCATTTATAGATTTTTGGTGGTTTTGGTGGAGAATTACTAAAATGATGTTTCGGTGGGCAAATGTAGTGGAGGTAGGTGGAGGATTGGCTTTTAGGTAGTGTAGGATTATATAAATGCTTGTTGAGGTGGTAGTGGAGATAGTGGGACTTGAGATGGATTATGTTTTTGATTGAAAAGAGCACTTTTATATATAAAAATATATATAGTGCACCACTTATCATACAAAAATGGGTGAAAGAGGTCACACCCCAAAAAGCGAGTCAAATCGAGATGAATTATTTAACTATTTGGTGTAGTATTTTATTAAATGGGTGAGAATAATTGATTGGGGAATGATTAGATAATTAATATTGATTAACTATTTAATTATTTATTCATGGGGTGTTATGGGATTAAAATGGGACTGAATGAATTAAATCAATTGATGTGGTGTTAGGGTTTGTTAGTTGTGACAAATTAGGGTGGAAAAATCAAGGTGTCTACAGCTTCCCCCTTTTGGGTTATGTGTTGTTGTTGATAAGATGCAACACAAAAATTGAAAATGAGATGGGGTTCACTTGACCCTATGACAAATTCTACCACATATGTGGGTTTAGATTATGTCATGAACGGTTTTAGACAAGACTGTGGAAATGTTTATGGATGGGTCACTTCATCATGATCGTATGAAGGGATTGATAGGTTGATTACAAAGGAGATGGCATATTTACCATGCAAATGAATTTAATTAAAATATTAATTATCATAAGGCTAGTGAGAAGGGTATTAGTATAGTATTACCCCTCAAGTGACTATTTTTGTGCCCCAAGTTATACCGACATGGTGCGGGATGAAAATGAAAATTAATAAATGTTAGGAAAGTGGAATTAGTTCCAAGGAATGATATTTGAGGGAATGGATAAGAGGTTTCCCCAAAAAGTTAAAAAACTAAGTGAGGCATAGCATGCACGGTGGAAGAGTGTCTGAGGGGATCACATGTTTGTTGAGGACATTTAATACCACCTAGAGTAGTTGTGGAGCCTTTTGTCATGGAATCTTTCATGAAACTTGTGGTGGTTGTGGTGGGGGAGGTCATTTGTTAGTCCTTATGCGGGGAAAAAGAAGATGAAAACAAATGAAGGTGTGCAAAAATGATATGGGAAAACAAGGAAGAAAATGAAAAAGGTATGAGCCATGAGGAGTTAGGGTGATGAAATGAGGTGTGTAAGGTGATCAAGGACAATAATAATGCATGAAAATAGGTGGGTAAGATGGTATTACATGTAGATGAATGTAGAAAAGAGTGTGTTCCTATAGAAGTTTTGTTTGGGCGAAGCAAAATGTTAGAGCATAAGTAACATGGATGTAATGGAGGATCATGATTATGGATGAACACATGGTTTGAAACAAGATTGTTGGTGATCACTAGGATTAGGTGAAAGCGTGTATCGGGAGATAGGAGATAGACCAAAACAGAGGGTTGAACAAGATATTAATCTCACCTCAAAAATATATCCCTAATTCTCATCAAGATCTAGTGTAGGGTGGAAGCACAATAGTGTGTCACACTTCTTGTTCAAAAACGTAGGGGAGGGGGATGTTTGGTTGGGTCAAATTTCTAGGGGTTTGGGTGAACACCCTTCGCACAAACTACCACGGAATAGGGTTCGTGCACGAACCCCCTTCGTGTGATGGTGGTTTGGGTGAGCCATCTTTGGGAGAACACTGCGCATTTATATATTCGCAACGGTGCCAAGCTCGTAACGTGTTGCCTCCGCCGATGCTTGCATAGAGCTTCGCCCGAACCGGCTTAGCTATGCTTCACAATGAGGCATTCCTCTTTTCTTTTCAAATTTTCTTGAGTTTTTTTTTCAAAAATTGAAAAATAGGGGGGAGGTTTTCAAAAAAAAAGTGAAAAACATGAAATTACAATAGTTATGGGTATATGTTACCTAAAAATGTATTCTAAAATGAATTTTATTTTAATTTGTTACAGTTATGGCGTCTTCTTTTGTTAATTTGCATGAGAGAACTGAATTAGAGATAGCTAAACTCTCTTCTATTCTTCAACAAATGACTACAATTGGTCATTACAAAATGCATTGTGAAAATATATTAAAAGACCTTCAAAAAATACAATTAAACTTGAAAACATATAACCCCTTCGAGCCCGAGTCATTAAAAAATTATGGATGAACTAAAATCTAGTGTGAGAGGCGATGTGGGGTATAATGAAATAGTAGGTAGACTTCCGGATAAGGAAGTTGTTAAGAGCTCGTGTTGGATGAGTTATGTAAGAAAACTAAAAAATCAGGGGATATTATGTAAACAAATGTACATGTCACCTTTGTGCACCTTTGATTTATCCTAGATTTGTGGCCTCTCAAGGCCAATTTCCTAATAATGATCAATTATCGTTATACTTCATTATGATGCTACATGTTAAGGTTTACGTAAACCTAAAGGTGAAAGGTGAACTATTTAGACATCCCTAATTATTTTGGGCGGGCGTGGACACATTAGTGATAGGCTTGTATGTCGATAAGAAGGAACTCTTCTTGTTCTTGAGTCGAGACAACTTGTAGATAGGCCATGACATTTCTTACCCGGCTTTTAAGATGTTATTGCGCTTATGATTCTAAGTGCCCGTGAGGGTTATATAGAGGGTCTTTAGAGCATTTCTCGTGAGACCCAATTTATTTCTTTTGACCATGTAGGTCAGTTCCTTCAGAGACATGGTATCAATGGATGTGATAGTAGCAGTGAGACACGTAGTGAGTTATACACTCATGCACATTTGATATCACATGCTTGAGTTATGACATTTGTGGATGTTACACGGTTGCGTCGGATAGAGCATGCATCGTGTTTTCCAACATGTTGCAGACATATGAGGTGATTGCACAAGACCAAGAAATTCCACTATTGTTAGGGGTATTGGATTATTTGGAGTAGAGGACTATTCAAGGTAACATATCTTCTATTCGAAGTACATATCACACTATTGCTTATCAGTAATTACTACAATTGGACTTCTTGTTCTTTGGGATTGTGACACCAGATGTTCAACACTATTTTGTTATGGTGTGTGAAAATTAAACCTTAATTTAAATTAATATTTTATTACATTATTACTTTACAATATTAATATTTAAATAGATATATAAGATCTAGTGTTGACATGGAATATTGAATGTGTACTTGTGTGTTTAGGCTTCTGCTCTAGGGCATGTTGGTGAGCATTGTGGTGCTTCCCATCCCACAACATATCCATACATGACATTTTCACAACTCTTGAATGATCCAAGCCATGATGCATCACTTGATCTTGAAGGCATAAGTCTTGGTTCATTAGGATCATCTTTATTTGTTGGTGTTGAGGTCGTGGGTCACACAAAGACAATTGTTGGTGGCGACCCCATAGATCTCGATACACATTCTGCAAGAGAGGTGTGTGTGTGTCCTCTCTCTCTCTCTCTCTTATGTAGATATATATATATATATATATATATATATATATATATATATATATATATATATATATATATATATATATATATTTCTTGAGATAAATATCATTCACAATATACATACATATGTGTGTGTGTGTATATATATTTATATTGTGTTTTAGATTTAATATTTAATCTAAATTTAAATTTGTGAAATTAATGTTTTATTCAAAAAACTTGTTTATCAACTTCTTACATTTAATTTATTTATTTTCACAAGGATCTACAGGCCAGAGATCTACACATAGTGTAGATAATCCCAACATTCACCCATAGATAGATACAAAGGTAATCAATTAAATAGTTGTATGATATATTCAATTATTCAAGAAATTGTTGTAGAATTTCACTTATATTTTAATATGGTATGTTCTATATAGTTTCTTATGTGTATATTTCTTTTTATAAATGTAGGGTGTAGCTAGAGCCTAGTGAGGGATCTGATACTCACCCTAGTAGATGGCAATGAAGACTATAGATGATACATACATTCGTTTTCATGTACATGTATATAGTGTTTACGCGAGATTTTGATATGACTCAAACATGTATATATATTTTTGGGACATTATTTGTATATAGATATTGATTTTGAATATATGATTTATTGATATTGTGTGTTCAAACATTGTTAATTTCACATGTATTTTGTTGATCTATATGTTGAAATTATCTCTATATCTAAATACATAAATGTGAGCTAAATATTTAACCTAGGACTCAAATAATTATATATAAAATAATATTCCATCAAAATAATTATAAAATTTGTTTATAATACATGAAAATCATTTAATCATTTTCTTAATTGCTCCATAAAATAATATGAGTATAAATTGCATTAATACATATTCTATGAACTTGGAAAACATTGAATAGGTAAAATGTTATATAGACAAATGATGTTTTAGTGTGATACAAATCTTAATCTTGGAGATAAATGGTTAGAAATAGGAAATGCAAAATAGGTATGAAAAAAAGCTTTCATTAAGTAAATTTAATTTTATACTCTTGATAACTTTTGGTAGCTAAGTATAAGTCTTGTAAATTTACAATCAGATTCAATGAACATTGATGTATTCATGCTTCTCTCAAATTACACATAGATTGGTGTAAAAGACAATGTAATTTACAATGATTAACTCAAGAATCACTTTTATCTATGGATCATGTGGATATTATTATTTATTGGGCATGAATTAGGTTAGATATGATATTTGAAAAGTTGAAATTGTGCTTTCACTATATGGTTGTGTTATTGTTAGTGTTTGAGTTATTAGATTTACCATAATTTATTGTCTAGTTTTTGTGCCACTTTCTTCTAACACTTGGCATCCTTAGCTACTTTACTCCATGCTTTGGGTTAGACATTCATGTGTAAGTATGAGTGGAAGTGTCCACAAAGATAAATTCATGTACTTTAAAGTTCAATAAGGTATGTATAGTATCATATTTTTGTAGAGTCACAAAATGTTTGAAATTAAGCCAAGAAGCTTTCATGGTACACACACTCACACAAAAGTTTTCTTTAATAAACAAATGACTCAATTATTTTAATTTACACATCATAAGATATGTTGTAGACCTTGAGCTCGAATTAAAAGATAGTTAGTTGTGTGAAATGACCGAATGTAGATACCATTGTAAGTGTCACAACATATGCCAAATGACCTAATGTAGATACCATTGTAAGGTACATATATTCTAACCTAATGATACAAAATATTAAAAAAATAGTGTACAATGGGTCATTTATGTCCTAAAACCACATATATATTGAACAATCAAGGTCAAATTCCTAGTAATTTCTTTAAAAACATTATCAAAATCAACACACTATAAGTCATCAATAGTCATACCCCCATAGTATGATTATTGATGAATAAGAACTAAGTGTCAAGCTCATAAATATGAAGAAAAGGGAAATATTTATTTTTACAAACATTATAAGTCATCTACTAAATATTTTCTCCCTCATCTAGGAATCAATATGTGGAGATCACAATCTCTCACAATAGTTTTTATGAGACTTTAGTGTCTCGGTCTTCTCAAAAAACATATCTTAGATATTTAATGCTTTCATATTTAGTCATCCCAACATCCTAAGTTTAAATGGGTTTTTAAATCTAATAAGTTTTATTCCACAAGATAAAAAATAATAAATAACTTATGTGCATTAGTAGTACAAGAAAAATCTAATGTGAAACCATAAATAATCAAAGGTCATCTAATAAAAACATTACATCCTCATTAGAAACATTTATAATAAGAATATCTACACTATCCTAAGAGGTCAAATATTCCCCTTTGTCTTTTCTTACCTACAAGCATTATAGTAACCCATATCATTACAAAAATTACTTGAGCACAATATTTTTACTTCCATAGTAAACTTATTTGTACTAAAACCTTTGCATTTTATACCTACAAAGTCATTAGTTTAGAAAATCAAATATTGTTTAACTCCATCTTGAAAAGGGAGCGTAGGTCACATATCAAGATCATCCTAGTATGAGGGTAGAACAAGCATTAAATGAATCACTAAATAAGTGATGTCATATGCTTTTTCTCCTCATCTATTAAGGAATAAAATTCTTACAAACACCATGTACATTTTAATGTAAATGATAGAATTAATATTTTTTTCATTTAATTATCTATTCCCCAAGTAATATTGTTTAAACCTTCATATTTTTAAATATTTTACCTCTTCAAAAAAAAAATTAATCCATAACATATAGGAGGAGGATAAGTTTTAATTCATAGCAAGAAATTTGTCAAATATTTATGCCAAAGTGAGAAATAAATTAGAGAAAATATTCCATTCAAAAGACGTCACTATAATATTATAGTCTATATAATACCAAGTGGTTCATCTCATTGTTCAATGACCTATAAATTTTTTCCATGATCTTCTATATCTAGTCTCCATTTTTGCATCCACGTGCATTCTTCACTTGATGCAATTGTAACCCGATAGAAACTTTTGTGATGGGTGTAATGATATACCTTGTTGTTTGGTTCGTAATCAAAAAGTGAATCCCACTTTGGAGAACTTTCACTTGCCATAAATATGTTCCCTGCACTACAACCGAGCCAGTATAAAATGTTGTCTCCTCACTTATTATTTCACTTGTTAGCTTTGTTCTCTCTTCTATGCAACAAACAAGTAGTACTCCACTTTCTCAAGATTTCCTTCTTTTGCAATGATTGCAAATACATCACCTATAATAAAATCATTGTAAAAAATTTTTTTGTTAGAATCAAATGAAAAAATATTCAATCATCAATATATTATAAACTATCTATTAATTCAACAATACCATGTTTAAAAAGTCATGATATGTGGTCATAATTAGGTGAAATCAAGGGCACATCTTCAAAAATTTCATCCTCATCTAATCCATATGAATCATCCACAACTAAAGGAACTTGCTTCCACTCACCTACATAACCATGTTTTGGCTATTGCACTTTGTATATATGATTTTTTCATGCATTCATAATACACACACACACGTGTGTGTGTGTGTGTGTGTGTGTGTGTGTGTGTGTGTGTGTGTGTGTGTGTGTGTGTGTGTGTGTGTGTGTGTGTGTGTGTGTGTGTGTGTGTGTGTCTTGTATAGATTGTCTAGTTATTACTATCCACAGTCATTATAGAGGACACATACCTAGAAATATGAATCCTTTCACATCCATGTTTTGTCTTTTGATCAATACCTGATTAATCATGTAAAATCAATAAAGTTTAACAAACATCAAAATAAATAAAAATAAATGTACATGTACATAATTTTATGTGTAACTTGTAATCAATTTCACATCAAGATATATATGTTATGTGCGTACCTGTTATCTCCCAAAACACTCTGTGTGGGGGCATGTTACTCTTATGTGAGGTTTCTTGAACTAAAAAATGTTCCTACACCATTCAACAATAGTGTGGGCATAAATCAATTGATCTCCATCATAATAAAATATTTATTCTTTTTGAGCATGTTTGATGCATGCACCCATATCATCGTGTTCTCCCTTCCCATGACCACTCTAAAAAACTCCATGAAAAATATTTGAGATAACATTGATAGTAAGTACGTGAAAAGAAAGGGCAAGAGGATTTGAACTCCCTGATGTGTAACCATCGACCAAACAAAAAAATTTATCTATTTGTACTCTCGCATTGATTAAGATATTGGAAAAACAACTCAAAATCAATGTTGTACGAAGTGGGTGTCATGTTCCTTGTCATCACTGATATAGAAGTGATACTCCTTATTAATCACTCACTTCTCATATGTACTTTCAACCCCATCCAAAGCCAATTGTGCATGCCTATAAAATACATGAACCATGATGGTAACCTGATTAGTATGATAATATTGTGTTTGAATCTCTTTTTGATGAGAAAATGAGTAATTATCAGCAAAATCAACCACGGACAATATGGAACTAAGAGGGAATGTGTATTTATTGGTCTTAAATTGTGTAGCCTACCACTTTGCATAGTGATAATGTTTGATGTAAGGACTAATCAAACTTTAGAAACTATGCATGAATGTTGCAACGAGGATTTCCTCTTCTACCAAGTCTAACCTTGTTGCATTATTTCCAAATCTTGTTGAATATTTTATGTATTTGAACCTACAAAATCAATACATAATGGACAACTTGTTATATTCATTTGTAATAAACATAAAAATCAAAATAAAATATGTACATCCAAATTTAAAATTAATTAAATTTTATTTAAAATGATCACCTCTTAAGTCACCATTTGAACTGTGTCCAAGTCTTCATTTGTTTCTAGAAATATTTTCAAGTCCCCACACTTATCACAAACACCTTTGATGCAATCCATAGGACCGTCCACATTATCATCGGAATATTTTGTAAATAATAGAAGCTATGAATTCACTCACGCATCTAGGGCCATTTCATGGACCATTTGACATTTCTCATAACTTTCTATACACCTAAAAAAATAGCTATTGATTACATAAATTAAATCACATATCATATAATAAAATAATCATTTCTAATAAACCTATAAATGAAATCACACTTCAATATGTAATTTTTGTTTACCTGATAGTGATAATAAAACTTGACATGATAGCAAAACAACGTGTTTCATTGACTTTATCTGCTTTCACATACCAAGGCTTCAAAATCTCAAACATTTGTTGCCCAATATTAATATGTGGATGTTCTTCTTTAAACCTGATGTACATCTTGTGTTGACTTATTTCTAGCCAATGTTTTGGATGTTCTTCATACTCATTGTGACCTATCATGTGTTTAAAAATCCCTCACATTTGGAGAAGCACGAGTCCTCTCACTCCAAAAATAAGAAATTACCTTCACAATACTATTCTCAATTTTATCGAACGTGGATTTCTACACATTAGCTCCCAATTTTCTTCCACATTAGAATCATCCATTCTATTCTTCCTCTTCATATACCTATTGATAGTCTTTCTAAAAACACCCAAGCCCCGAGCGTAATAGCCTAATATGATGATTCTTTGAACTATATCTTCACTTACAATAGAAGTTAATATTTCTCTGCAATAAATACTCTTATCAATGAGACCTAGTTTTTGTGCAAAATGAACTTATTCCTTTAGACACATTTGCAACAAATTCTTGTTCCAATTTGTTGTGACTATCCCCATCCAAAATCGACACCCAAAAAATGTAATGTTTCCTTCACATCAACATGATTCAAGAATGAAACCAAAAAATGTCCTCTAACAACTATAGTCAAATTAGCAAATTCACTACATAATCTCTCAACAAATTTTAATGTTTTCTTTCGGATAGTGGTTCTTGTTGGGAAATTTCTTTTAATTTTTTGAAATCCATCTTCACCAAGTGTTTGACATTTTTCTTGGGAAGTAATTTCATATCTTTGTTATCAAATCAGCATATGATTTAAGAGAGGGGGACCCTCTTGTTCCACATCATCTGTGTCCATAAACATTGCAAAAAAATTAAAATACATGATTACACCATTCATGAATGATTTAAAATATATAGAGCTTGTTTTGAAACATTGATTAATTTTTTCTTTAGTCTTCTTATTTTCATGCATATATCCTTTAGCTATTTTATTAGAATGTAGATCTAATAGATGTAGATATTTTCTCACCATATATTATCATATTAGCTATTAGGAGATTAGTCTCATAGATTTTGACCATTTGGCATAGTTCTTACAAGGATATGAAGCTAGAAAACATGACTTTTTCCCTATGTTGTGGGATAAGAATAGAAACAAATACTTAAAGTAACACATCCATATATGAAGTGAAAAATGCATAAAGATGATGTTGTGGATCAGTATTTCCATCACATAAGGAAAATTTGGGTAGAAAAAATCCATGTCATAAATGATAAATATGTATCTCAAGGGCTAAAGGATGGTCAATTAAACCAATAAATCTTGTATTAATGTTGGATTTTCCTTGTGGAAAAATTTATAATTGAGCTTGCATGTCATGCATATGTTGAGAATACAGATTAGGAAGAGGATTTACAACAATATGTATGTATAGGGCTAGGTGTTACACTAAAGCATATTTTGTAAGAGTAGGCATGGTAATATGAGAAGTAATGTTTGATGCCCCATAGTAAGAACATTAGATGTATGAAATGATTGTGCAAATATACGTTAAGGGTGAAAAATGAAACCCTAGGTTGTGAAGTTCAAAGAATAAAAAGGATTCACAAAAATGAAATAATAAATTTAGATTTAAGGGCCTAAATATGATTACTAGTTGTATAATATAATTTAGAAAAACATGATGATAATCTAAATAATTATAAATTATGTATTTAGATCATGTCACAAGATATGTGATAGATTTATCAATTAAATTATAGTTAAAAATCTAGGGTTAGAAATATATTACCATGCACTAGCCTCAGACTTTGTGATGGTGGATTGAAATTAGAGGTAGAATATGGGTAGAGTGTCATCAAGATGGTTGTAAAATATAGGGAGTTAAAAGTGTGTACAAGATATGTTTGACTATAGAAGGACTTTATGGCCAAACCTATATGATAGGCTATGAATTTATCCTATATTTTTTCAAGCTAAAATATGCTTTTGGGATATGGTTCTCTTGTGTTCTTAGAGTTGTTTCTTGCATCTAGATCAATGTGATGATATTTTTATGAGTGGATAATTATTCTCCTCCCTCATTGACCTAAAAATTAGTTTTCCATCATTTGTATTAGAATGACCTCACCATACCCCGTTGATGTGATTATCCCTATGTACCAATTATTTTAAGAGGATTAAGCCACACATAGGTCTCCCAATTATCTAATTTGAGATGGAGAGTGATACAAAAAAAAAAAATAGATCCCTTGATTTATCCCTCACACTTGGAAATTAACAATTGGCTTAGTTTTAACAATTGGAATGTAACACATGGGCTAACCAAGCTAAACTATGAATTTGAAAATATAATAGTTAAAATTAAAAGGGATGGGTTCATATCATGTTGATAGGTTCATTAGTTGATCTTGTCTTGGGTCCACAAACTTGTTTGAGGTAAATTTGGAATTAGATTTGAGATAGGGGATAGTTTGTATATTTATTATATAAAGTGTGTAGTGATTCCTAAAGTGCTAAGATGGAGAATAGTAGTGACCTAGTACATATGACAAATATTTTGGTACTACAAAAAGGTGTAGGGTTTCAAATCCTATGTCTAAGAAATGGTGTGAGGTCTTACTAGAATCCTAAGGATGTAAGAGTAAAGTTCAATCCTAAGAGTAAAGGTAATACTAGATTCCTAAGGATGATAAAAAATAGATAAAAACATTACACAATCTTTGAGGAGATACAATGAGAACATTATAGTGGATTTGATTAGGTCAACCTACAACAATAGATAGTTTATAACTACTCCAATTTTAATGAATTCCCAAAAGCACCACCAAACTGATTATGAATTACCTCACTCAATTTTAAAATGTGTTCCTATAGATCTAATCACCACCTACTTACAATATTATCTCTCAACTAGATATGCTACCCATGTGACATATTTTGAAGCCTCCTATATTAAATGTGTAATAATATACTATATAAGATTAGGCCCAAATGTTCTTTAATTGATTTACAATCATAACACAACTCAAAGAAACTTGAGTTATGTCAATAAACAAAATTATTAGTCAGGTGAATAATTTTCATCTCATTTTATGCAACAAACAAATGTGAATTCAAACTCTTACACTCTTGAAGATCATACACATGTATCATGTACACAAGAATGTGAACCAATCTTCCAAGTAAATCCCTATGTGTTCAATCAAATGACCTCTAATGTATTTTGGGTTTCAAGGGTAGATGTTCACCATCAATATGAACCTTTGGTGATAACATGAACTTGTAGTAATGAATTATGTGATACCTCACATGAAGAAAAAGGGTGGCATAATGTTTTTAATTGTATGAAATATCTTGGTCTTGCACCAAGTTCTTAATTATTGTACCAATAATCTAAATCATTGTGTCACCCTTCTCAAGTTTTATGTATGATGTGGAGATGTCATGATGAATTTATTGAACCTCCAATTTGTGTGCAAATATTTTGTTGTTATTGACATGTTTTTTTCTTGCACTTGTACCAACTTTTGAAAAAGTTTTAAACTCTATAAGATGCCAAAAAAATTATTAGCATCCTCTGGGTATTCTACAAAATTAATATTATGAAAGCATGCAAAAAACTATTATACAAATGAAATATTAGGAGTGCATGGTTGTGAAGTTGAAAGGAAAAAAAAATATTTGTATTACTTGTTGAATTTATTGAAGTGGTCACATAATTTGTATGTAGAGGATCTTTATAAGATTGATATTAGAGTTGATCATAATGAAATGGATCGTGAGAAACTAGCGTAGTATA
Source organism: Taxus wallichiana var. yunnanensis (assembly GCA_018340775.1). Classification (NCBI taxonomy): domain Eukaryota; kingdom Viridiplantae; phylum Streptophyta; class Pinopsida; order Cupressales; family Taxaceae; genus Taxus; species Taxus wallichiana. The sequence continues at coordinate 519,224,002 of CM031242.1, read as the reverse complement.
TCAATACAATAGCGTAGTATGTTTTTGGTGTATAGAGGTTGGACATACAGATTTTGAGTCTCCATATGGACATAAGGATGATGGAAAGAATGAGGATACACTTGTGCACATGTTTCATGTATGTAGAAGAGGAAGTTAAAGCTCTAGAGCATTATGTAGATGAACATGAGCTAGGTGAATTAGTACTCATAATGAAGAAAATAATAAGGTTTATTAGATGAAGATAAGAGATACAAGGAGATAGGAGACCCATTATTCGCACAAGATACACAACAAGAGGAATGTGTTGCATGGTGGTGATAAAAAATGATAGCATAAAAAAATTGGTATTTGTGAAGATGATATGGAAGTTAGGATTGGAATGGAGACCATATCAAAATCCTTATCTAGAAGGTGACATGGTTTATGAAAGGAATAACAATCATTGTGAAAAATAATGTGAATTAGAGAAGAATATTGGTTGCATTAAGGATAGAGTTCTATGGGATATCTTACTGATGGATGCATGCCAAGATGTTTTACGAAGACCTTTGAAGTTTGAATAGAAAAATATATAGGATTAATCAACAACTCAAGATTAAAGAAGCGTCTAGGAGATAGCTCTTGATCATTCAAAATGTGGCTTCTAATAATTTTTAGGGAAGGCAACCTAACTTAACATATATTTTATATTTTACATAGGTGTGAATGCCAATAATTTAGAAGCATGGAATGTGATGGATGATATGTTATAAATAACCATATTTTTTACCCCTTAATGATAAAAGTGATAATCCTAGTTTAGATGAGGAGTGATCTCTAAACTATGTAAATCTATGATAATATGAGTCTAACACACATGTTATAATTTGAGGTATGACAACATGTCTTGAAACTATGCAAATCTATGATAATATGAGGATTTAAAATTATGTGCAAGCTAGATTTGTTGGTAGGAGGATAGGTTTATAGCCAAACTTGTCTAAGGGATACCAACCTCAGAGTTAAATGCACAATACTAATCATAAACTGTATTCTAAAACACACAATACGAAGCACAATACTAATCATAGACTATATTTATCTAATATTCTTCTATCTAGAAGGTGTACTGAAGCTAAAAATTCATATTTACCCTAGACAAAAAAATTATAACCCTAGACAATTTAACATACATATATATCAAAAGAAAATTACAATCTCAAGGGTTTCAAGTATGTATGTACCAATGTTTTTTTGTTTAGTAGCCTCTCTATCTCTCTCTCTTTCACTCTCTCTCTCTCCTATGAATTGATATTCTAACACACTCCTCTTTGTAGATATGCTTCTCTATATTTTTTCCTTTTATTCTTCTTATTTCACATGATTACTCCACTTTGTCAATTTTCACCTGCACACACAAATTGAGCTAGATCTGGATCTGCGAATAAATTCAAAGGAAAATTATACACTTGTATCTATTATTATATAGAAATATTAATTATAATTATCTTTTATGGGTTAAGAATAAAATTATACATAACTTATTCAATTATTTCATTATGATTACAACATCGGTTCTTACGAATTGGCCCATATTTTCTCTCTTCTATAGTTTGTAGGAAAGGATGACATTCTTGAAGTGATTGTTTGCATTTCATTTGTGATTGTATTACGTCTTAATTTTATTTGATATGAATACAAAATGGATTAATGTCATCATTTGATGAATGCAAATGGAATGTCATCGCATCTTGTAAATGGTATTATGCCCAATATATTATTCATGATGAAGTTCTATATCATTATTAATTAATATTAAGGTTTATTCTTATTTGAAATCAGATTATATGACTTAGCTGATTTGTGACTTATCTAGTTAGATATGAAAATGAGGATATATTGTTATAAAGTTGATTATTAATAAAGTTGATTATTCTTAAGTTGTGCATTATTTGCTGATTTCATTAATTCCATTGTAATGATAAATTATACCAAATGGTGACATTTTAACAATAAGGGTAACAAGGAAAACAAATTAAGGTGTTTTACATACTTCATACATCAATGGACTAATCATGACAAGTAATGTACTTAATGGAATAAAGACTATTCTTAACGAGTGAATATAATGAATCAACTCGATGCGATAAATAAATAGTAACCTATACTTAATGATGTATACTACGGTGTGTTAGTTCAATAAGGGAACTAATAAATTTAGCAATTAAATCCGATTTAATATAGCTCCCTTATAAGAACTTAATATCATGTATCAACACATTTTAAACGTGTCATAAAGAAAGACTAGTTACTTCATCTATCAAAGATAACTTAAAGTATATAAGAAGAATACGTGATATGTCCCTTCATTTTCTCATTAGTATCATGTCCGTGCCAACTTAGGATGGATATGGGAAGGGTAGTGAGGACGTAATGATGGAAATAATTACGTGGTCACTATCTTTCCCATAGGGATCCTAAGATGGTACAAATAGGATCCTTTCGTTTAGTAAGATGAGTCGGACATGGACTCTTCATCTTAACCAAATCATATTTTTAAACAATGAGAAGAATCCAGATAGTTGTGTTGAGATTGTTGTGTGGTGAAAAAAAATGAGGTTCATGTACTTGTGTGTAGTCTCAAAACTAATATTGTAAATCAATGCTTAAAATCCTTGGCCTAAGTAATATATTATCTGACTACATTGTTTGTTCACCAATCCCCTAACTTATGGTGTTGGATACTAGCTGGAATGCAGTTTGAATTTTTTCTAGGTAGATACTTAGGAGATGCACATAGTTCGCATGACATGTAAAAGGATTAACTAAAGTATATAAAGTATAAACACTTTGGTAGAGTGATTTAAGGGAGATCATGGAGATTTGGATATATCCTTATAGTTGCACATGGTTATCATCTCATTAGAAGGATTATGAATATTAAATAATGTTGCATTATTTAGCATCAAGCTAAATAATAATGTTAATTATTAGAAGCATTAATTATACTTAAGGGGTTTGTTTTTTAAAATTCCCTTAGATTAGATTAATCATAACATGGGTGTTACATGGTAAATGCAATTATTGTCCTATTTTATTTTCTCAATTTGAGGTTGTAAGTAACTATGTCTTTTTTATTCTAAGCTCTAAATTCCATGTATACTTTTTTGCATGCCCAATGGGACCAATCCTTCATCCTTTAACATTTTTAACTATTCTATGTCATGCATGATTGTTATACTTGTTTTGAAAGGTTGTGTCATTTCCAAATAGATTGTAGCATTCATAAAGTTCTCTTGAAATTTCTAGCAAATCTCATAACATTTTGAAACTTAGTGTATCATTTTTATCCCTAACATTTTATCCTACTAGAATGACATTTTTGATCCACTTGTAGCATTTTTATCATATTTGTAACATTCTAGCTAGAATTATATTGTTTATGATTCTAACTCTTTGTTTGTAATTCATGGAATTTTTACATCGTGTTGTGGCATTTTTTCCTTTGGTTATGGCATTTCTAATTGTTGTACTATATATTTTAAATTTTATTATTTTTTATCATCAATTTCTTAAATTACAATTTTTCACTTTATGTTTCTAATCATACTAACATTATGTGCAACTATTATCATGAGTAGAATACTTTGCAAAATCAAACAACTAAGAATTTAGTTTATGTTTTATTTTCTTTTCTTTTCATTATTGGATTGATATGTGTATACCCTTGTTTTACGTTGTATATTCTCTTCCCACGTCACCAAAGCTAATCTTTGGAATCATAAATAGATAAAAATGTTGTTTCCATTTAGGAAGGGATGGTCATCTATATATCATAACTAAGCATTTAGACAAATTATGAGTTCTAACGGACTATAAAAACTCTTGGAGGACTTGTCATTTTTAGCTAAGCATAAATTCAATTTCACCTAGTTCTATGAAGTGAGGTTGATTTTTTCCACCAATTCCTAGGCATCAAAAACACCCTTACACGGATTTTGGACACATGTACCACAAGGTATATTGAGGAATATATTATAAATCCTTTTTCATCCTATATTAGGATCTATTTTAGGCACAAATGTATACGGGTATTAGGAAAACAATATCCCCAAGATTACCCACTTATACCCTTAAAGGTATATTTGTGGGCCACTATGTGGTTGAAAACCTACTTGGCTAGTTGTTGTGCTTTTCGAGACCTATTGACAAATAAAAATAAAATACTTAATGACACCTAAAATGATAAAACAAATTAGATGAATTCAAGGTAATTAAAAGCCTTTTAGTACCAATACATTCACCTTCCATGGAACTATAGACTAGATGGAAGATGACAATAGCCATAGTATAGTGAACCAAATTTAATACATAAATGATCATGAGTTGATACATATGGAACCAAACCATAGTAAATACATAAATTGATCAAATCATATACCAAAATAAATATAATATCCTCCTTGCGGTCATAGACCTAGGATCCAAGGTTCTCACAAATTTCAATCATGATATCTTATGCAACATCATTATAAAAAGGATCTGCCTCCTTATTCTAGAAACCATTTGGAATCAACTTAAGAAAATCCAAAATCTACTAACAATAACCCTAATCCTAAAATCACTATATCAAGACTAATATCGACAAAGAGAAAATTAGTCCAACATCAACAAACAACTCCTCACAATCAAAATTGATTCATATATGACTAAATATGACAATTGAGCCTACAAATTTGGCCAATTTAACTTCCCACAATAATCTTGAAGTATCAAAACCTTCACAATACAATAAAAAATATAATAATCATGACCCTTAAACAAATAAATCCCATTTTATCTTACCTCCTCCACCCTTTGGCCCCCGATCATCTATCTAAGGAACGTCATTTGCCCAAGTATGGAAAGATATTAAGGATTCCCTTTAAAGACTACAAAATGGAACACAAAGCGTAATAAAAGTACTAATTTGAGGAGCTATGTTGTTATCATGTTTATCAAGAAATGTTGTGAGTCACCTTTCCCCATACTTATAACCCCCAACAGTTGAAAAGTAAAAGGAAAGGGTGATGTAGGGGAGAACATTAAGAAATTGTGTATATCATGTCAAGAGGTTTTCTATAATGATAACTACATGATCCACCTATTCCCGAGAGGCTTAGGAGGACAAGAATTAGAGTACTTTGTGCATTTACTTAAAGTATGCATCACCACCTTTATTGATTTGTATGAGATGTTTTGTAAACACTTTTATTTCATCATGAATGTATAAATAACCATTAGGGATCTATGTAATGCTAAAAAAAAATGACAAAATATTTTCCTCAATCTTACAAATATATAGAGACCTAGTTAGGCGTTTCCATTTCTCGATCCAAGAGAAATAACTAGTCAACATATTTATCCCCAACTTTGATCCTAAAATTACATTCCATCTTCAAATTCATTGTATCAACACCTTTTAATAGGTCATAAAAAGGGTACATAAATTTAGAAATCTCTAGTTCTGAAAGGGATTGATAAATATCTTCTAACAAGTACCACCATAAGAAAAGGTACCAGGAAAAACGTAAGTTCTTCAATAAAAGCAAGAATATTGTTGGAAATAGAGTAAAAAAATATAAGAATATTTAATCCATGTTAAGCATGTCTCACATCTCTTTACTTAGGGGCAACCTAAGTAAGAAAATAAGTGGAGATAATACACTTTCTTAGGTGAATTTTTAGTGATGTTATTTCATCGGCTCAAAAATGAAATGTGATCATGTATTTGCAAAAAAACATTTTACGAGATCTATCCTAATCCCTCTTAATATTGGGAAAACAAGTACTGTGATTTCCATCGTAATAAATGGCACTCAAGATATTTTTGCATAAAGTTGAAAAACTATGTCCAAGAGCTAATCAACAAAGGATATATTTAGATAGAAGGGAATTATGGCCCCAACTTAAGAACCAATAACGTGGGATACACAAATATCCTTTACCAAAACATAATTAGGCTAATCCACAATCAAATCGAGGTCAAAACTCCTATGATACCTGCATTGGCTACATACATAATACACACAATCATGTTCTAACCATAAAGTTCAAATCCCTAGATTGTTTCGTCACAACTTGTTGGAACAAAACCACTTTCAAATGGGACCCTTTTCCTATTAACGAGTACCATTACAACTTTATCAAATAACTTGAGAATAATCCCACATATATCTCCATCTTGGATCTTCTAAAAACATCCATTGTTCATAAGGACATATTGTATAAGGTCCTAAAGGAATCAAGAGTCATTAATGACATTAACCGCAAACAAGTCCAAGGCTTAGTTGGTCACCTATTCCCTACCATCAAATCAACTTCAACCAACATGATATCCCAAATTCCAATCCATCACACAAACTTCCATTTTATGTTGAATCTTTTTTGGTCAAATAGAAAATAAAGAGGGTACTTTTAGAAAATGAATACAGTTTAAACATTTACACTTATAACTTTATAAATAACCTTGGATATTATGAGTCATCATTGGAGTGCAACATCGTAACCATCAAGGTGCATGACAATTTTTAGAGATAGTTTACAAATGAAATCTCCCTTCCTCTTGTATTTGGGCTTGCAACCTATCAAACCATGTTCCATGTTATTGATCTTGATCTCCCATAAAACATCCACTTGGGTTGATAATGGATTCATGTCATACAATCTATCCCATCCACAAAACATTAAGTGTATCAAATTCACCTACGAAGATATATAAATAACCATACCTACAAATCCAAGCCCCTACCAATACTCCAAAATGTTTGGAGGTTATTATTGCAAAAGCTACTATCTATCCACTCGGAGAAAATGTTCATGAAGTAGAAACATATAAATCCAAAAATCCAATAAAGTATTCATCCCACATCCATCTTGATGATCTTCCATCCACATCCAAAAATCCGCTATCTAACTCTTGCTTCAAAATCATTGACAAAGGTTATGGGGAGTGTGAAATATAAAAATCCTTCAATGTATCCCAAATTCCCATGTCACCCAAAATTCATGGCAAGATCAAAATATACAAGAAAATTGAACTAGTATCTTAGTAGTTTGGTGTTACTTCCTTTATCAAGGGCAAACTTCTAGTAGATAAAAAAATAGGCAGCTCCTAGCTCTACTATGAAAACTTTTCATCCTACTTAAAATCTAGTGAAAATTTTATATCCAATAATATTTTTTAAATCATGTAAAGGAAAAGGACTCAACATCAATGAACATGGAATTTGTGAACTTGCTTTGGTTCCTCAATTACCTAATAATTCTAGTATAGGGTACAACCCTTTCGAGTAATATGCACACAATTATTTCAGTGATACCAATGTTATTATTAAGATCCCTCTCTCTACATTAAAACAAGATCCACTTGTAGAATCTACAAGGATCTGCCACCAAAAACATTTTCATGACTCTTCTACCCTGACCATCTAACTGAACACTCCATACCTTGACCTGATGAAGTTGGACCAACAAGAACACACACCTATTGATTTCTTTATGAATGAAGAAGCTATCATCAACTTTATGGGAATCAAAGACAATACCTCTCCTGAGGATCAAAAGAGGGATTTGAAATTAATATGGATGCAATAATGTATTCTATAGAATCGGATGAGTTATATAATCCAAATAAATCTAAAAATTAAAAAATTAAAAAAATCAACATCCCATAGTGAAAACCTTTCCGAGGCACTAATAGAAAAGGAACTGAATATTTATTTTATGCTCATATAACTCGTAGGTAAATCAACATTACTTAAATCTATTGGAATTCATACAAAATTATTCAACCAAATTCATCCCAAGGTATCATGTCTTGTCAAAAAGTAACAATAAATATGACCCATGTATGATGTTCCAAAATCAAACTTGGTAAGTGTAATTTGTGGTCCTTCACCCCTTACATTTACTTCCATCACCACTTAGTCCATCCAATCTTCCATCAACATCTAATCCCTCTAATCCCCCATATGTAACACAAATCCTTAATCCAATACATCTCTCAATACACTCACCTTGGTGGCACCCTCTATCATAGGGGCTATAAAGATACCTTGTGGAGATTAGGAAGATATAAAATGCTTGATAATTGTGGATCACACAGATTGACAGGATACACATGAGTGACAGGAGCTTGCTAAATCCATACACTTCAAAAATCAACATCATTTAGTGAAAACCTCTTTGAGGCGCTATCGATGGAAAAAAATCAAATATTAAAAAAACAAACAAAAAATAAAAAAGAGAAAAAAGAATCAAATAGTGAAAACTATCCCTATGGTTCTTTGGATAAGTACCATGATCTGGATTGAAGTGCAACCCGACAAACAACACACTAACAATGAGGCTTAATGTGCTATGACAATGAAATTCACAATGAATGAGCTATAAACATAAACAAATCTTATTGCAATCACAAATTGGAAAACTCCATAAGAGAGATGTATGCTAGGAGATCTATCTCTTTATTCAAAACCAATTGCTTTATAGCTATACAAGGAGAATATAAAAGAACTGCTAAAAATAGAATATGAAGGGTTCCAGATGGGAACCAAAAGGTCATCCTACATGGATACCATTCATATCCACCTTATGGATGGATTCAAAAAGATAGAAGTGGAAAAATCTGAAATCTATCTAACTATTACTATTATTTTATTAGTCCCCCTTGTCAAGGTCATATCTCCTAGCTCGTTGACCCATTTTGCAAACCGAAAGAAGCATTGGAAAGAGAACAAAATGAGATTTTTATGTTAAATACGACAATGATTTAACTTTTTTCATTGTTTCCATCATTAAAACTCCATAAATTCTTTAGAGACCTCAAAATTGTAAAATACTAAAAGTTGCTAAAAATAGCTTTCCAAAACATATTTTGGAATCGTGTCTTGATCATACCATGATGAAAAATAGTTTATGGCATCATTTTTAGTATTGTTTTCTATAAGTATTGTTATTAATTTTCCCCACAGGGAAAATGGACAACGGACATGACCAAACCTAAGAACCAAACAAGGCACCTAAGGATGAAATTGAGGTTTGCAGGAAATTTCATGAGCTTCGGGAGCACTTTTAGTAATTTTAGGAGTGTTGGAATTGTAAGAAGATTTTTTCCTCTTCTGGATTTTGAACTTTAAGAGTTTAGTTAAAAGTGGAGGAAGAGCGGGGCCTATAGGCCCACATCAGGAAAAAAATAGGAAAAATATCAAAAGGGGGTAAAGATCAGCTTCATGGTGTTTTATTGCTTCATCTCAGCATCCTGACTCATGAAAATTGGGAAAAATGTGAGAAATTGATAAAAATTTCCCAAAAGGGCTAAAGGGGTGACAGAGCTAAAATTTAGCTCGTCGAGTAGCTCGGCAAACTAATTGAGTTATATCGGTGTGGAGGCTCATGTTGATGAATCGAGCTCAAGAATGAGATATGATGAGTTGGAGGCTTGCGAAGGTGGTGAGCTAGAGTATTGGGCTTGGTGAGCTCATTTGGTGCGGGCTTGATGGAAGCACCTTGGTGTGGAACGTGGCATGTGGATATCGAAGGTGAAAACTCCCTAACAAGCTAGTGTTGATATCTCGGAGACAACGCAAAGGACATAGACTCGTCATAGGCAGGGTTAGCTCAATGGTGAACTCGGGACATGGCTAAGGTAAAGCAGATGGTGAGCCATGTTTGGGCTCGGGAAAGAAGAGCTCAGGAGATGGAGCTACACGAAGGCAAGTTGGCTTGGGTGACCTAGTACGAGAGATGAGCTCGGTAAGAGCTACACTTTTGTGAATGGGTGTTAGCTTGTTTAAGAGCTAGAAAGAGGGGGATGAGTGATGAACAATCCCGGTGAATACCACAACATGGTAGGGAAGCACATGAATCAACTCGGCTCAAATCTCGGATGAGAAAAGAAATTGAGGGAATGATTCGGAAGTTGGCTTCAAAAAAAAATGGAGGCCGAGAAACTCATCATTGGAGGTGAGTCTATCATGAACACATAAACATTAGTTGAGCCACGGAAGTGACATCTCACCATAGATCCTATGTCCGAGTTGAAGCACAAGCGTGAGAAAGAGATCCCGAAGTCTGAAATTTGGACTTCGGGATTTGAGGTATGCGAGTGGACAACGAATGATCTCGGCGAGGAGCAAAGCCCAAACCGATATCCAAAACCAAGCCGCCGAACGTGTGATTCGAGGTCAACTTCGAGGTTTACACCGTTAGGGTTTCAGAGAGTAGAGCGATGTTTGCGTGAAATAGAAAAGTTGGATCCTAAATTCCGAACTCTAAAATTCGAGTTTCAAGCTTCGGGATTTGGGTTTCACGTGGGGTCGGGCAAATGAATAGTGTGAGCTTGATGGGGCAAAACCTTTGAACCACCGAAATAAACAACATTCGAAATATGCATGGGAAATAATCAAAGTCGTTGCGAGCACAAAAATTTTTCCAAGGGGTAGGTGGAACAGGTTGAATGACATGCAACATTTATGCCGTGTTAAGGCCGAGCTATAATAGTTAGGTGGCGAGCAATCTTTGGGGATCTCCAACCAAGGTCAATACATGTCGAGTCATTTCAGGACTCACCGAGGCATCCATTAGGGAGGTTCATCCAATAAGATCCCATGGTGAACACTCAAACTCGAAGTGGGGGTGAAGGAAATGTAGAGCTCATGGAATCCGTGGAGCTATTCAACAAGGTAACATGAGGGACATTGAACCCAACGTGTGGGGTAATGAGGAGCCGACAAAACAAATATAGCAAGGCATAGAGCCATTTCGGGGGCCAATAATGGAACCCACTATGTCAACATAGGTAGAATTTGGCCTAGCTCACCGAGTGGCTCAAATGAGCTACTCACCACCAAACTATGCATGCCAAGAATGGTCAAAAACATCCCCTTCACCCGAAATGCCATATATTGGGCTAGACATGTCTATTTTTACAAAATTATATTTTTTGGAAAGGTAAGGAGGACATTTATGGTATGGGACCATCTAAAGTGAAATTTTGGAGGTTTTGGATTTTCAAAATTGATGAGAAGTAAACGATTCATGAGATGTAGGTGGGGGTTGTTAATGGAAGCATGGGAAATACTAAGGATGATGCAAGTAAATATGGTCACCCATAACCCTTGGAAACTTGAAATTTCTCTCTCATACTCAAATTTCTTCAATAAATTGTAAGGAGGGGCTCATTTCAAAAGGTTGGACACTTTGCATTTGCCCCTCCCTTCTTTCTTGTCTGTAAGAAATCTATGGAGCTTCAAACCTCCCTTTTGAGCACTGTAATGCAAAATATCATGCCTTTTGCCCTCAATGTAATGATTTGTATCAACTTTTTGGAGCAATAAAATTAAGTTGTGGATGTTTTGAAACCCTTCTTGTGTTTATTACAACTCTCTAATATTTTTATTGCATTTGAAGGTTTTTGTGCATATCTAATTTTCATTGCAAGGTCTTAGTAGTGTTATGTTTATTGATAAATGAGTTTGCAACATGTGTTTTGATCTGTGGTGCTAGACCACCCTCATCAAATTTACTTGTTTTCATTCCTATGTAGTGCAAAGTTGTTCAACATTTCTTCTTGGTGCATCACCTCCCATTAGAGTAGGTTTACTTTTCATGCATCTTTCTATCCATGTCTCCTTGGAAAACATTAAGGTAGGATTAGATTGGTAATTTTCCACATTTTAGAGTAGTTTGGCACCAGATTAGGAATAGGAAACCGACATCCTCCGAGAGATCTATCCCATCCGCATGAGGTCCCACACTTGAAGATAGCTCCATGTTTGACAAATTACACTTTGAGTTCCCAATTATTCATTTGCATAATTTAGGGTACTGTAATTTTTCATAATAATATTAGCATGCCCAAAGTGGGACAAGGAGTCATCTTCATAAATTTGGAAGAATTTACACGGAATTGATTTCAGATTTTGTAGTTTACACTGCGGGTCGAGTTTCGAAATGAATTTTCAAAGGTTTTTCATGGGAAAAACAAGTCCAAATTTCACCAAAAGGTAGATCAGGGGTTGAAGTGTCCAAATCAGGCCTTAAATTCCAAATTCGAGAATTTAAGAGGGTTTTGGGTTTTTGGAATTTGGAATTTCAAAATTTCAAACATTTCAAAATTTCAAATTTTTAGGTTTTTGCAATTTGATTTCAAAATTTCAAACATTTTGAATTTGAGTTCAAACTTTTCATATTTCAAAGTTTGTGTAGCATTTCGGACTTTAAACTTGAGAGATTTCATAGGTTTATAGTTTTCAAACTTTGAAGGTTCCACTGTGCATTATACTTCATATTTCAAGTTTTCTCATTTCGTACATTTTGGGGATCTCTCTACATTTCAGAATTTTGGAGACTAACGATTGTAAAAAAATTTTAAACTTCTCGGAATCAACATCCTGGACCTTCAAAGTTGTTTTATCCATTTTACCAAGATTGGGTGTGTGTCTTAATGAAACCCTAGCATTTGGAGGCTCATTTCCAAACACATATGGTGACGCTTGAGGTTAGAAATCATTGGTGTAGTAGCTAAAATCCCTCAAGTTCATGAGAATAATTCAAACCAAATCGAGCAAGAGAAAAAAGAAAAATCTAGAGGTCTCCATCTCTACCAAACATAAATTTTTCAACACCTCCACCTAGTAGACATTTCCTTCAATCAACCAGGGGTTATTAGGCCGATTAGGATGGCACATCAACATCCACCATAAGAACCACCAAATCCTTTTGTTAATTTCATGGGAATTATTCTACTCACCCTCAATGTAAAAAATCTGATCCCAGTTGCAGTGTTAAAAAACATCACCTACTTCACTAGATAAAAATATACAACTCCCATTGATCATATTCAATACATCACAAATGTTTGTTCCATCTACTTGATCAATAAGATGGATGTTGTAGTTAAATCATTAGCTTCCTCTTTCAAGGGAAAAGCTTTGTAGTGGTTTAGGAGCTTAACAGCAGGATCAATTACAAATTGGGATAAATTATGTACAACCCTCTGTGATCGAGTTCATATAAAGGGTGGATAATCTATCTTTATTGGAACAATTGACAACAATTAAGAGGGCTCCAAATGAGCATATGGTAGATTTTATTTCCAATTCCAAAAGACATGGGACATGACTCTAGTGATCGTGAGACTAGTTGCCCAAAGGTGTGTTCCTCTACTTTTTGAAGGCTCTAAATTCATACATAGCTATGATGATACAATCTATGGGAGGGACGACGTTTCCAAGAGCCTACAACATAGACATCGAGAGAAGAGAAGTGTTTGATTTAAGCTAGAAAACTTGCACCTAGGCCACTTATGCCTCTATATCTAAAAATGGGAAATCCTACAACCAGTCAAACACCTGAGTTGAATCCCATTCTAGCCCCTAGAAATCAGAGCAATAGTGAGGCCTCCACTTCTTCAAGTAATTCCAAGGAACTTCAGGAGGTTATGAAGCAACTATAAAACTTAGGAAATGGGCTAGTGATTATTAAGAGGCAACAAACTCATAACTTCAAACCATATCAACCTCAAGCTCAAGAAAATAGGTCTCGTACTAATCAAATAGACGTCAATCTCGGGCTATAAATCAAAACCCAAACCAAGAAAAACCTCAAGCTTCCAAGTCATTTCAACCATATAATGTGAATGCAATTTCAACATCCATGGCCTTGGTTCCAACCCAAAACAACATTGCACAAGAGTATGAATGGTGTTTCCCATGTAATCAACCTCACAATCAAACAACATGCTTTAATGGTGCACTAAATCAGGATTTAATGGTTCAAACCATCGGTGGGTCCCAAAAGCCAAGGAATAAAATCAACAACAAGCAAGTCCACAAGAGGCTCCTCCAACTGAAACCACACTAGTCAATTGGAAAATGAAATATTTTTGTGGGATTAATCAACCTCCTATCCAAGGTTCAAAGTCAACACAAGGTCAAAGAAGAGAAATATCGAGGAGGGATAGTCATCTAATCCAATTTCTCCTCATCCCACTCTCATAAGCGCAAGGAGTTAACAAGTCAAGTGTAGCTCGAATGTACAAAAGTAGCCTAGGGCGATGGTTGTAACATCCCGTGTACCAATCCAAGTGTCGAAGAAGGTTATGCCAAGCGAGGGACAACACAAGGATAGTTCATCTCTGTTCAACATCATTAATCAAATTAAGAAGATCTCGAGTCAAAGCATTTCCATGTGAGAATCACTTTGGTGATTTTGGGACAGTGAGATTTGTTACAAAACAGGCATGGAAAATTGGTCTAACTCTAATGAATCATCTAAAAACAAAGAAAAGGTTCTCACCAATACAATGCGCAGCAAGATGGAGTTCAACCAAGCAAAATTTTGAAGCCTCCACCATTTTATGTTTTAATGATCATTGGATACATCTTAGTGCACAATTACATGATCGATTCAGAGCAAGTAGCTCGGTAATCTTGAAGAAGATAACAAATCAACTAAGCTTAAAGTATGAACCAAAAGATTAAAAGGAGTGGTGCAATTAGATGGGACAACAATAAGAATGGTTGGAGTGATTAAAGGATTAAGTCTTACATTTCATTCTTGCCCCAATGTTCTTGTCTTGCAAGATGTATCGATTATTGACCTAGCACCACTTTTCATGTTGTGCTTATCAAGGACTTCATAGCTAAAATTAGTGGATACTTGTCGGTATACTAGTCACACATGCTCTTTAGAATGAGATATGGAGCAAAATCCATAATCAGGTTAGAGCCAATTACAAACTTCCACATTGAACCCCATGTACCAAGCCCAATCAACGCCAATTTCTCATCTTTTGATCAGGAAGATTTCCCAAGCACTCTAGAAACATGTACTAAATTTGGTGGCATTCCGGATTTGACATTAGATGAATGGGAAAATAAAAGACATGTTTTTGATCTCTGAGAGAGATGGAAGAAGTTGAGTTAGGTGTTTATTTTTTTATTAAGAAAACCCACCCATTCCTAGCCTCACCAAGTTAGATGATAAAGATGATAACAAGGTATGGCAAGTTTTTTTATGGTTCAAGCGCAGACAAGGTCTTTAGAGGAGATGCGAGTGTTAGTGTCACCATAGAAAATCAAATACTACTTAGCTTTTTTATTTTTGTTTTTTTGTTCAAATAATACAACTGAGTACGAAGCATTTATCCATGGAATTCATTGGGAAAGAAAAAGAGGTATCAAGAACTTGTAGGTATTCGGAGATAGTGAGTTAATTGTCAATCAAGTCAAAGGGAAGAATGTTGCTAAGAATGATATCCTAAAGAGCTATAAGAACTGGGTATGGGATCTCATTGAGGAATTCAAGGCCTTTAATATCAATTCCATACCAAGGAAGAAGAATGACGCTAAGGAAAAAATTGCAGCAATTGGGGAAACATTTGATGTGGTTGATAGTATCAAGAGAGATAAAACATAGCCTCATATTGTAGTTATGAGGCCGTATTTTCAGAAAGTAACACAAGATGGTAGGTGTACAAGAGTGATCAACAAATCATCAATTTCCTATAAGAGGAATCAGAATTCTATACCAAGAACCAGGATAAATTAGAGAAATAATATGGGGATCAAGTGTTTTTGTTGAGGATGAACAAATTTTTGAAGGGTCTTTTAACTTTAAAGTAAATCTTCAACCCGAATGACCAATTGTGAAAGGAAATGGAAAATATACAGGTCAAAGGGGAGGACTTGGAGCCCATTTCAATTGGAGAGGGTAAAATACTCCAAATTGGCAAAGTGAGTACTAAACAAGAGAAGTCTGATTTTGTGCAGCTTTTCCAAGAATTCCCGGATGTCTTTGCTTAGAGCTATGAGGACTTGAGAGGATTTAACCCAAAGTTAGCACAACACACTATTGAACTGGATCCGGAAGCTAAGCCTATTAGGAAAAATAAAATGCCATTCAATCCTCATATTGAGCCTCTTATGAAGAAGGAACTGAACAAGCTCATAAAGGCAAGTATTATTTTTATAACCAAGCACTCTTTGTGGATCGTTAATCGGTGTCGGTCGGGAAAATAAATGGTAAATCAAGTTGTGTGTGGAATTTTGCGACTTAAATAGGGAATCTCTCAAAGACAACTATCCACTTCCTTCTATGGAGAAAATATTACAGGTGGTAGCCAGTTCAGAAATATTCTCTCTCCCATATAGATACTCGGGTTACAATCAAATTATGGTGAAAGAAGAGGATCAATTCAAAATAGCCTTCACACACAAATGGGGCACTTATTCCTATAGGAAAATTTCATTCGGGTTGTCAAACACCGGAGCTACCTTCCAGGGGAAATGGAGATGGCATTCAAGGGACTGATAAACAAAATAGTTCTTATGCACTTTGAGGACCTCAATGTATTCTCCAAAAACATAGCAAGTTACCTCTTTCACCTTAGGAAAGTGTTCCAAATATGTAGGAAATTCAAATGTCCCTAAACCCGGAGAAGTGCATATTCCTAACCCATGAAGGAAATCTCTTAGGCCACATTATGTCTAAGGAGGGATTGAAAATTGATCCAGAAAGAGTCGAATCTATTCGTGCTCTACCATTGCCAAGTCATAATAAGGCTCTCTAGAGATTCTTATGGAGGATCAATTTTTCTAAAGGTTTGTACCAAATTTTTCCGCTCTTGTCAAACCATTGACCATGATATTGAAGAAGAGGATGGCATTTAAGTGGCCAGCGGAGGGTAAGGATAGTTTTGAAATTATCAAACATGCCATATCTTAAGCTCCAACTCTCATCAATCCGGACTTTTCCAAAGACTTCATGCTCTATTTCTTCAGTGGTTCAGACACAATTTCCATAATCTTAGTGTAGTAGAATAAGGAGGGATTTGAGAAAATGGTTTCCTTATTTAGTCGAGTTTGGAGGACTATGAAGTGAGGTATTCCTTCATCGAGAAGCATGTCCTCACAGTTATCAGGAGTTTGAAAAAGTTCAAACACTTGGTTTCAAACAATAAAATTCAGCTACTAGTGTCTCATGCTAGAGTCAAGGATTTCCTCTTAAACAAAGACTTGAATGAGAAAAGGGAGGGTTGGATCACTCATGTCATGGAATATGACATAGAGATCAAAGTCACTAAATTGGTTTGTGGAAAGGGATTTTGTGAGCAACTAGCTTCCATCTAGCATGTTGAGGCAAGTGATGAAAGCGAATATGTTTTGGTCTTGTAATATGATTAGGAACAAGCAAATGAAGGTGTACACACCCATTGTTGGACTTAGGACATGATATATTTCCTACAAATAGTTTTATGTCCTCTAGATATGAGCAAAACAAATAGGAGATACTTTAGACTCTAGTCCATTCCGTATGTGCTCATTGATGGTGTTTTGTTCAAGAAAGATATGAATGGAGTCCTATTGAGGTGCATTGGAACCAATCAAATTGAAAAGGTACTACATGAGTTTCATGATGGAGAAGCCGAGGTCATTTTTCTCCACAGTGATGGCCCTTAAAATCATGAAAGTCAGCTATTATTAGCCCACATTGCTTAGGTATTGATACGCATGGATTAAGAAATGTAAAAAATGTGCGTTCTTCACAGGAAAGGAAAATCTAGTAGTACTTCCATTGCATCTAATCTCAGTTGAGTAACCATTCTTGTAGTGGGGATTAGACTTTATTGGGGTCATTAATCCAAATTCGATCCAAGGTCACAAGTGGATCTTAACGGTGAGGATGACTATTTCACCAAGTGGATGAACCTAGTAGCACTCAAGGAAGCCAATAAGTCTAATATACTAGAATTTTATGAGGGAATAGTGATAAGGTTTGGAGTACTGGCCACTATTATATCAAATAATTCTTTGGCATTCCTTGGCACCAAGATCATCGAGTGGGCTGTTAGGAACAAGATATATCTCATCACATCATCTAACTATTACTCCCGGGAAATGGGCAAGCGAGTCCACAAATAAGAATTTGCTAAGGATCATCGAGAGGGATCCTAGATGAAAACCAAAGGACATGGCATACCAAGCTTAAATCATCCTTGTGGGCTGATAGAATCACACCAAAATTTTCAACGAGTAACTCCCCTTACAAGTTGGTATGTTATCCATTTTTTCCCTGGGAAAAAATGGACAACGGGGTTAAACTAGACTTTGGGATCGAACGGGGCTTCATGAAGGGATTCAAATTTTTCAAGTAAGAATCATGTCTTCGGGAGGGATTAGGATCATTGATGAGGCCATAAATTGGCCATAAATTACCATTAGTTTGTCCTTCTAAGTTACCTTTGAAAGTGGATTTAAATGTAATCTAGGAACTTATAGTTTGCTTAAGATAGAATATAGGCTATATATCGTGTTCATTATTTATAAATATTTTTTAATCTATTTTGTTGACTAATCCTATTGATTATTTCAAAAGATGCAATGTCTTGTGTATGCAGGCCATAAAGGAAAGATAATGCTAGTATTGAGAAAAGTGGAATTGATCATGAATAATACATTTAAACTCAAATATGATTTCATATTCAGATTCCTCTCGAAAAATTATGCAAGTTCAAAAAAGAATCATCTCAATCTGAGATTGTATGTAAAAGTTATAATTGGTTTAAGTTAGTTTTGGAACTCACAGAGTTAGTTCTAGAACTCACAAGTTTAGTTCCGGAACTCACAGAGTTAGTTCCGGAACTTGCAAGTTTAGTTCCAGAACTCACATTAAAGAGGTTTTTGTTCATAGTAATGTTTTTAACATAAACCTCATTCAAATTTTCTACAGGTTTTACCAATGAAAATAAATCTAACTTTCAGTGAGCTACAGTCTGAGGAAAAGTGTATTAGACGAGCACTAAAAGTTCCACAAACAGAAAAAAATTCAAATGGAAAATATGAGAGGTTTTTATTCATAGAAATGTGTTTAACAAAAACCTCATTCATATTTGCTACAGATTTTACCAATGAAGAGAGATTTAACTTTTAGTGAGTCATGCGATCGAGGAAAAGTGTATCAGACGAGCGCTAAAAGTTTCATAAACTGAAACAAAAAATTCAAACGGAAAATATGAGAGAGGTTTTTGTTCATAGTAATGTGTTTAAAAAAATTCATTCAGATTTACAACAAGTTTTACCAATGAAGATAAATCTAACTTTTAGTGAACTATATTCCGAGGAAAAAGCGTATCAAACAAGCATCAAAAGTTCCAAAATAAAAAACAACAAAGTCAAATGGAAAATCCGGGAAAGGTATTTGGTCAAAATCATATTTTGAGGAAAACCCTCCTTCCAATAATGTAGGAGAATAAAATCATTATGATTCTTATTACCGAAAAGTAAGGAGAAGATTTGGGAGCAAATCTTCCTAAAATAAGTGAGATAAGACTTTGACTCTAATAATATATCTCTCTCCATATTTTGTGGAGATGGAGATCTTAGTTGTTAGGATTAGAATAAAGATAAGATCAGATTGTATCTCCCAAAATAAGGAGTTTGTTAGATACATAAATTATAAATGCAACCTTCCACACTCAGATATGTAATGTTTTACCACCAAGAAATGAATCATTCTTTTCTCTCTAATATTCTACAGTTTTGAGTTAAGATCTCGAAGCATGGTTTAAATCCTCTTCCAAGGAATGAGCTGACCACTCATTCTAAGGAAGATGGATTTGTATATTTGTGATTTTATTTTGTAATAATTTGTGTTTATTACTTTTTCTGTAATTATCATCTTGTTGTGTTGTTCTTCTCTTTATATTGTAACATTCGATGCATTTGTAAACTGCGGTGTTTCATTTAATTTTTCTTATTTCCAATTCAGCAATTTTAATTTATGCAAGTGTGTTTACATTTCTACAAGTGTGATTTCCTTTATGCAAGCATGCCTTTATATTCTGCAAGTGTGTTTACATTTCTGCAAGTGTGCCTTTAAATTTCTACATGTGTGATTTATTTTATGCAAGTTTGGATTGTGTTTAAAGGAGCTTCTTTCCAAGATCTTCTTCTCTTAATGCATACAGCCTTCGGAAACCAACCTAGATTGACATTATTAATGACAAGGATTGACGACCCTCATCAATCATCCGAAGAATTTTCCTCTTTTGGTAGAATCAAAATTTTAATCGGTTTGAAAATGGCCTTGGAAAGCCCACATTCGTCAAAATTCAACAAAAATGACCAAGGTGGGAAATTTTTAATCTTTTGTACTCTATGCCCTCTCCTTTGGTTCTAAAATCCCGATAAATTCAATATATCCATTAAAAATGGGGAAACATCCCATCGGTAGCTTAGGAGTTGGGATAGCTCGATAAGAATCTTGGCGAGTTAACATAACACGAAGGAGATCAAGCCCAATATAGCTAGAAGAGAGATACAATAGAGTTTTGAATGTCATTATGGGATCAAACATGGGCATGGGCGAGTTTCTTATCAAATGGAAGGCTCTAGCTTGGAGCTCGAGATCGGGATCGAGTCAAGTATAGGTCCATGAGGTGAGCTATGGCTTGGTGTATAGAGGTTGGTTGGGAGATCACTCGGAGTCACTATATGAAATAGCTCGGGAAAAATTGAATGGTGACAACTTAGATTGAAGGTTGATCGGGAATTTGGTGGCCTGAGATAGTCTAGGATTTCTCAAAAATTTGAGATAGGAGAATGGTTGCAAAAAGAGGCATGCTTAGATGGCTCACAATAAGCTCAATCGAGGTGAGAGGTCCAATCCGAGGTGCTGGAGAAGAGCTCGCGAGGCAAGTTTGGAAGTACACACGAGAAGCTTGGAGATCGTATGCACAAAGGATGGAGCTTGTGAGTCAGACTAATAGGTTGGTATGGATTATTTTCAAGTCATGTGAGGATGTATAACATGCAAGGAAGAAATTGGCTTGACATGGAAATGGCATGCGGAGTCGCAAAGGTGCATCTGCAAGCTCTACATAGAGGAAATCATGGCACAACCCAAAGGTCGTGACTTATTTTTGGGTGCTTGGATGGGAAAGCTTAGGTGATCCAATATAATGATGGCTTAGTTTTGGGATCAACGCTCTCATAGAAGAGCCGGAGGATCAAGTGGAGTCATTGTAGGATAAGAGGCAAATTAGATTAGGAGTTACGGTGTTCAAGAATTCGGGGTGAACGTGAAAGGTTGCTCGCTCAAGATTGAACAATTCACTAAGGCAAGAATAGAAGACATGAAACTAATTTGGAACCATGGAATGAAGGAATAGTGGTTCATCATGGTGAGGAATAGTAATTTAGAGTTTAGGAAGCCAAGTTTTTTGGCATGTAGAGGAAAATGCAGAGTGATGGTTTCAAGGTAGCCCATTTCAGGCTTTCAGAGATAAATGCATCGAAAATCTCCCCAACAAGTTGTTGGAAAAATGGGCTTGCACTACGAATCCAAAATCTGAATTTCGACTTCGGGTTTTGGATTCAACGTGTTTTGGACTTTTGTAGGGTGAGTTGGTAAAAATGAGGTGAGATTTCGATCTACGAACTCGAAATTCGAGTTCGAAGTTGGCATTTTTCAAATTTCGGGGATGGGTGATTTCGGGATCACCGAGTCAAGTTGTATGTAAATCAAACTCCAAAGTCCGAAAGGAATCCATTCAACATAATTCAATGAATTCATTGAGGTGGTTGAGTAGAGTTAATGTGAACCACATGGTGATTTGGTTGTTCGCAAAGTTGTGGTCCATGACACATGTGGTTGGTGATGTCAATGCTAAGGTGCTCAACTAAGTCTTTGAGTACATGAGGGTTTACGATGTTAACATACTCGTGAGCTTCAAGGAACCCAGTGGCATGTTGGTGGGGAATTGATGAAAAGATGAGGAGTTTGGTGTCTATATAGCCATGTGCCCGGTCAAAGATGTACGTAGTGAGTTGTGAAGGCCCCTAGGTGCTCGGTAGCTTAGTCGGAGGGTTAGTTGGTTTAAAGGCCGAGTTGATCGACATGCAACATTCGAGAAAATTTCACAAGGTATGTGGTGAGCACAGGCACCCACTATGCATGAGAAGGTATGTCAAGCTAGAAAATGTGGTTGACAAACAACATCAAAGTTCCCAATACAAATGTGAAGGCTTATAGAGAATAAAAGAGGATAGTTCACTATAAAAAGCAAAGGCGAAAATAAGAAAGATCTTACCAACTAGCTCAACGAGCTAGTTGGCGAGTTGTTTCTTGAGTTGGACACTCAAAGATCCCGACCCTATTCAAACCCCTTCAAGTTAATATTCAATGATGTGGTCCCCGAGGCATGGAGGGGAATTTTATTCGAGTAATATTAATAAGGAAAGGAAACATGGAGTGCCCTGAGTCAAGTAGGGGTATTTATAAGGAAGCCATACCCTACTACAGTTATGCCTAGATTTTAAGAAATTCTCCTTCTTTCTCTCACATAATTCAAAATTCTATAAAGTGAAAAGGGAATGAAAATTTCAAGGGATGAGACAAATTTTTCCAAGTTTCCCCTCTTCTTTCAAGTGAGCTGTTATGAATTTAGAGGCTTTTAAGCCTTCCTTCCAAATATTGTAATGGCAAACCCTTGCCTCTTCTTGTTGTAATGATGCATTGTGCATGTGCTTGGAGTAATAAAATGATGTTTGGTTACTGATTGTTATTCCTTGCACCATTTTTTTTTTTTCCTTTTTCCTCTATCATGTTTGTAGGTATATTGTGTAACCCCATGTTTCTATTGCATGTTTTGGAAGATGTTGTGCTTAACATAAATGAAGTATTGTATGTAATTGGGTCTGTGATGCATGTCCATCCTTCCCATGCTCATCCTTCTTCATTGGCAAGCTAGAAATTTTTCTAGCAAATCCCTTTCTTGGTGCATCACCACTTCTAGTATAGGTTTTATTTCATGTAATCTCTCTTTCTATTCCATTGGAAATGTTAGTATAGGTCTAGTTATTTGTTTACCTTGCATTAGGTGTAGTGTCGTGCTTAGTTTAGTAATAGGAAGCTAGCCTTCTCCGAGAGGTTCACCTCAAACCCATAAGTCCCACAGCTTGAGAGGTGATACCCATGTTACCCAATCACATTGAATGCCCCATTCACATGTAGGAAATTTGGGGGTGTCTATGATTTGGTGATAACAGTTTTTGGCACACCCGGTGGGACCACAAGAGTCATATTTTTCATAGGTGTGTGTATTTGTATTATTTTATTTCATTAAGTTGTTGTGATCTTAGTGAAATTCCAGCCTTAGGAGGTATACCCAAGCACTGATTAGCGACTCCATTGGTCTAAGTAACCCACTCTCTGAGTTACAAACTTTCTTTTTCACCCATTTCCATCCATTTTTCTTCCACATATTTCCATTTTTCTCCCATTCATGAAGTTTTGCAATCATGGCTTCATTCCCATGATGGAATTCCCAATTTGAGTAGCATAAATACTAGTTCACTCTGCCTCCAAGCTTGCAAAATTCATTCCCAGATGATTACAGTCCACCTCCAAATCTGTTTTATAGTGAAAATCAACAGCATGCATATCCCTATGAGAAAAGTCATGGTCAGTTTGGTTATTCACCTAACTATGCATCTTTTCAAGAGAAGAATATGCAAATGATGGAGGTTATCCTACATATGAAGATGCTAAGTTGTAGAAAAGATGAGAAGCAATGGTATGATGCGATCTAGAGCCACAACTCAAATGAAGGCATTCAAGATTGGCTTCAGGTACCTTGTCTGTGGGTTGGCCCTATGCCAAATCATTATAGCTTGCAGGAAAATCTTGGTTTCATGGTTGAAATGTTGCCTCAACTTGAAAGATGGGTTGAAGAGATAGAGGCTCATGAATACAATTCCAATCAGTCCTGTCAATGGGAAAATTATGCATTAACAATTCAAAATCCTCCTTTCATTACCCAACCAATATCATTTCAGCCTAAACCCCAATTCCCAAGCTTCTCACCTATTTACTCATATGGTAAATCCCACTTCTCCATCTCCTATCTTCCCATCCTATCTTGATCCTCCCACCCCTCCTAAAATTTCTTCTCTTCCACAAAATCCACAAGTTTCACCTCTTCCACCTCCTCAAATAGTGCACAAAATAGTTCAGCCCCAAACCACCCCTCCTCTTACATTCCAAAATCCATTTTGGGAGGATCAAAAATATGATATTAGTCAAGAGGGGGAGGACATGGTTAAGGATCCTAACAAATAAGAGGTTGCGAAAAACTTGAAGGAGTGGGCTGCAAGACTTAACATCAAGAAAATTTCTTTTTAATTAAGCTTCCATCCCGGTTGAAGTTCAAAAGCGGTGGTGAAGACTGAATGTACATAAGAACAACCACACGTAAATGATGACTAGTAGTCTACATGCTCAAAATTCAGTGTACATGTTAATACTATGTCTATGGAAACTATTGATTTACCACATGTTGTAAAATCAGTTGTAGAGGAAGAGTAGGAGTTGAATTTAAATCCACTAGAAGAGAGACATGTGCAAGTAAATGAAGAAAATATGACCAATGTGCAAGATGTTCCAAGTGAATGCAATGATCCTAATTACCATGCATGTCAAGAACTTCCAACACTTATGAAGTATTCTACCAACTTGTCAAAAGCCCTCATCGGATGTTGAAATCAGCCACAAATAGTTTCATGTTGTGGAGGAAAACAAGGTAGACTCGGAGGCTTTGAGTGAAGATAATTCCATTCATGAGGTTTCAAATATTTATCCCTCTCCATATTCACGAAAAAACTAATTTCTTAAATTAATTTAAACTTTCTAATTTAATGTTTGAGGATGAAGAATATTAGGGTGAAAAAATGTCAATCCGAAGGACACCATGATAGAAAGGGCATCCTTGGCACAACTAGGCAATGGAGAGGCAGATTATATTTCAGATTTGGAGGAATCTTTTGATGGAAAATAGCCTATATAAATTGTCATTTCAACTATTCCATCATCTAGCATTCAACACAAAGTCCCTAATACCATGAAAGGAAGCACTCAAGAACATCATGTCACTTCAAACTACCCTCTTGAATCAATATTGGAGGAATTGAATCTTCCATGTATCTCATTGGAAAAAGAAGATGAGGAGCACACGGAGAGACTAAGTTAGTTTTAGAAGCCTTAAGTGGATATGGCATCATTGAGAGCTTCCTACTTTCAATTACAAAACCTGATTTGGTTAATGAACATGTGATGAAGGAGAGTATTCAAAAAGATCTTACCCCCTAATAGTACTCAAGAGCAATAGATGGAAGATTTTGGCCTTGCAAGTTTGATGTTGGATAAGGAATTTAAAAAAATTGATCAATTTTGTCTTCAATCGGAAGAGGAGGATCTCCTACATGAGTAACATACTTCAATCACTTGTAGTGATTTAACAATGACTCCACTAGAGGGTGAAAACAATCACAAAGGGATGTATGTCATGGAGGAACTTCTTGTTGTCAAAAGAGAAAAGGGGAACTAAAAGAATGCAACTTCAATACCATTCACCCAAGTGGAGCATCAGTTGTCTGTAGATGAGCAGCACAAGTAGAATCAACTCATGGACAACCATCTTTTCCAAGAATGTTTTTAGGTAGGCTTATTTAGTGAAGTTAAGGCTTATAGTGGGGGGTAAATTCAAAGGATCAAACCATGTTCTATTAGATACATGGCTTCATTGGATCCAAAGGATGAGTTTCCACCACTCATGTTTAATTCCAAACATGAGGATGACCTCCAAAATGTCAAAGGCCAACACCAGAGCCTCCAAGAGCCTAAAATAGATCAGTTTGAGGAGGTGCTTCTTTTATTTGTTGCCTATACTTTGGTCTTTAAGATGGGAAACCAAGTCTGAGGTATTTTTCCATTGCCATCAAAAACCATGTCCTTTTTCAAATCAATTACATGGTCCCAAATTTTAAGGAAAGGAAGCTACTTTGCTTTACCATTTCGAGTTTCATTTAAGGTTTTACATGGTTTCGGTTAGCATAAGGTAGGAGTAGGTTTGTTTTTAGTATAAAAAGTGCATGTGCACACTCTCCATGTCCTACTTGGGCATGTATGATTTTCTCTTTCGTATATAGTTGTGTCCATGTTTACTCTAGCATAGTGTATCGCGTTTTAGTAGGGCTCCTAAGAATATTTATGACAAGAGGAAGTTCACAAGTTTAAAAGAATAGTAGTTCTCAAAAGAGCTCAAATGCGAGCAACTAAAATCAAACAAGGGACATTTTTTAGTGTTTGCATCCTCTTTTCCCTCTAGGTCAATCAAACCTAAGTTCAGGGTGCTCCATGTAAATCAGTGAGTTAGAGAAAATGAGTAGCCATCCCTTGTTTTCCAAGGTTAACATGTGTTTCATAATCCCCGTAATATCCAACATTGACCAGAAAGCATCAATTGAATGTAGCTACATGCTTGACATCAATTAGATTTTGGTAAAGTTACATGTTCACATTTTTAGTACCGAGATAGGTCATGTTTGCGAAGGAAGTTGAAATTTTAATTCCAACACAATTTTCCATTATCATAATGTTGATTTTGAAATATTTTATAAAATTGGAGAATTTGAGCCTTAACATATCAGTTTTGGGATACCAACAATGACTCCGTACCTAATGGATTCTTAAAGGCTCTGGAATCATGCTTAGAAGGTAAACATTCCCCGAGTTGCCAAAAATGTTATCCATTTTTTCCCCTAGGAAAAAATGGACAACGGGGGATAAATAGACTTTAGGATCAGAACATGGCTTCATGAAGGGAATTAGATTGTTTTGGGTGAGAATCATGTCTTCTGGAGGGATTAGGATCATCTGAATAATTTTCCTCTTCTGGTACACTCACAAGTTTAATTGGTTTGAAAAAAACCTCGAAATCCCACATTCATACAAAATTCAACAAAAATGACCAAGGTGGGAAAATTTTAATCTTTTGTACTCTATGCTCTCCCCTTTGGTTTTAAAATCTTGAGAAATTCAATAAATCCATTAAAAATGGGGAAACAACCCATTAGAGGCTCAGGAGTTGGAATAGCTTAGCGAGATTCTCAAATGAGTTAACGTAACGTGAAAGGGGGTCAAGCCCAATATAGCTCATGTGAGATAGATGAGCGATATAACAAAGTGTTGAATGTCGGTTCGAGCTCAAACATGGGTGTGGGCAAGTTACTTATCAAATGGAAGGCTCCATCTTGGAGCTTGAGATCGAGATCAAGTCAAGCATAGGTCAATGAGGTGAGTTATGGCTTGGTGCACGGAGGATGGTTGGGAGATCACTCAGGTCGGCTTTATGAAACATCTCGGGGAAAAATGAATGGTGACAACTCTAATTGAAGTTTAATCGGGAAGTTGGTGTCTCGACAAGTTAAGACAAGATTATAACACATCATTACAAAGTGAGGCGAGCTCTAGATGGCTCAAGATAAGCTCAAATGAGGTGAGAGTTCTAATCTAAGGCATTAAAGAAGAGCTTGTGAGGCAAGTTTGGTAGGATGCACGGGAAACTTGGAGATCTTATGCATAAAAGATGGAGCTTGGGAGATCACGAGTCATCCCAACAGTTGGGATGGATTGTGGCTGTTGGTGAGGATGTATAGCATGTAAAGGAAGAAATCAAGTTGACATGGAAATGGCACATAGGTCACAAAGGTGCATGAAAGCTCTACATGGAGGCAATCATGGTGTAACCCAAAGGTCATGGGGTGTTTGTGGGTACTTGAATGGGAAAGCTTGGGCAAGCCAACATGAGGATGGTTGGGATTTGGACTCGGTGGTCTCACAAAAGAGCCAAGGGGTTGAGTGGATTCATCATAGGATAGGATGCGGTTGTATTGAGAGTCAAAATGTTCATGAATTCAGGGTGAATGTGAATGGTCGTCATAGATCAAACAATTATTTGCCGAGAATAGAAAACATGGTGTTGAGTTGGATCCATGGCATGAAGGCATAACAGGCTCGGTCCATGGTGAGGAATATCAATTTAGAGTTTGGGAAGTTTGAGATGTGTGTGCATGTAGAGGAAAATGCACAGGATGGTTTCAAAGGTATCCCATTTTGGGCTTTAAGAGATAAATGCATCAAAACTCACCTCGGCGAGTTGTTGGAAAAATGGGCTTGGACTCTAATTCCAAATTCTAAATTTTAGACTTCAGATTTCAGAGTTGACATGTTTCAAACTTTTTGAGGGTGAGCTGATAAAAAATGAGGTGAGAGTTCCGATCTTTGAACTCAAAATCGAGTTCACAAATTGGTGTTTTTGGAGTTCGGGGATGGGTGATTTCGAGATCATAAGTCGAGTTGCATGTAAATCAAACTCCGAATTCCAAAAGAGGGTTATTCAACGCAAGTCATGGAATCCGTTAAGGTGGTTGAGTAGATTTAATGTAGACCGTGTGGTGAGTGGTTTTTCACCGAGTTATGGGCTAGGACACGGGTGGTTTGTGATGTCATGTTGAGGCACTCACCTAAGGCTTTGAGTACATGGAGGTTTAAGAAGTTGGCGAGGTGCTCATGAGTTTTAAGGCACATAGTGGCATGTTGGTGGGGAATTGATGAAAATATTAGGAGCTTGGCATCCATATAGCCATGTGCCTAGTCAAAGATGTATGTGGCGAGTTGTGAAGGCCCCTAGGTGCTATGCGGCTAAGTCGGAGAGTTGGTAGGATTAAAGGTGAGTTGATCGACATGAAACATTCGAAAAATGTCACGAGGTGAGTGGTGAGCTCAATTACCCACTATGCACAAGAAGGTATGCCAAGCTGGAAAATGTGGCCAACAAACAAAATAAAAGTGCCCAATACAAATGCAAAGTCCTGTAAAGGATAATCTTGGATAATTCGCCATATAAAGCAAAGGTTGAAATAAGAAAGAGATCATCACCATCTCGGCCATGAAACCCAATGATCTCTTTACTGAAGCCCCAAATGCTCAAATAGCCCAAACCCTATTCAAACCCCTTCAAGTCAACATTCAACCCTATGGGCCCTGATGCATGAAGGGGAATTTTATTCGAGTACAATTAATGAGGTAAGCAAGTATGGAGTGCTCCAGGTCAAGCATGGCGATTCTGAGGAGGTCATACTCTACTACAGTTATGCATAGATTTTAGGGAATCCTCCTTTCTCTCACATAGTTCAAAATGCTATAAAGTGAAAAGGAAAGGCAAATTTGAAGGAGTTAGATAAATTTTTCCAAGTTTCCCATATTATTTCAAGTTGAGTTGTGAATTTAGAGGATTTCAAGCCTTCCTTCCAAAGATTGTAATGGCAACCCTTTCCTATTCTGTTATAATGATGCACTTTGTGCACATGCTTTGGAGTAATAAAATGATGTTTTATGACTAATTGTTTATCCTTGCACCATTTTTGTTGCTTCCTTTTTCCTCTCTCATGTTTGCAGGTATACTTTGTGCAACCCCATGTTTCTATTGCAGGTTTTGGAAGATGTTGTGCTTAATGGGAATGAAGTATTGTATGTAATTGGGTCTGTGATGCATGTCCATCCTTCCCATGCTCATCCTTCTTCATTGGCAAGCTGGAAATTTGTCTAGCAAATCCCTTTCTTGGTGCATCACCACTTCTAGTGTAGGTTTTATTTCATGCAATCTCTCTCCCTATTCCCTTGGAAATGTTAGTATAGGTTTAGTTAGTTGTTTTCCTTACATTAGGAGTAGTGTAGTGCTTAGTTTAGGAAGAGGAAGCTGGCCTTCTCCGGAGGTTCACCTCAAGCCCACAAGTCCCATAGCTTGAGAGGTGATACCCATGTTACCCAATCATACCAAATTCCCCATTCACACAGGGGAAATTTGGGGGGTGTTGTGATTTAGTGATAACATGGTCTACATGAAAGAAGTAAGGCTACCCACATCACTTGAGTTTCCCACATTGGAGCTCATGAAGTAGCTAGAATTGTCCAAGTTTGAGCCTATAGAATCCAGTTATGTGGAACTAATGGAGTTAGAAGAAACAAGAGAACATGCAATGCAAACCATGGAAAAGGATCGGGCCTTGATCAAGATGAGCTTTGACAAGAAATCTAGAGAAAGAAATTTTCAGGAAGGAGACTTGGTTCTGAAATGGGATGTAGATCAGGCTAATCTAGGCAAGAATTTTAAATTTGATGTCGTATGGAGTGGCC
This sequence comes from Taxus wallichiana var. yunnanensis, assembly GCA_018340775.1. Taxonomy (NCBI): domain Eukaryota; kingdom Viridiplantae; phylum Streptophyta; class Pinopsida; order Cupressales; family Taxaceae; genus Taxus; species Taxus wallichiana. The sequence continues at coordinate 519,193,963 of CM031242.1, read as the reverse complement.
CATACATGGTCACAGGATGTAAGAGTATCAATGGCTTCCAACTATCCACTTTGGATGGAAAGGAAATTTTGATTCCATTCAAAGTGGAATCTATCTAAAGTATTGTTAATGAAAGGAATATTCTCACCCTTGTACATATTAGTTTATGATTTTAGTTCCTTTAAGTGATTCTACACATTGTTATGTTGTAGTTTAGGTTTCAATTAACCTAAGTGCCTTGAGCACAGTGTTTTTTTCTCCTAAGTTATATCATTGCACAAATTCATGTCTCTCGAGAAGGAATGTTGTATCAGGAAGCTCAAAGCTGCATGAAATAGTTACTGAGACCTCAAGTAATTTCAAATGTATGGTAAATAAAATCATATTAAGGGTCAAATTTCATAGTTTGTATTCTCTTGTCCCTTCGGATCAGTTGTTATTTGAGCTTCTAGTGCTACCAAAAATTTAAAAATTTAGTCTCGGGAGTAGCCTTCCCAAATTCATCCAAGCTCCAGCCTTTGACAGTGTTCCGAGAAGCATTCAAGAAGAGTAAAATTAGATTTTAATAGAGTTCCATGATGTCCAAAACTGGTAGGTGTTTTACTCCTAACTCTGCAGTGTGTCGTAATTGGCCAAGGAATCATCAATAAATCATAATTTATACTTGGCACACATTCCGATCCTAGGGAAAACTTCAAATCTCAAATTTATCCCAAGCAAATCAAACTTGCTTTGGAAGTGAGGAAAAATAAAATTTCAAATCAAAACAATTTTCCACTCATGCAAATCTTAAGATTTTCTTATTAAGGTTGGAAAATGCAAGCGGTCATCAAGATAGGTCAAGAATATTCCAACAAATTACTAGGTCAAATTCAAAGGTTTGGATCAGTTTTAGGCCATCAATAGTGACTTCGTGCCCAATGGAGGCTTCAAGCTACTAGTCTATGAACATCTAGTAGGTATATAGCCCCGCGAGTTGCCTAAATTATTATCCATTTTTTTCCCCTTAGGCAAAATGGACAAAGGGATGTGACCAGACCTAAGCACCAGACAAGGTACCTAAGGATGAAATTTAGGTTTACAAGAAATTTCATGAGTTTCAGAGCACTTTTAGTAATTTCAGAGTGTTGGAATTGTAAGAAGATTTTTTTCCTCTTCATGGTCTTAAACTTTAAGAGTTTAGTTAAAAGGGGAGGAAGAGTGGGCCCCATGGTCCCACATTAAGAAAAAATGGAAAAAATAGAAAAATGGGGTAAATATCAACTTCAGAGAGTTTTATTTCTTCATCTCAAATTTCTCCCGACTCAAGACAATTAGAGAAAAATGCAAGAAATTGATAAAAATTTCCCAAAAGGGCTTAAGGGGTGATGAAAGCTAAAATTTAGCTCAAGCTACTTGGCAAGCTGGTCAAGTTATATCGAGAATGGAGGCTCGTGTTGATGAATCAAGCTCAAGACCAAGCTATGACGAGTTGGAGGCCTACAAAGGTGGTGAGATGGAGTATCGTGCTTGATGATCTCAATTGGTGTAGGCTCGATGGAAGCACCTCGGCACAAAATGTGGCATGCGGATTGCGAAGGTGAAAAGGCTCGAGCGAGCTAGTGTTGATAGCTCGTGAGAAAACGCAGAGGACTTGGACTCACCACAGGAAGGGTTAGCTTAATGGTGAAGTTGGCACATAGATAAGGTAAAGCGGATGGTGAGTCATGTTTGGGCTCAGGTAGGAAGAGCTTAGGAGATCGAGCTACATGAAGGCAAGTCACTTGGGCCGACCTAGTACGAGAGATGATCTCGAAAAGATCTAAGCTTGCGTTAATGGGTGTTAAATCGGTTAAGAGTTAGACGAGAGGGGATGATTGATGTATGACTTCCGGTGAATACCATGACATGGTGGGGAATCATAGGAATCAACTCAACTCAAAGCTTGGATGAGCAAAGAAATTGATGGCATGATTCGAAGTCGGTGTTGGACGAAAATGGATGCCGAGGAACTCATCATTGGAGGCAAGCCCATCACAAACACAAAAGCATTATTCAAGCCAAAATATACAACTCACCATAGAGCCCAGTGTTCGAGTTGAAGCACGGGCGTGAGGAAGAGAGCCCGAATTCTAAATTTCTTAATTTGGGGATTTGGGGTATGCAAGTGGACACTAAATAAGCTTGGCGAGGAGAAAATCCCGACCCGATATCCAAAAAATAAGCCAAGATCAACATGTGATTCGGCGTTAACTTTGGGGTTTACACTTTGTTGGGGTTTTGAAGAGTAGAGCAATGTTTGCGCAAAATCGACATGTTGGATCCTGAAGTCTAAACTCAAATTTGGAGATTCGAGCTTCGAGGATTCGGGTTTCACGTGGGGTTAGGTGAATGAATAGTGCGAGTTCACCGGGGAAAACCTCCGAACCCCAAAATAACTAACATCTGAAATCCACACGAGAAAGACCTTGAAGTCATCGCGAGATCAAAATTTGTGCCAAGGGGTAGGTGGAAGAGTTAGATGGCATGTAACGGTCATGCAAAGTATCAAATCCAAGTTGTTGGAGTGAGGTGGCAAGTGGTCTTCGGGGCTCGCCAACCGAGGTCAATACATGCCAAGTCATTTTGAGACTCACCAAGGCATACATCAAGGGGTTCAACCAATAATATCTCACGGTGAACATTCAAACTTTGAAGTGGGGTGAAGGAAATGCAGAGCTCATGGAATCAGTGGAGCTATTCAACAAGGCAACATGAGGGACATTGAACCCAATGTGTGGGCCAATGAGGAGATGGAAGAACAAATATAACGGGGCATAGATCCATTTAGGGGGACAATAATGGAACCCACCATGTCAACGCAGTAGAGTTTAGCCTAGCTTGTCGTGCATCTCGGTAAGCTACTTGCCACCAAACTATGTAGGCCTAGAATGGGCAAAAACATCCCCTTCACCCCGAAATGCCATATCTTGGGGTAGACATGTCTCTTTTTTACAAAATTGTAGTCATTTCAAAGCTAAGGAGGATATCTACAACATGGGACCGTCTAAAGTGGAATTTTAGAGGTTTTAGACCTCTAAAATTTATGGATAGTGAATGTGATGATAGAGGTAGGTGGGGTTGTTAATGGAAGCATGGGCATCAATTTTTCTCACATGGAGGCCAAGTACCAAAAGCATGGGAAACACTAAGGATGATGAAAGTAGAGATGGTCACCCACAACCCTTGGAAACCTAAAATTTCTCTCTCATGCTTAAATTTCTTCTATAAATTGTAAGGAGGGGCTCATTTCAAAGGTTGGACACTTTGCATTTTCCCCTCCCTTCTTTCTTGTCTGTAAGAAATGTGTGGAGCTTAAAATATCCCTTTTAAGCATTTTAATCAAAAATATCATGCCTTTGCCCCATAATGTAATGATTTATATCGACATTTTGGAGCAATAAAATTAAGTTGTGGATGTTTTGCAACCCTTCTTGTGTTTATTGCAACTCTATTCTTTTTATTACATTTGAAGGTTTTTGTGCATATCTTATTTTCATTCCGAGTCTTAGTAGTGTTGTGTTTATTGATAGATAATTTTTCAATAGGTTTTTTTATTTTTGGTGTTATACCACCCTCCTCAAGTTTACTTGTTTTCATTCATATGCAAAACATGTTGTTCAATATTCCTTCTTGGTGCATCACCTCCCCTTAGAGTAGGTTTAATTTTCATGCATCCTTATATCCATGTCTCCTTGGAAAGCATTAGGGAAGGATTAGATTGGTAATTTTCCATATTTTAAATTATTTAGGCACTAGGTTAGAAAAAGGAATCCATCCTCCTTGAGAGATCTATCTCGATTCGCAAGGTCCTATACTTCAGATAGCTCCATGTTTGACAAATTACACTGACTGCTCAGTTATTCACTTGCAAGCATTCGGGGGTTTGTAATTTTTCATCAAAGTTACCCTACACTCAGGGGCATGACCACTCTATCATACTTAAATCCCACCATCCATTCACCCTTCCTACCATCCATTCTCCCTTATCTTGACCTTGATAAGAAAATGGATTAATATGAGAATTGTCAAAGTGTTAACTTAGTATACCAAATATTCTTCATATTATATTAGAATTGTAACACAAATTTTGATTAGTATCTAGGTGGTGTAGTCCTTTAAGACCCTTTTAGCAAAAAAATGGTTCACTTCATTTTGGGGCCTTATTGTTACATTTTTGAGATTGGAGGCCTTTAATTATGGTATACGTGCATTTTTAGGCACCCCTATGATTAAAAATCATCAAAAATGTTTTCCATATTCTACTCTACATACATACAAGCCAAATAAAAATAACTTAAAATATTTCAAGGGATTTTACACTCAAAATTTTCAAATGACCTTTGAATCCCTTGTTTTCTCATTATTATAGACATGTAAACTTTAACTCAAGGTCTAAATCTATTTCTAAACATTTGACATCCTTTTATTGATCACTTCTCGTGGTTTTCAGTAACTCCTCTAATCCCCTTCATTGGTAATAATTTAATTTATATGATGATCTAGGAGCCTCATCCCTTGTACTTTAACTTTTGGCCTCATAATTTTACCAACAACTAAGGAACTACATGTGATAAGCATTGGCATAACTATCCTTTGGCTTTGGTCTTGTATGGCATCAACTACTAAAAATGGCACTCATTGATATGTCCTCAAATCTACAATTTTTTTATGAAAGGACACTTGGTGGGGAGTTGTGAATAGAATGTTCTTGTGCTTTGGGTTTGGGCTTTTCACCGATGTTGTAACAAAATTAGGTGTACACCATATATGATTTTTTCCTATACTCCATTAGATTATTATTGTGAGTATTTATCCATGTATATTTATTCTTTTAGGCTTCAAATGAATGCCCACACATATAAATATATGTTGGGGACTCAAATAGGGTCACCACCAAACTACCATCTAAACTAGGTGTATTGAGTTTAGTTTTACTTTTTATATTTGTGTATATATTTAATTAATTGAGTATTTATCCACACGCACATATTTTTATAGGTTTGGTGGGTAATTTTACACCCTAAATTTGATATGATAAATTGACAATTTCACTTTCATTCTTATTTTTGTATATAGAGCATTTACACATATTTGACCAATTTCAGTCATCTTTCCACATTTTCCACACCCTCTAATCCACTAGTCGATATCCCTTATCTATTATAGCTTATCAAATCCACTTAAAGTCTATAATTGAATATCTATCCAAACCTATACACTGCTTAGGAATTTAATTTGTAATCCATAGATAGGTTTATGGGTCATGGATAGGTTTGGTTTTGAAATTTCATGTCCACCTACCATGAACCCATCCTCCTATCATCTAACATTCACAACTTCAAATGGGTAACTTGGCTTGGTTATCCTAAGCAAGAATCTAGGGTCGATTGAGTGATAAAATTAATGAAATGTCATTTATAAATATAAAGACACTCGAACATATTAGGGGTATCTTGGAATCAATAAAACGCCTTATATTGTTTGGAGCATGTTATCAAAGTAACAAAGTATACATTTAAATTCAAATAAGTGTGGTCTTAGATGACATATTGAGCTCAATTCTAAGTGCACTCATACATTTAGAGATGCATGGGATTCATACATAGGTTCCTTGTATTTTCATCAATTTAGGTGTACACCATCTACAATTTATTTTTCCTATATTCCATCAAATTATTATTATGAGAATTTATCCATGTATATTTGTTCTTGTAGAATTCAAAGGGACATCCATACATATAAAGAGATGTTGGGGACTGAAATAGCATTGTTTCCCAAACAATCATCCAAAATAGGTGTATTATTTTTAGTTATCCTAAATCTATATTTTTTAGATCATTGTTAATTTATAGGTTTGGTAGGTACTTTAGTACCCTAAATTTAATATGAGTACTTAGCATTGTTGTTTTTAATACTTATTTTGGTATATAATACATTTACACCTATTTGACCAATTTCAGTCATCTTTCCACTTTTCCACACCCTCTAATCCACTACTTGATATCCCTTCTCTAGTCCAACTTATCAAAGCCACTTGAAGTATATCATTGTATATCTTTCAAAACCCCTCCATAACTTAGGTATTAAATTTTTAATCCCTAGATAGGTTCATGGGTCATGGATAGGTTTTGTCCTAAAATCGTATCTCCACTTACCATGTACTCGTCCTCCCATCCTCCAACATTCAAAACTTAAAATGGGTAACCTGATTTGCTTATCTTGAGTGAGATTTAGGGTCAATTGAGTGATAAAAGTAATTAAAATTCATTTATAAATAAATATACACCCTCATGTATTAGGGGAATCTATGAATAATTGAAAAATTGTATACTCTTTATAGTACTTATTAAAACAACAATATATACATTTTAATTCATCTAAGTGTACTTCTAGATCACATATTGATCTTAATTTTTAAGTAAAAGGTCCAAAGTGCATGTTGCCAAGTGCTTTGGGATAAATTGAGTGGTCATTATTTATTTGAATTTGAATTTTCACTTACATCTCATCATAGGATTGGGAGAGCTACATGTGTCTTGATCCTCTTCAAATTATTTATAGGAAAATATCATCACATCATAAGCTGTGTGATGATCTTGTCCAACCCAATCATGCTAGCCCATTTTTCAGGTCAAGGTTTAAAATCTAGGGTTTGAGAAAAGGGGAGACAATCCTAATTCTACCATAGTCATCATAATATTAAAGAATTCAAACATATATTTATAGATATGGAAAATCTCCACAAAATGGTTTATAGGAATGGATTTATAAAATATGATTTTTTAGACCTTCATATATATGCATGTCTTGCACATACACATTCAATAAAGGTATTGACTAAACTCCTATGAACCCATGTAAAACATAATTACATATCCTAACTTTTTTATTACCCCGATGATTGTCTTTTCTACCTATAAACAACATTTGAGCACACTATATTACCCTCTTTCCATATATTTTGATGATTTCATTCCATTCCCTAACCCTTATCACAAATTTTCAAATTCTAAATAATTTAACATATTAGAAAATCAATATTTAACATAATTCAATATTGTTTTAGGATTTCCTTTTTTAATCTTGAATTATAATTTCCCTTTTAGTTGAATTATATGGTAATCCTAATTTAATTAAAATATTTTCGAAAACCCAATCCTTTATATAATTACGCAACTTAGGGTTTCATTTTTCACCCTTGAGGTCTCAAGTTTAATTCTCTCTTTTTAGATTTTAGAGTTTTATCAAAACCCTTCCTTGCTTATGCAAGTTTTATATTGTGAAATAATAAATAATAATGATATAAATGCTTTTTCTTCTACACATGTCAATGTTCATACATACATTCAAAATGTTAATAATATAATTTAATCATAATTTATTTGTTGATATATAATCATTGGAAGAGATTAGGAAAATCGTCATGTCAAATCCTAACCAAATCCTGAAGTTACTTTACCAAAATCATACTTTTTGGATTTCAAGATAGTGGACGTTATCTCATTTATGGAGAGTGTTGTCTCTACTCATCTAACAACTTAAAATTTGAATTTATGTTGTTATGACATTGTGCATACCGTGCTGTAAGTTGTCTAGATGTCGTAGTCACACCTAGGAATCTCCCTTGGTGACGAGCTCATTGAGCGGTGTCCTCTCGATGACATCGATGTTCTAGGGGTCCCTACGGGTTACACTTCACCGTGGTCAAGGTCAATACCAAAAGTGATAAGGAAGAAAACATTGGGAAATATCCCTCTCCCACTCGAACAAAAGGCTAGATTTGACAAAGCCAAGCACATGGGTGGGGATTTTTAAGAGACCACTAGGCTAGAATGTGGACCTCATTTTCTCTGTGGATCCTCATGCCTTATCTATTTTTAACAGCTCTAAGGATGATTAGGGCATATTCCACATCCAAATACCTGAGACTTTCCTCAATATAGCGATTCAAAAGAACCAAATGGTGTTGGTTAGTAATTTTTGGGTTCTCAACCTAACATTGATGTGGTTAGGAAATGGGCCTCTAGAAAATGGAATCCATTGGGTGAAATGAGCATTTCTTCTATGGCCAACAGATTTCTTATTTTTCAAATGTAATTTTCAAGAAGATATAGATGTTGTGTTATTGGGAGGCCCATGGTGTTTGGGGAACATGGGAATTTTCATTAAAAGGTGATACCCTAGCTTTGATCCTCTCATAGAGAAAATCAACACCATCCCCTTATGGTGTAGACTTCCAGGCCTACCGATGTAGTTTTAGGATGATGAGATCTTGTTGAACATTGCCAGATCTATTAGATCTCCAATAGGTCTAGATAGCGCTACCAAAAATAGATCTTGGTTGGCCTTTGCTAGATTTTATGTCTCCACCGACATGGAAAAACAGTTACCAAATCATGTTATTGTTGTATATATCTTTTCCCCGAGTAGATATAGACAAGCAGAAGAATGGAGAAATCAAAGAAGCTGAAATCCCTGACATGCGCCCAAGGCGCACAGAAGTGGCGCACGACAATGAGTGTCGACAGAGGAAATGGTGCGCCCAAGGCGCACAAGTATGGCACACGACAATGAGCATCGACAGAGAAATGAAATGCGCCCAAGGCGCCTTGTAAGCGGCGCACGACAATGAGTGTCGACAGAGGAAATGGTGCGCCCAAGGCGCACAGAAGTGGCGCACGACAATGAGTGTCGACAGAGGAAATGGTGCGCCCAAGGCACACAGAAGTGGCGCACGACAATGAGTGTCGACAGAGGAAATGGTGCGCCCAAGGCACACAGAAGTGGCGCACGACAATGAGTGTCGACAGAGGAAATGGTGCGCCCAAGGCGCACAGAAGTGGCACACAACAATGAGTGTCGACAGAGGAAATGGTGCGCCCAAGGCGCACAGAAGTGGCACATGACACGGAGTGTTGATAGGGTAAAGGATGTGCCCTTGGCACACGAAGAGGATGTCGACACACACATGGATGCGCCTATGGCGCACCTTCAGGAGGCACAACATTTTGAGCACTGACAGGAAGCAGACCCTGGCGCAGATATTCAAATGGCCATAACTTTTGACTGGGAGCTCGATTCATGCAAGGTTGGACTTTTTGGAAAGCTTACGAGGTCCTCTGTCCAACTACGACTGGATATCTTTAATTGGGTGAGAAAAAATTCTTAAAAATGCAAAATACAGTTCGCCACTTTTGGGTTCACTGGGGTTCTCACCTACCATCATAATGAGATGAGTTAAGTGCATTCTGGAGGTGGTTGGGGCAGATTTCGAATTCCTCTCTCTTTTCTCTCTCATTCTTCCTATAAATTGTAAGGAGGGGCTTCTTTCTAAAGGTTGGACATTCTTGTTTTGCCCCTCCCTTCTTCTCTTTGGCAGGTGAATCTGTGGAGTTCAAACCTCCTATCTAAAACTGTAATGCAACCTTGCCTCTTGGCATTTTGCAGTGTGCTGTATCAATCTTTGGAGAAAATTAATGCATGTCTGTGGATGATTCTCAACCCTCTCTGTATTCATTTGCATCCCCTTGAGATTTTCACCGTGAATCAAGCTATCATGTATGATCTTGCATTGCATTTTAATGGTCTGTGTTTATTGGCAAGACAGGTGTTCTTCATTCCTCGGTGCATCACCTCCTTAGCTTAGGTTTATTTTTATGCATTTTTCTCTCCCTGTCTCCTTGGTAGTTAGATTTAGGTTTTTTGGGTAAACCTCTGCATTTTATTGGTGCATCTGAACAGAGGAATAGGAGCCGGCCTTCATCCGGAGAGCTTTTCCATTTTCGCAAGGTCCCACACTTGGGAAAAGCTCCATGTTATGCAATCATACTGAGAGTCTCAACCCATCGCGTTGCAGAGTCCCAGGGGTGCTGTGATTTCGCATCAACAGTTTTGGCATGCCCGGTGGGACCAAGAGGTCATTCCACAGTTTCGAAGGAACTTTCAAGAAATTCGGACTTAAAAAATTGCAGGTTTTACAGTTCAGTTTTTTCCACCTTCCAGGCTGAACTTTAAAATCGATTTTTAAGGACTTAACTCGCTCGAAACAAGTCAAAATTTCACCAGTTGATAGATCGGGGGATAATCTTCAAAAGGGTATTCTTAGATTTTTGAGATTTTGACTTTCAAAATTTCATGGTTTTTTGATTTTCGGATTTCAGGTTTTCGGAAGTCTAGCATTTTTGGGTTTTCAGGACTGTCATTCCAGAATCAAGTTCCAAACTCTAAAATATCAAAAATACAGGTCTTTCAATTTTCCATTTTTAAATATCGTCAGGTTTGGTGTGTAACTTGGATCTAGCCTTTTAAGGCTCACTTTCTAACACATCTCGCGACTCAGAAGGGGTAGAATTCAGCGGTTTAAGCGAAAAGTTGCCTGCATATGAGAAGAATTCGAACCAGGTCTAATACTCGAGAAGAGGGGCTATTTTTCCACTTGCAACTATCACTAGGAGGAGGAAGGAGAGGAAGAAGACCACAAAGATCACCATCTCCACCTAACAGACTTTGTCTACACCTCCACCTGTAGGCCTTTTCTCGCATCGACCAGGGTTCTTAGGCCAATCATAATGGCACATCTACCACCGAATCCCTTTGTCAATTTCACGGGCAGTAGTCCACTTGCCCTAAATGCTCAGAATCAAATTCCAGTTGCAGCACTAAAGAATATACCCTATTTTACAGGAGAAAATCATACTACTCCTATTGATCACATCCAGGATATTGCTAATGCATGTGCAATCCACGAAATAAATGAAATGGATGTTGCAGTCAAGCTGTTGGCTTCATCTTTCAAAGGCAAGGCCTTACAATGGTTTAGGAGCCTTACAGCAGGCTCTATTACGAATTGGAACCAACTTTGTTCTGCTCTTTGCAGCCAATTCGGGGAGAGGGCGGACAATTTATCTTTATTGGAACAGCTGACAACAATCAAAAGGGCTCCTAACGAACAAATGGCAGATTTCAACTTCATATTCCAACGGACATGGGACAGGATCCCAATAGCTGTTAGACCAACTACCGAAGGAGCATTCCTTTATTTCTTAAAGGCTATAAATTCAGACATAGCCATGATGATCCAATCAATGGGAGGGACAACGCCGCTGCCAGTGGTCCTATGACACAAATGATCGTGAGCAGAGAACTGTTTGATCCAAGCCGGCAAGCTTGCACCAAGGCCACCAATGCCTCTCTATCCAGACATGGGAAATCCTACAACCAGTCAAGCACCAGAGTTGAATCCCATTCCAACTCCTAGAAATCAAAGCAATAATGAGGCGTCGACTTCTTCAAATACTTCAAAGGAATTGTAGGAGGTCATGAAACAATTGCAGAACCTTGGAAATGAGCTTGTGACTATCAAAAGACAGCAAGCTCAAAGTGCTAGACCGTATCAGCCTCAAGCACAGTACCAAGCTAGGCCCCCATACCAACAAAATAGACCACCACCTCAGGCTGCAAATCAAAACCAAAACCAAGGACAACCTCAAGCTGCCAGGCCATTTCGACCGTATGATCCAAATGCAACGACGTCCTCAAGAGCCTTGGTTCCAACACAAAATAACATGGCACAGGAGTACGACTGGTGTTACCCTTGCAATCTACCTCACAATCAGTCAGCATGTTTCAATGGTGCACTGAATCAGGCCTTGATGGTGCAAACCATTGGTGTTGCTCAAGAACCAAGCCAGGAGGAGAATCAACAGCAACAAACGCAGCAAGAAGGACCTCCAACAGAAACCACATTGGCAAATTGGCAAACGGAAGACTTCTGTGGAGTTAACCAACAGCCTTTTCAAGGCGTGGCTGCCAACACACGGTCAAAGAAGAGAAATATAGGAGAGGGACAATCGTGTAATCCAGTTGTTTCTCAACCCACTCTTACACAACAAGGGGTCAGTAGACCAAACGCAGCTCCAAATGTGCAAAATCAACCCAAGGTACCTGTTGTAGCAACACACGCACATGCTCAAGCTCCAGAAAAGTTTGCACCAAGTAAGGGACATCAAAAGGACAATTCATCCCCTTTCAACATCATTGATCAAATGAAGAAGACGAACGTGAATATATCAATGTGGGAATCTTTATCCATCCCAGGACAAAGAGATCTTCTACAAGCTGCCATGAAGAATTGGTCAACTTCGAACCAACAGGCCCATATGCAAGAGAAGGTCCTCACGAATGCTGCTCAGCCTGAAGGGAATCATGGAGGACAACAAGGTAAAGTTTTGAAACCCCCTCCATTCTATATTTCATTAATCATCGGGGATAAATTAGTACACAATTGCATGATTGATTCTGGGGCAAGTAGTTCAGTGATGCCAAGCAAATAGCGGATCAACTGGTTTGAAATATGAGCCAAGATTAAAAGGAGTAGTACAACTAGATGGAACGGCAAGAGGAACTGTTGGAGTCATCAAGGGTTAAGCCTAACTCTACATTCCCGTCGTAATGTTACAGTTTTGCAAGATGTGTCTGTGATTGACCTTCCGCCACTCTTTGCGTTGTGTCTATCAAGAGACTTCACTGCAAAAATCGGTGGATATTTATCTCATGGATTGGTCGCACATGATTTTTAGGACAAGGTATGGAGCCAAAGCAACAATCAATCGTAACCAATTGCCCATTTCCATATTGAGCCTCATGTACCAAATCCTATCAATGCAAATTGCTCGGTTTTTGATCAGGAGGAGTGTTCAAGTGATCTAGAAACAGGTACTAAGGTCGAGGGAATTCCTGATTTAACTTTGGATGAATGGGCAAACAAGAGTCATGAATTTGACCCATACAAGGAAATTGAAGAATCTGAATTGGGCGTGTATTGTATACACGAAGAAAATTCACCTATTCCCGACATCATTCAAATTTCAACAAAAGGATGAAAACAAAGTTTGGAAATTATTTTTCGATGGTTCCGAGAAGCGCGAGAAAGGTCGGAGGTGGTGCAATGTTGATTTCACCACAAGACATCAAATATTTTTCAGCTTTTCGTTTCCAGTTTTCCTGTTCAAACAACACGGCTGAATACGAAGCATTGATTCATGGAATTCATTGGGCCAGGAAAAGGGGCATAAAGAACTTGCAGGTGTTTGGAGATAGCGAGCTAATCGTCAACCAAGTTAGGGGACAACATGCCACAAAGAATGACCTACTAAAGAGCTACAAAAATAGGGTATGGGACCTCATTGAGGATTTCGAAGCTTTCAGCATTGTGTCCATACCCAGGAAGAAAAATGAAGCCGCAGATAGGCTCGCAGCAGTTGGAGCAATGTTTGATGTGGTTGACAACATCAGAAGGGGAAAAACACAGCCACATATCCATGTGATTGTGAGGCCAGCAGTTCCAGATAATAACACAAGCTGGCAGGTGTTTGAGAACGATCAACAGATCGTCAATTTCTTACAAGAAGAGGCTGAATTCTCAGCTAGGAATCAGGACAGATTAGAGCAGTAGTATGGGGATCAGGTAGTGCAGCTACGGAAAAACAAGCTTCCTAAGGGTTTAGTAACATTGGAGTCTATCTTCAACCCTAACGACCAGTTTCGTAAGGAAAAGGCAAACATACAGGTTAAGAGAGAAGATTCAGAGCCAATTCCGGTTGGGGAAGGCAAAACACTTCAAATTGGCAAAGTGGCCACTGAACAGGAGAAATCAGATTTCGTACAACTTTGCCAAGAATTTCCAGATGTCTTCGCTTGGAGCTATGAAGACTTAAGAGGATTCGATCCAAATTTGGCACAACATACCATAGAATTGGATCCAGATGCTAAGCCCGTTAGGCAGAAGCAGAGACCAGTCAACCCTCACATGGAGCCTCTAATGAAGAAAGAGCTAAATAAGCTGATAGAGGCAAGCATTATATTCCCGATCAAGCACTCAAGCTGGGTTGCAAACTTGGTTCCGGTCAGGAAGAAGAGTGGAGAAATCAGGTTGTGTGTAGATTTCCGAGACCTCAACAGGGCATCTCTCAAAGATCATTACCCACTTCCTTCAATGGAACAAATATTGCAAGTAGTATCCGGTTCAGAGAGATTCTCTCTCCTAGATGGCTACTCAGGGTATAATCAGGTGATGGTGAAAGAAGGTGACCAATTCAAGACGGCTTTCACCACCAAATGGGGGACCTATGCCTACAAGAAGATGCCATTTGGGCTATCAAATGCTGGGGCCACTTTCCAAAGGGCAATGGATATGGCATTCAAGGGGTTGATCAATAAAATAGTTTTGATATATCTTGATGACATCACTGTATTCTCAAAAAATGCAGCGGATCACCTCTATCATTTGAGGCAAGTATTTCAGAGGTGTAGAAGATTTGGGGTATCATTGAATCCCAAAAAATGCATATTCTTGGCTCACGAGGGAAAACTTCTAGGCCATATTGTTTCAAAGGAAGGGTTGACAATTGACCCAGAAAGAGTTGAAGCAATTCAAGCATTGCCATTGCCAAATCACAAGAAGGCTCTTCAAAGCTTCTTAGGAAGGATCAATTTCGTCCGCAGGTTTGTTCCAAATTTTGCAGCTCTCATAAACCAATAACGCTGATGTTAAAGAAGAGCATGGCATTTAAGTGGACATCTGAAGGCAAGGCAAGTTTTGAGGCAATAAAAGAGGCTATATCTCAAGCCCCAACTCTCGTCAATCCAGACTTCTCTAAGGACTTCGTGCTATATGCCTTTGGTGGTGGGGACACGATTTCTGCAATCCTGGTACAACAAAACAAAGAAGGATTAGAACAACCAGTTGCTTTCTTCAGTCAAGGCTTGGAGGAATACGAAACTAGGTACTCTTTCATTGAAAAGCATGTCCTTGCGGTAATCAGAAGCTTAAAGAAATTCAAGCACCTAGTCTCAAACAACAAGATCCAATTATTAGTCTCTCATGTGGGAGTCAAGGACTTCCTTCTAAACAAGGATCTGAATGAGAAACGTGTAGGATGGATAACTCGTGTCATGGAATATGACATCGAGATCAAGGTCACCAAACTAGTACGTGGGAAGGGACTATGTGAGCAGCTAGCCTTGAGTCAACAAGTTGAAGTTGGTGATGAAAAGGAGACTACCTTGGTACTACAGGATGATCAAGAACAAGAAAATGATGACGTGCCCACTCCTTATTGGACTCAAAATATGATACACTTCCTACAGGATGGGCCTATGCCCTCCGAAATGAGCAAAGCAAAGAGGAGATACTTCAGATTACAAGCCATTCCATATGTGCTTGTTGATGGTGTTTTGTTTAAGAAAGACATCAATGGAGTTCTATTGAGGTGCATTGGGATAAGTCAAATTGAGAGGGTGTTACGAGATTTTCACGATGGAGATTCTGGAGGACATTTTTCCCCATGAGTAATAGCTCTCAAGATAATGAAGGCAGGGTATTATTGGCGAAAGTCTTGAAGGATCGCTATACATGGATAAGAAAGTGCAAGAAATGTGCACTCTTCATAGGCAAAGAAAGACAAGCAACACTTCCATTGCACCCAATTCTGGTTGACCAACCATTTATGCAATGGGGATTGGACTTCGTCGGGGTCATCAATCCAAACTCAAGCCAAGGCCACAAGTGGATTCTCACGGCAATGGACTATTTCACCAAGTGGACTGAAGCAGTAGCGCTCAAGGAAGCAAATGAGTCTAACATACTAGACTTTTATGAAGGAATAGTGACCAGGTTCGGTGTGCCGGCCACTATCATATCAGATAATGCATTGGCATTCATAGGTTCCAAGATTACAGAATGGGCTGTCAAGAATGGAATCTATTTGAGCACCTCTTCAAATTATTACCCGCAGGGTAATGGACAGGCAGAGTCCACGAACAAGAATTTGTTAAGAATCATCAGAAGGACTCTAGATGAAAACCAAAGGACATGGCATACCAAGCTAAAATCAGCATTATGGGCTGACAGGATAACGCCAAAGAGATCTACAGGTAATTCTCCCTACAAGTTGGTATATGGGAAAGAGGCAGTGTTGCCTATATCATTAGAATTGCCAGCATTGGAGCTCATGAAGCAGTTGGAGTTGTCTGAGTTCGAACCAATGGAGGCTAGGTATGCAGAGTTGATGGAATTGGAAGAAATAAGAGAACATGCAGTTCAGGCGATTGAAAAGGATCAGGCCTTAGTAAAAAGATGGTTTGATAAGAAAGCGAGAGCAAGGACCTTCCAGGAAGGAGACCTAGTTCTGAAATGGGATGCAGATCGGGCAAAGCCAGGAAGGCATTCAAAGTTTGATGCCATTTGGAGTGGCCCCTACATGGTCACAGGATGTAAGAATAGCAATGCCTTCCGATTGTCTACTTTGGATGGAGGAGAAATCCCGATTCCGGTTAACGGAATCTATCTTAAACATTGCTACTAAAAGGAAAAGGTTCACCCTTGTAAATATTAGCCTAGATTTAAATTCCTCTAAGTGCGTATGCACATTGTCTTGTGGTAGTTAGGTTTTTGTTTCCCTAAGTGCTTTGGGCACAGTTTTGTTGCTCTCAGGTTGATTTCTAAAATTCAAATGTCACGAGAAAAGTTGCGGTATCGTGTTCGGGATCAGATATCAAGTTGGTTTCAGGTTATTGCTTATGACTCCATGCCCAATGGATTGCTAAAAGGCCACTGATCTGCTACCTAGCAGGCAGGTGATCCCATTGAGTCGCCAAATTGTTGTATATATCTTTTCCCCGAGTAGATATAGACAAACAGAAGAATGGAGAAATCAAAGAAGCTCAAATCCCTGACATGCGCCCAAGGCACACAAAAGTGGCGCACGACAATAAGCGTTGATAGATGAAATGGTGCGCCCAAGGTGCATAGAAGTGGCGCACGACAATGAGTGTCGACAGAGGAAATGGTGCGCCCAAGGCGCACAGAAGTGGCACACGACAATGAGTGTCGACAGAGGAAATGGTGCGCCCAAGGCACACAGAAGTGGCGCACGAAAATGAGTGTCGACAGAGGAAATGGTGTGCCCAAGGCGCATAGAAGTGGCGCACGACAATGAGTGTCGACAAGGAAATGAAATGCGCCTGCCGACAGGTGCGAAGTGCGCACACGACAATGAGTGTCGACAGAGGAAATGGTGCGCCCAAGGCGCACAGAAGTGGCACACGACACGGAGTGTCGATAGGGTAAAGGATGCACCCTTGGCACATAGAAGAGGATGTCGACACACACATGGATGCGCCTATGGCGCACCTTCAGGAGGCACAACATTTTGAGCGCTGACAGGAAGCAGACCCTGACGCAGATATTCAAATGGCCATAACTTTTGACTGGGAGCTCGATTCATGCAAGGTTGGACTTTTTGGAAAGCTTACGAGGTCCTCTATCCAACTACGACTGGATATCTTTAATTGGGTGAGAAAAATTCTTAAAAATGCAAAATACAGTTCGCCACTTTTGGGTTCGCTGGGTTCTCACCTACCATCATAATGAGATGAGTTAAGTGCATTCTGGAGGTGGTTGGGGCAGATTTAGAATTCCTCTCTCTTTTCTCTCTCATTCTTCCTATAAATTGTAAGGAGGGGCTTCTTTCTAAAGGTTGGACATTCTTGTTTTGCCCCTCCCTTCTTCTCTTTGGCAGGTGAATCTGTGGAGTTCAAACCTCCTATCTAAAACTGTAATGCAACCTTGCCTCTTGGCATTTTGCAGTGTGCTGTATCAATCTTTGGAGAAAATTAATGCATGTCTGTGGATGATTCTCAACCCTCTCTGTATTCATTTTCATCCCCTTGATCTTTTCACTGTGAATCTGGCTATCTGTGTATGATCTTGCATTGCATTTTAATGGTCTGTGTTTATTGGCAAGACAGGTGTTCTTCATTCCTCGGTGCATCACCTCCTTAGCTTAGGTTTATTTTTATGCATTTTTCTCTCCCTGTCTCCTTGGTAGTTAGATTTAGGTTTTTGGGTAAACCTCTGCATTTTATTGGTGCATCTGAACAGAGGAATAGGAGCCGGCCTTCATCCGGAGAGCTTTTCCATTTTCGCAAGGTCCCACACTTGGGAAAAGCTCCATGTTATGCAATCATACTGAGAGTCTCAACCCATCGCGTTGCGAGTCCTGTGGGTGTCTTGATTTCGCATCAACAGATTATTCTTCAAGTAATTATGGGAGCTTGGAAGCAACATATTGTTTACAGATATTTTCGAGATGAGGTGCTCCAAATGCCATAAGTTGGGCCATTTTACCAGAAATGCCCTGTAGTAAAAGTCCTGGAGGAAAACAAAGAAAAATCAAGCTATATTCTAGATTCCCGAAAAACAAATAAATTTGAATCTAATCGAGGCATGAAAGAGCATTGACCTACTCAAAAGCAAGTTTAGGAAGATAACCTTAAAACCCTAGCAAAAAAAAAATTGGTTTGGAGAACTCTCTAGCCTAAAACTCCTCTTCTGAAGTTCGATAAAAACAATGGTTTTAAAATAAAAATAGAATACGAAGAGGAGAAACTTGTAGATCTTGGTCTAAAGTTAGATGAGTTCTTCAAATGGTGGATATCCATCTCCATCCAAGATGTGATTCCAAATGAGATGGTATGTAGAACACAACCTTATCTCTCCCTCCTTTGTCACAAGATTCGCTCAAAATCTTCTTCCAAAAGTCATGATTGAAAAACTGATTCATTGTCAATGAGGAATCTTTGATAAAGGACATGAACAAAAATCATGTAAAAGTGTCTCAATTTCCTTCTAATGGAGGAAGATACAATGAAGCAAATAGTGATGTTGCTCTGTAAAAACATGATAAGAATTAAATCGCCACAAAGTTCTAGCATCATAGGAGATAAAGAGTCTAAGAATACTTTATAGGATAATATCTTGTCTTGGAAGCCTAATGGAGGTGTATTGGAAAATAGCCCCACTGCAGCTTCAAAACAATAAATAAACCACAAGGCTACAACTTCACCCTTGCCTCCGTTGAAGAGGATTATTGAAGGCTCACAGAAGACTCCTAGCCCTAAAAAAGGAGGGAGAGCTCACCCTTTGAAAAGTAGTGTCTTTGGAGGATTGCATTAATACTCTATCACTAGAGTGTACTCTTGTGAAAGCCAAAAACAAAAAATCTAAAGGTCATGTGAAGGAATTCTTGTGCTTTGTTCTTTGTGAAAAAGTCATCGGGTAATTAGATTATGTCATGTTCCAGTTCACTAGATCCTCTAAAAGGCAAGCCAATACGGGGCTAATACCACTAAGGGAAGACCTTCAAACATTGATCAGAGAAAAAAGGAAATTAATAAGGATCTTTTGAATGGAACCCAATCCTCTTTGGACCATCTGGTGCACACCTTCCTCCGTCTCTTTTAATGAAAATTGTCTCTTGGAACATTAGAGGCCTTAATGGGAGTAGAAAATAGCACACCCTTAAGGATATATGAAAGAACTGCAAGCCCACAATTATGGCTATTCAAGAAACCAAGATGAATTTAGAAGCAATGAAGACTTATAGTAGATATATTTGGAAAAAGGTGGAATGGACTATTGTTGACTCAAGAGGGGCATCTGGAGGTATTGTTGTCCTTTGGGACCCAACATTAATCTTGGGTAAGTTGGTTTTCTCCTCTTCTTCACACCTTGTTGTTTCTTTTCACACTCATGACAATTCTATTAGTTGGATCCTCTTAGTTATTTATGCCCCCAATATTCTTCATGGTAGAAGACAACTTTGGAAAGATCTCAAAAAATTTCAAGCTAACTATGATAACTGGCATTGGATGATCATGGTAGCCTTCAACACTCCACTTTCTACTATGGAAAAGAAATGTGGCTCTTTTGATCATACCCCAGGGATGGATGATTTAGCAAACTTCATTTCTCACTCTAATCTCTTTGATCTAGAGCTTCATGGCAATCCCTTACTTGGTCTAATAAGAGACTCAAGATGCACTCATTCAAGTTTGACTTGATCGGGCCATTATTTCTACTAATTGGATTTTATCACAAGGTTTTCACCTCTCCTCTCTTCCCAAGATTGGCTTGGATCATAATCCTATTGTTCTGAACATGCTCAATACTGAAAATCCTACTCATTCCTCATTTAAGTTTGAGAAAATGTGGCTTGACCATACAAACATTAAGGATAAAATCAAGGAATGGTGGGGCTTAGATGTAGAAGGTACAACACAATTGATTCTTCCAAAAGCTTAAAAATGTTAAAAAGAAAGTTAGGACCTGGAATAAGACTATTTTTGGTAACATCTTCATTTAGAAAAAATAGGTTAGAGAAGAGCTTGAAGCTTTGGAAAATAGAGTCTCAACAGTTGGTATGTCTCATGAAGATTATATTCATGAAAAAATATTTTATCTGAATTTTATAATCTCTCTTGCTAGATAAAAACTTTCTGGAGCAGAAATATAGAGCTATATGGCTCAAGGATGGAGATAGAAACACCAATTTTTTTCATATGACAACTCTCAAACATAGGGCTCACAATAGGATTTTGGAAGTCTCCCTTCCGATGGTTTTGTTACTTCAGATCAAAACAATATCAAGAAGGAAGCTCTCTATTTTTATAAGAATCTCTTAAATGATAACTCCTCTTTATCCTTAGAGGCAATGAATACTTTGTTGGACTCTATTCCTCAAGATCTTTTAGCTCCAAAATATTTCAGCATTCTTAGAAAACCTACCACATTAGAGGAATTACAAAAGGTAGTGTTCTCTATGGAAGGAGACAAATCCCAGTGCCCGAGACGGGTTTTTAACAAATTTTTACCAAAAATTTTGGGATATCTCTGTTGAAGATCTTCTTAAAGCTGCTAATGAATTCTATAGGACAGGAGACTTCTGAAAGAAATTAATAACACTTTCATTGTTTTAGATCCTAAGAAGCTAGGGATAAATATTTCAAGAACTTTAGACCTATCATCCTTACGAACATTCTCTATAAAATCTTCACTAAGATTCTAACTAGTAGAATCGAATTTACTCCCTCACCTATCTCCAAACAAGCGAGGGGGGGTTTTGTCAAGGGCATTCTTATACAATATGGTGTTGTGTTGGTGCATGAAACCATGCATTATATGGATAAAATCAAAAAAGCAAGCATGGTCTTGAAGCTATATATGACTAAATCCTTCGATAGAGTTTCTTTCTTTTTCCTTGATAAAGTAATGGAAAAATTTGGGTTTAATGCTCATTTTATAAATATCATTAGAGCATGTATTGTAACTCCCACATTTTATGTGATTATCAATGGTACGCCAAAGGACTCTTTTCAAGCAATAGAGGTATTAGGAAGGAGATCCCATTTCCCCCTCTTCATCATTATGGCAGATAGTCTCACCCGTACCATTTCTAGAGTTGTTTCTTCACCTACTTCAATGGTTTCAAACCCACTTCTTTGGAGATCATTGTTTCTCACCAGCAATTTGCTGATGATACTATCCTTCTACTTCTTTCCTCTCTTCTGGAGGCATAAATAATGAAGAATATTCTCAAAACTTACGAGGAGGCTTCGAGCCAATAGAATAATTTTGACAAAAGTTCTCTCTATTTTTTCAATACTCCTCCAGAAGGCAAAGAAAAATTGCTCAGATATTGGGTTTTGAAATTAACTCACTTCCCACCACTTATCTTAGTCTTCCTCTTGGTACTAAAAAGTATCCTTGAGTGTTTGGAATGCTTTACTTGATAGGTTTCAAAGGAAGTTGGCTGGTTGGAAGGGATTCATCCTCTCTAGTGCAAGAAAATGCCTTCTTGATAAGAGTATGCTTCAAAACCTCCCTATCTACATCATGTCTCTCTTCTTTATTCTTGCTTCTGTTATTGATAGGATTGAGAGAATTCAAAATAACTTCTTGTGGATGGGAATAGAAGAAAAATAGATTCCATCTTGTGGCTTGGGATAAGGCTTGTACCAGAAAAAGTGTGGGAGGATTAGGAATCAAAAATATCAAAATAATGAATGTTTCTCTTATCTCCAAAATGAGTTGGAGGTTGCTCAAAGAGGACCACCCCTAGACCAACCTTATCGAGCCAAGTATCTTGATCAAGGTAAATCCCAAGACTTTCTTGAGAATGATACTTACCCCATTGGCTCTATCTTTGGAACAATCTAGTTAAAACTAAAAAAATATAAAGGTTAGTTGTAAATGGAATCTTTGAAATGGGAAGGATATTCAATTTTGGGATGGAAAATGGTCGTATTTTTAAAATCTTATAAACAACTACCACTGTGAACAGCTTAAAAGCATATTCAAAATGAATATTGGGAAGAAGGTCAGTGACTACATATGTAGTATAGATGGAAGACTTTAAACTCTAATATCTTTTATCATAAATATCTCATTATGGATTTACAAAAATTCTTAGTCGCATCCCAATCAGCCAGATACAAAACTAAAGATGAGTTTATTTGGTACCATTCCTTTGATGGGGATTACTTGGTGAGAACTAGATACCAAGTGTTTGTAGAGGAAACCCCATGTTCCTTTCCTTGGAGAAAGATTTGGTTTAAAGAACTCACTCCCAAAATCAATCAGTTCCTATAGTTGGTTTTGAACAAGAGTATCCTTACCATTGATAACCTCATTAAGAGGGGATCCACCATGCCCAATAGGTGCTACCATTGCAAAAAAGAGAATGATTCGATCCATCACCTTCTCTTGCACTACCCTACTATTGTTGCTTTATGGAAGCTTATCTTTAGCAGATTTGGCATTAGTTGGAAGTTTTAGATGATATTGTTCAAGCCTAGGAGTAGTGGCAGCCTCCTTTCAAACATGGCTTGCTCAGGAGGCTTTGGAGGATTATTTTTCCACACACTATATGGAGAATCTGGAAGGCTCACAATTCTCTCATTTTTAAAGATACTAGCAAATCCATCAAAAGGATCCTTAATGAAATCATGGTTGTAGCTAAGGAAAACATCTTAAAATTTAAGCCTCCCAAGAATGCTAAGTACCCCAAAGAAGAGGAAAGGTTCTTAAGTGCCTAGAACATCGGAATTTAGCGAGTTAAATTATATCTCCTAGCATTGATAGGTCTCTTGTTCGTTGGATTCCCCCACATGATGGATGGCACAAATTGAATTTTGATGGGGCCTTTAAGGGTAATCCAGGTGTAGCTAGAGGGGGTGGTCTTATTAGAAACCATCATGGACACCCCATTGCTTTGCTTATGCAGGTCTTATGGGAAAACAATCAAACCACTATGTTGAGGCCCTCGTCACTCTCTGGGAATCAGAACTGCCAGGGATCTCAAGGTGAACAATTTAATTATTGAGGGAGACTATATGAATGTTATAAACAACCTTAAAAGATCTCAACCCCCAACTAGACCATAAAATAATTTATAAATGAATCCAAGGCCTTATGTAAAGGTTTTACAAACATTAATATTCTCCATGTTTATAAAGGGGGGAATGTTGCAGCTAACACACTAGTGAATGATGGAGTCACCATTAATAAATTCAAATTTTTGCATGATTACGAGGAGATCTCTCTCGCAACAAGAGCAATCATTTTTAGAGAAGCCAAGATCACCTAGCTCTCTAATCATGCTAAGTCAATGGATTGGGCACGTGTGGGGATATGATTTTTGGTACTCCCAGTATTTACGAGTTAACCCTATCAAATGGATCTTTTTTCATTTTTTTGTTCCTTGGTTTTGATGGAAGGATTTTTAAGACAGTTATATAATATTAGTGGAAAGATCTGGAATCTCTGCAACTCCCTTGTTTTGTCACAATTCAAGCTATTCTAGGCCACTTTCTAGTTGTGACCAGGATGTTGTTGCCTGTCTACAAGCTCCATTATAAAAATGGGGGGTCCTCCTTGTCGATTAGAACCTATATGTGATCCATCCTGGCATATGAATTTAAAGATATGGAAATCCCTAAATGTGGATAGTTTTACAGATTTTATGCAAAGAATAAAGGGTCACGACATTCACATATCTCTAACTTTTCATGCAAATGGAAAGATAGAGTAATCACTTTCAAGGGAAAATATTTTACCATCACCGAGGGTCTGATCTCTTTCATCACTGTCTGGGTATGAAAGGGGTTAAATTCTAGCACAACAAGTTTGAAAAGGAAGTTGAGGAGCAATGTTTTTGGAGGGAGATGAAGCTCTGCATATCGGAAAGTCTGCGTATTATCTTTTCTTCTATCCCCCCGTGTACGGTAAATTTGTTAAAATGGTTTTGCATTACATCACCATGGAAGAATGCTTTTCTATGTTACCAATTCATCACTTGGTCCTTTTGAAACATTTTAGACATGCTTTAAAGGTCAGTTTTCCTTACTATATTTTGCATTCTCTTGAAAATTTGGTCCGTGATGTTCAAGCCCATTTGAGGAGTCATCACTTGCATTAAGGTGTGATATTCCTCCCGCACTAGTACTTCCGTGATGTGGTTTCCAATGATCATACCCCCATTTTACCCCCTCATTAGCAACCCAGATATGTTCTAAGAACCCCAACATCGGGGGCCATCTCTCGATCCCCTTCGTCCAAAAAGAGTTCTTCATAGTAGTTCTAAGGGAAAAATATTGTAGAGGTAGAAAATATTTTAAATTTCAATCACTATGCTCATGTCCCTCCTAGTTCTGAATTACTAGCCCAATTAAAGCAATAGACCAAGACGTTAAGGGGTATAGAGGACAATGTGGACTTCCTTCTTAAGGTAATAAGAGAAATTTGGACTCCTCCACTCTTTCAAATCTGGAAGAGAAACTTGACATTCTTTCCAATCATCTCAATTCCCTAGAGGAAAGAGTTATGCATGTTGAGAACAAGCAAACCAACTAGCTTGCCATTCATAGGGTTGTTCTTGATTTTATACAAACCCATGTTAAGCGACTTTGTGATGTTTTTCGTATCCCGTGGTCACTTAGAAAAATGGTAAAATTAAGAAGAAAATTTTTAATGAGAGCGGCCAGATCCCGATATGCAAACTGCCATCAACCTTTATAAGGCCTAAAGATTGCTCAGAAATTTTATAACAAGTCTCTTAATTAGTTCTGTGTTGATGTTTTGGTGCGGTTTTGGTGTTGTGGTTTTGTTGTTTTGTGTCTGTTGTTGGGATCCTTGTTGGAATTTGGCCCATGCCTATTTTTTTTTCATAATATTTAGCTCTTATTGGATTTTGTTATTGGTGTGTGGCCCCCACTTATCAAAAACCACTATGTTTTCATTGTCTATTCTGGATTTTGAGCCTTTTTGTACTTCAAGGTATGGTCCCTTCAAAACCATTTACCAATAATAAAAAAATTTACCAAAAAGCAAAAAGGCACTCATTGAAATGTCCTCACTTGGGTAAGCTTATGTGAAACCCTTAATTGATACAAATCCACATTTTAGAGGATCTCTTTCTATGTTGGGGGATCAATCCAATATGATTGTTGTATGTTGTCTAAACAAGTTTTTTCTATACCCAATATTCCTACTATGGGGCATCATAAGATATTCCCAAGTTACCATGTCTATTCCTACTCAACATTTTGCTTTATTGGTTACATATACTATCAATTCTAGTGTTGTAACTTTTCTTTTAGGTTTTCTTCCTATTAATGACTTTTAATGTTTTAAGATATTTTGCTACATTCCTACACATGATCTAGTGACACTTGTAGAACTCGACATATTTTCTATGGGTCATGTGGTTGCACCCTTTCTAGTAATACGATGAGTATTACTCCTAAATCTTGAGTATAGGGAATTATTTTTCTCTCAACCTCTTAGTTGTTATTTTTAGTTGCATAAAGTTGAGGACTTATCACCCTTAATTCAATATTATTTAAAATAGGGGTTCATTTAGAATCACTTTCTCTAAATTAGTTTGATACATATAATAATATTTCTTCAATAGGCTCAAAACCCATGATACTCCTTATCCCTTTCTCTCCTCAATTGACACCATGTGGTACTTTTTGAACATATCCATGCAACAAAACCCCATGGAAAACAATCAATTCAAATAGGTGCACTTCTTATTTCTTTTTAACTATAAATTTTCATTTACACGATTAAAGGGGGTGGGATATAGACACCTAAAATTGGCATAAGAATTATTACATAATATACTTTAGAAATTGTATGCGTATAATAGTCTTAAACAATAAAATTAGTACTTGGTGGTGTGTATTCTTGACTTATCTCCATCGTATGGCTTGTTTGATTATGTTTGGTGTATTTTTCTACTCTATATCACCTTCTTTCACTAGGTCACAAAGATATTTGGTTGTGTTTAGGGACATTGTATTATGTTGAGCTAAAGGACAATAACATCAACCTTGGACACTATTGTTTTATGGTACTATCTTGGAGCTTAATGTCAGTTACTTAATCACTTGTCTCTCTTGTTACCATTATTATCACATTTAAGGCATATATAGCTAGCCCACTATTAGTGGCAAACACAAGGAAAAAATAGGGGAGGGAACTCTAGACTTTTATTGACTCATGCACGTGCACTAGGAGGAATACATATATTTTGAGCCCCTTGTTTGGGAAATCTACTATAATTATGGGTATAAATAAATAATGGTTGGCCACCAAGGTGAGTCAAACTCAATCAAAATAACTCATTTTTGTTATATGATGTGTATTTGAGTTTTAGTACAAGAGATTAGGGTTTGATCATTACCATACGGAATCCCTTTAGAATAAGAAAAAATGCAAGAAGTCATAGATAACCACATAAGTGCATTGAAGTTGTGAAGTACATAACCATATAAGTTGGAATGTAGCATTGTATGTTAGTGTTTGAACTTGTTGCTAGTGTCCGTAAGGGTTATGATAGTTTTTTTAGAGACAACATCTTTAGATATGTCATAACCTATTCTTCCCAAATTTATATCTAGATCAAATCATGAAATAGTTAAATAGCCAGTGGATACTCTAACCCTAATTATCTATCTCTTCTTGAGTTTCTTGAGTTCTTGTGATATTAGCCCTAGTTTCCTTTATATATTATTGCATAAATATGATTATATAGTTTGCATATTTTAGTTTTTCAATCCTAATTAGGGTCATCCACTCTAATTTGGGTTAAATCATCAAGCTCGCATAGGGTAAATTTACATATAGCATATATGCTTACATAATTATAACTTCTTATGTTTACATATGGGCTTTATTTTTCGTACCATACACATAGGTGCACCAATTCATTTATTTTGAGATATATGATTCATAGGTTTATTATCATGGTTATTTTTATCTCCAATAATTAGCCTCAGGAAATATCATCACTTTCTTATATCGAAGAAGTCATGCTCATAACTATACACAATGCACTTCACGTGGTCTCATCATGAGACATACTCGTTTTAGATTTGGACACTTTAGTCTTATCAGGACACACTTAGATTCAAATTTATGGCATGATCCAAGACATGAGCTCACATAGTCATCTTTATCAATTTCAGCACAAGTAATTGTATTCATTCCTACTTGTCTTTTCTAGATTTCAATAGTTTCTTGATTATATGTATTTGTATATATAATTTTTGATTCACTTGCACATGTTTATATACATTTGCATGAAGTAAAAGTTTTCAAAATTAATATTATAAATTCTAGGCACAAGATCTTCACATCCCTTCACTAGGGAAATAAGGTAGACTCTCTTTTTATTTTAACTTTTAGCTCATTTTTGTTCTCTTACTAACTTCAAAATATCTCAATAGATGGAAACACATCCAAAACAAAACATTCTTAGGTAAGAACTTATTTATTTTACTTTGATATATATGTGTGCACACACACATCAAAGTGGAGTATTAAATGGACACATAATTTTACTATGAACTAGCTCATTATTTTGGTGATAGTTTATTTGTGTTTATTGATTATTGGTCCAAGTTAGGATCTTTGTCAAGGAACATGCTCCTAATGGCATTCGACCTTAAAAAATTTTATTTTCTATCCCATGAAAATTTTGACATCTTCAACTCTAGTTTCCCTTTTTTAATCCATTTTATTCTCTCTTTTCAATTTTTTCTCTCATTTCTCTCTCTCTCTTCCCCTAGTGTCCTCTTTTTCCAATGTTTTTCTTATGGTCTTTAGTAATGACCTTTTATGTATGAAATAAAAATAGACATGATATTTTTATGCATTGTATGGATAAGGTCATCATCCTTTTCGGGCCATCATGTCCCTTTATTTTGAATTCCTTTAGTTTTGGATTTTCTTATCAACGTTCCCACCCATTTTATA
The DNA here is from genome assembly GCA_018340775.1 of Taxus wallichiana var. yunnanensis. Lineage (NCBI taxonomy): Eukaryota > Viridiplantae > Streptophyta > Pinopsida > Cupressales > Taxaceae > Taxus > Taxus wallichiana. Next base: position 519,165,801 of record CM031242.1, on the reverse strand, counting down.
TGAGATTACATGTCAATAAGATACTAACTTGAATTTTATAAGTCAATAGATACACAAGTGTATTTTAAAATAAAAATGAGATATTTAATACAAGAGTAATAATAAACTTGTAAGAGTATAACTTATTGTATCCAAGAACATCCCTAAGCCAAAATTAGAATTAGATAATTTAGATACAAGTATACCATTTATTAGTTGTTTTATATGCATTGAAAGATAAGGCTTGATATATGTGCATACATTATATTGTTTGTTGATTTACAATGAGTACTAATTGGAATTTTGGTCAAGACATGAGGGGATTGATAATAATGGAGGGATAACACATGCCGACATTAACATTCCCTATTTTTATTAGGCTTGCAAGGTTTTGAAGCCGATTAGAGTTTCGAGCAAGAAGAGAAAATTCCCAATGATCCACATTAAAACTATTAAAATCAAGTGAGGTTTTGGAAACCAAAACTAGGTGACTACATTCACAAACTTAGTCTATCATCTTTCACAAATAGATGATTTCCATGTTCATTTTCGATGTAATTGACTATTTTGTACTAATTAATTTTTTTATTTATATGGCCACACATTTTTAATGGAATGACATCATATGCCCCAATTAACATACCCTATTGTTTGTGGGCATTTGACACAATATCATTTAGGCTCATAGAAATCATGTGTCAACCAAAAATAGTGCACAATGGATTCATTCATTGTTTGCGATATCAGAGATTTTGTTATGTTTCGGAGTCATGCAAAGAAAGAAATACTTTTGAAATAACCATGTAGTCTTGTGTTGCATTATGTGAAGTGTGCAAGTCCTTTGCATATTTTTTTTTTGAATCGGTGGTTCTAATGTATGGTCTATTGTGTAATTGTTTGATGTGCAACATTCTCCATGTAATCTTGTTCAAGTCACAAACTTAGAATAATTGATCAAATGAAGGTATAAATTATGAGAAAGGCCAATTGGTTACATTTGGGTCTATTTTTGGGTCCTTTGATCCTTTAATTGTAATTCCATATAGTAAGGAGTCTTAGGATGTGGCATGAACAACTATATAAGTAGAGCCAACTACCTTAGATTAGTAGTTCAAGTGCAAGAATTCATAGTATGTTTAAGCACGAAGTAGAGGTGTGAGCTTAGGGCTCATATGAATAAAAGAATGATTAAGTTACAACTTGATAAGATATGGTTGTTTAGTAAATTATGATGATAGTAAGGGTGTAAAATTAAATATTCCTAAGAGTGAAGTCTCAATCGTTGGTAATTGGTCTAATGTTGATATTTCTATGAATAAGATATTTGATATTTGTTGTGTAAATTTATGTTTATTTCATCATTATTTCAATCCATAATTTATTTAGGTTAGGTATTGTTTCATTTACATTATAAGGGCTATGATGTTTGAGGCTATCATTTATTGGACTTCCACACGATGTTTGCATCATTTGATATCATAACAGGATTGCTTTCCTTGAGAAGAGCCATAATAGATCTTGTATTTTTCCACATTTGTGAGTGAGGGTAGAAAATTATTGTAGACATCTTACAACGAGTGGCTATAGGAAAGAAGGTGTGAGAGGAGGAAGTGAAAAATAATATTTTTATAGCTTTCCACAATGTAAATTGTGGGTAGAAGGTCTTTACAGAAATATTTTGATAAGAGGATTGTTGGGTAAAATATTATGGAGATAACGTTTACAAACTCAAAGAAATAAAAAGAGAAAATAACATTGAAATGGAACACTAGAGGAATGTAGTATGCCAAAATTAGATTGCGAGAGTTGAGGAATTTATTGAGATGATGTGAACTACACAAGATTACTCAAAAGCCATGGAAGTAGTACAACATCAAGGTGTTGTTAGGGAGAACAATAGTGATGACGAATTCATACTTGCATAACAAAGAGTTTAATTTGTTAATACAAATGTGGAGATGAAATTAAACAAAAAGGAAGAGGAAGCACAAGATGGTTCTAAGGATAGGATACTACGTAAAATCAGTAAGATAGGGAGTGAGATAAATTTGGATACCCCTTGTTATAATGGTAGTTTATAACTAAAAATCTTGTGGATTAAATAACAAAGATGGAAGTATTTTATATTTGGTAAGATCATTTCCACAAGATGCACGGAAAAAACTTTGACACAAGAAAATTCCTCTCTATCACGGTCTTGTTAATGCAATGGCTATTATATAGCCATGGAGGTAGGAAGAACAACCTCCTACAAAATAGGTAACAATAGACCCATTTATAATAATATGGGTGTAACCAAATAACCACATAATATATTGTTATTATAACAATATATTCTACTAACAAATTAACTTATTAATTACTACGGTAAAACATTAATTACCATGAGCACTAACATAGGATTTCCTAACATTCCCCCCTTTAGTGCGAACATGGGGAAAACATCCATGCTACACTGCACTTGATTTCACAATCATGTGATTTTCCTTTGGATTATCACAAACCAAAAGTAGGTTTTCCATTGGTTAACCAAAAGCGAGAGTGATGTGGTTTTCCAGTGGGTGACCACAAACCACAAAGGGTTGAAGGTTTTCAAATGGTTTACCTACAACCATATCACGATGTGTCAATGCATTCTTTGGCTCTCATCATAGTTTCTCTTCAGGAGATAACATTTCAGAATCCATGATAGTGCAAAACATATCATCTAACTCATAAAAACTGAAAATTTGTATTATTCCCCCTCACAATGTGAAGTCTCCGTAATAGATTATTCATAAAACACCACACTGAAATCAATTTGTGTGGCCTCTTTGGTGGTGACCGGCGGTGATGAGAGGACACCAATTGTCCTCCATCCATCGTGTATCCTCCATCCTCCACTATCATGCCGCTAGTTCAGCAAATTTGAATTTTGAGGCTCAATGGTTATCGGACGTCGGGTAAAACTGAAAATATGTCTTTAAGGTAAAAAAAAATTGTTTAACAAATTTTTTTACTCATGAAAGACCTTATGGTTTTACTAACCATGTGACACAAAATGATAATGACAATATGACAAAGACTTTTTATAGCTTTAACAATATGAATACCAAATAACATACCAATTATGTATGAGCATACAATCCACGCAAATCAAATATTTACATTGCCATTCTCAATGTTTTGAAACCTCCATGCTTTGACAAACTAGATTGGGCTCCAATTCATCAAATATCAGGCACATAGTTTATAATGCGCTATATAAATTTGTTATTTAAACTACTTGTGAGTTTCTTTTATCACTTCGCCACAACCACGACATCCATTAATGTAAAGAGAAGCACTCCACGTGACATGATCAAGTTATGACTGAGCATATTATATACACGTATATAATGATAGTAATATGGAATATGTGAAGATCAAACAGTAATAAGTTCTCAGAATGATTTGTGTCTTTGATAGCTTCCTAGAATGTATTTTCTCTGGCATCGACGTTGGATGCTTCACATTCCACAAGTTTATATGCACTTTTATTCTGATTCACGCCTTTGTTTGTGTAATGATTTATATTCAAGATGATAAATAGTGTTGGTGAAATCAGACATACATACATCAGCCAATTGTGAACATTTCTAGACATAGTAGTGACTGCCAGCAGTTGTGACGTCCTTGATCTCTGTGTTTTTTTAATCCAAATGATTGCAGATCCCCCTTTTTAATGGTGTGAGATACAAATAACACAAGAATTATTTGATCTATGCAGGTCTATAGAGATTTGTCTAGCCGTAGAGAGGAAGAGACGAGATAATAAAATTGAATGCATTCCTTAGAGATGCCTTTTTCTTCATACACAGCTGCTCCTACTCACACTCGAGACCTACCCACAAATCTAATCTTAAACAATTTTTTTAAGAACTTCCATAATCGGGACAATGAAAAACTTAAATCTACCCTAAATCTTAATTTGATTCCTCCATGTCCCCTACTCTGATACTAAATATTCGGTGAGAGCCTTTCCATAAGATGCATGGCAAAAATTCGACACAATAATTTTTGTATTACAATCCTGCTAATACAATGGCTATTATATAACCATAGAGGTACACATAACAACATACTGCAAAATAGGTAACAATAGACCCATTTATAATAATACGGGTGTAACCAAATAACCACAGAATATATTGTTATTATAATTATATATTCTACTAAAAATTAACTTACTAATTGTCACGATAAAACATTAATTACAGTGAGCACTAACATAGGATTTCCTAAAATTTTAAAGATGAAGACATGAAGAACCCTAGGAAGTTAAATTTTGTATGCATGAATTTGAGAGGTCATACATCCCTTTGGTGGGAACATGTTTATACCAACTTAGTCTAGTGTGGTAAGCGAAGATTAAGACATGGGACAAGTTAGTGGTGAAATACAACGAAAAATGTTTCCCGCATATTATCGCCTTTGTTTGTTAAAAAGGTTGTAAGGATTGTGACAGAGAGAGCTTAGTGTGAGAGAATACACTAATAAATTTTATTAACTAAACATTAGAGTGGGACATGTGGAGAATGATGTAGAGAAAATATTAAGGGGCATAGTTGAATTGTGCATAATACTTCAGGATGAGATTAGTATGTTGCAAGTTCATTTAGTGGAATAAGCCTATCAATGTGCTCTTAAGGTAAAGGATAAATTGGTATGTAAACAAAAGAGTGCTAATCATGGAAAGTGAAAGGCTACAAAAGGTCACAAATAGAATAAAGATAAAGATAATTATGCTCAAGAGGAAATTGGGTCATGTTTGATCGCACAAAATGAAATAGAATCTCAAGGGGTGTTCATGCAACTCAAATAAGAGGTCATGGAGGATGTCATTAATTCAATAACACAAGTTACATGTGTGGAGAAATATGTAATGAAGCACTTATAATGGTGGTAAGAAAAGTATGCAAATTGTGTAAGGAGAAGTAGATGGATCGATGAGTCATGAAGATGACCTAGAGATGGGAGAAACACTAATGTTCAAGAGAATATTGTTGAAACTAGAAAAATAATAGATTGTCCCTAAGCATATAAGTCAAGAGGAAAACTCTACAAATTAATCATGGACAATGGAAGCAATTGATAATTTGGTGGTAGAAGAAATGGTGGATAAAAATCAATTGAAGAGGGTTAAGTATTTGAATCCATAATAGGTGTCATCGTTACAAAAGGGACACCAATTGTTGGTGAAATAAAAATGTTTGGTCAAATTGTAGATTGGGAGATATGAAGATGAAGTGATATGTGACATCATGCCCATGGACACATGTCATATACTACTTGATAAGCCTTAGCAATTCAACCGAGAAGGTGCAACATGATGGCCACATACATGGTGGATAAGGATGGAAATAAATATACTCTCACCTTACTTTGCAAAAGAAGAGTGAAGAAACACCAAAAGTGTTGTTACTTTTAGGTAAGCAATTTATAAGAAAAATAAATAAGGATAGTGTATGTTTTGCACTAATAATGTGGAATAGGAAAAAGGAATTTGTGATAGAAGTGGTGAAACAAGAAGAAATAGTACTACTTGTTGACATGTAAAATGTCTACATGATCATTTAGCAAATAATATACTCATTATACATCAATAATCCCTCCCATCACTAACCATATAATAATTAATCCTAAGATTAATTATTATTATACCTAATCATACTTCAATTATTTATATTATTCATTCCATAATCCCATCTTGTCCTTATTCATATTAATACATCATTAATATTTCACTATCCCATTAAATAATATCTATTAACTATTTTCTAGAAATTTAAAATTACCACTCACCTACCACCTACTCTATGCCTATATTGTCTATCTAATCACCCCACTAAGCACATTTAATCTCATCTAATCCCAAGCTAAATGATCCTCCAAATCTAAAGGCTTCCATTTTTAGAAGCCTCTACTATTTTCCCTCTTCATATTCAAAATTTCAAGTATTTCTCTTTCTCCATTGAATTTTTAATTCAATGCAGGATTATTCTAGTCTCTAGAATTTTCTAATTATAAATCCTTCTCTATTCTCATTCATTTTCCACCATTGATCTACCTCCTACATGGAAAAATCTTAACCCTCCATTCTTCCTTCCTCGACTATAAATAGTGGTATCACCCTCCATGCTCATCATCTTAGAAAATTACAAGTATATGTTGCCAAAATACTAATCCACGCTCTCAATCTCCATAGCATTCTATCAAGCAAAATCATCATCCAATAAGAGGAGGTGTTGCCCAATTCATCACACAAAATATCTTGAGCACATCTTAAGTAAACAAGGGAAGAGCATTGAAGCTAGTGGGTAAGTATAGGTATAACGCTCTCTTTCCCTTCTTATCACACTCAATCTGAGGTAGGTGAATAGTTGTGTTAGATTAGGAACTTGTTTGATTTAGTTCTTGACTTGCATTGAATACTAACATCACTTTTTGTCTACATTTTAGCACCCACCGTGGGGCTTACCCCCAATTTTTTTTGTTTCTAATAAAATTTTATATTTAAAGTAAACTGTCCAAATTTGAAAAAAATCATTCGGATTTGTACCTTAAAAGTTCAATTTTTGTGACATTGCTTCTGTTTTAGTGTTTTGACTTGTCATTTAGCAATTATGTAGAAGAAATAATGCTTTTGACCTAAAACAACGCTTTTGTATGTAATACTACATTTTGTGGTGGTCAGGGATCTACATTTAGGCTCTTTTGTAAAACTCGTGGCCCTTTTTGTAACTTTATCGATTTTGTCTTTTGACTCTGTTTTCTACAAGATCAACACTTTTTCATACTTTAGCATTTTTGTCTATACTTTAGTGTGTTTGTTAGTATTTTAGCGCTTTGTTCTATGCAGTTCAGCATTTGTTCACACTTTAGCGCTTTTGTCTATACTTTAGTTTGTTTTTCATTATTTTAGCACATCTTTATCAAACTCTATTTTGTGTAGGTTTGGTGCTTTTGTTTGTATTGTAGCCCTTTTTCGTCACTTTGACACTTTTGGTTATGCATTAGCATCTTTGTTTAATTTTTAAAAATTTGAATTCTTTGAATGTTATATGTTTCTTTTTAGCGCCTTTTTATATATTTTAACGCTTTTATTACTATTTTAGCACTTTTTCTTCTAGTTTAGCATGTTTTCTTACGGTTTAGCACTTTTGTTCTGTAATAGCACTTTTGTTATACTTTGGTGCTTTTGACCTATAATAGCGCATTTGTTAGTAAAATAACGCTTTTGTTATACCACAATTTTGTATTGTCACTAGCTAATTTAGCCACATTTTTGGTGCTTATGTGGATTTTTATAGGCTTCAAATTCTATTTTTACAGGTTTATTACAGCAACAAAGGGATGTTCCATCCATTTTAACATTTATTTAACCTCTTTTGTGGTTATGGTAAATTCAAAACTGCTAATCTATTTGTTTTACAACACATGTAGTCTAAGACCTTTTGGGGTTATCATCAAACTACTAATCCTTTGTTCTGTAAGACCTCTTTCCAAAGACCCCATTATATAAACTTTGTTATTAATTTTTATTATCTTGTATTTATTGTATTACGTGTTGTTTCTTGTTTTTAACCCAAAGACGACACTGTGTATTCTCTCCTCTCACGTCCTAGAAAAATCTTGAGGATCAAAAGAGGCTACTCTTCCTTCCTTTTTTATTTTTAGGGGTAATGTGACGTGGAAGTGACATCCACACACTTACCATAGTCCTAGGGGTCTCATGACCGTGGGCTTCATCTCCACGCATGTAGACACACCCCATGTTCGACGAGGTATATAAATTCAAGGACAGTTGTCGTTATTGGCTAAGTGCTTGCTTGTTTTAAGAGCGGTGTGAAGTGAGGGGATTCCACGTCCCAATACCTATGCCTCAAACAACATCCTTGTAACATGGAATTAGGCCCCATGTACCACAAGGTATATCGGGGACTCCCTTAGTGAGCTCATTATCCTAGATTAGGTATCCCTTTTAGCCGCATATCAAACTATAGTGCAAGGAGGCCACACTTCCCAAGATCACTCGCTAGCCAATCACACATTAGCACATAGGTGGAGAGATAATTATGGCACCACCATCGGTGTGTGGTATTGAAAGTGAGCTATAGTTTGGTTGTAATCCCACTTGACTAGTTAGGATTGTGCTTGCATGATTACTTGTTTGATTGTTTTTTTAAACCATTGAATAACCCTCACACCAATCCTTCTAATCAAACCATACATTTATCATCCATCCATTTTGACTACAACCTTTGACCTTGATTTTGACCACACATCATTTACCATACACTTTTGACCATATTCATCATACACTTATCCTCATTTATACCTTTAACATCATCTTATAAATCATAAAATTAATAAACATTCCCACCTCATCGATAAAATAAAAACTTAAACCACATACCATTTATCCTTCATCCCACTAACCCTCATCCACACCTTTCACATCACCTTATCAACAAAAATAAAATAAAATAAACCCTTCCATCTATATATTTTCACTTAATCGATAAATAATAAAAAAACTTGACCACACACCATTTTCCTTTCATCACACACTATATCCCCCATTCACATCTTTTCACATCAAAACCAAATAATAATAAAACTTTCCACCTAATCGATAACTTTATAAAAATTTGACCATGCACATATCATCATTCACCCCTTTTACTTCACCATATAAATAAAAAAATAAAATAACTAATAAACCTTTCCACCCCAACAATAAAATTTTAAAAACTACAAAAAGACATTTATAAACATCTCCCCAATTTCTCAAAACAAATTTTACAAATTTTGTTTAATACATCTCATATTATCTATAATACCACATCTAACCTAAATAACCACCTCTCTCATCACCACAAACCCTCTAAATAGTCAAATGTTTCCTATTGGTATCCCTATACTTACCTAGGTCTAAGAGATCCTAAAACCTTTCATCTCACATATCTCTCACAATCATAAAATTTAATCTTCACATCTTCACTCAAATCCACACATACACTTCATCTACGATCTCTTATTAAACTAGTCTAATCCTACTAATCGAACACCTTGCATATGGACAAAACATATGTATCACTTATCTTATTCTTCTAATATATTAATATCAAGGCACATCCAAAGCCCTCTAATAATGAGTAAAATCCTTCTTTTGTCCTCTTAATACCTCCTTAACTTCTTCCATCCAATAAACAAGGCTCAATTATTAAGATTAGAAATTAGTCAAATACGAGCTCCTGTCCTTCCTCCATCCCACTTATCTCTTAAAACTTATCACATCTTCATATAATTCACTCATCTCAAAACCACTAGGGTCTCATGGCACCTAGGAGAATTCCTACTCGATCCCAATCAGGAAATGATGATGAAAATAGCCACCATGACATAAGACATGACATATTCAATCATAACTATTATGAAGCCAATGCCAAAGAAAATTGTATTCGAGGAGAAGATGAGGAAACCATGGTCAATACTAGTAGTGATGATGATTCAAGTACATATTTCACGAGGAGGAAGAAGATGAGAATTTTTAACCACTTTGTCGATAAAAACAAATACGCTCTCTACTCCAATTATATCATATGGGAGAAAGCTTCCTCCTGATTATACTCATGACCAACTCCAAAGTTCTTTTCCATGATGAAAGTGATGGCATTGGCCAATGAACACCATCCACACATCACATAATCTAAATAACCATCATGTTACATACAGCATATAGGGATAATAAGAGAGAAACAACCCACACATATCCAAAGAATCCATGTTGTCCCAACTAAAAAAATGAGTAACCAAATTACTTAGTTAGCCTCACAACTCGGCCCACAACCATCTAATGACCATGGATCCCAACATTCCCAACAACCAAAATTCAATCCACCACTCGTCGATCCTCAAGAACCTACCTTGGAGAAAGAAATAAATTCTATGAAGGAAACACTTCAAGGGTTATAACTCAACACATAGGGATGAAATAAAAATTTGAGGAACTTTGTCCCTACCCTTTTGACCATGATATTTTTGGGTCCATTTCCCACCATACTTTAAACCACCTAAATTCAAAAAATATAAAGGAAAAGGTGATCCCCATGAGCATGTTAAGGAGTTCTATATGCTCTACCAAGAAGTTTCCTATGATGACTCCTACTTACTAAGACTTTTTTGTGAGCCTAGTGGTCCTTCCTTAAATGGTTCCTTTATTTACCTAAAGTCTTTGTTACTACATTCTCTGACTTTTCCAAAAATATTGGTCAAACACTTCTCGTATAATGTGGAACATGATGTCACAATGATTGATCATGTAATACCAAACAATGCAATGGAGAAATTTTCATCCTTCCTGCAACATTGGAGAGCCCTTGTTATTCAATCCCATGGCCCATCCTAGAAAATCAGCTAGTCACCATCTTTGTCTCCAACCTCCACCAAGAACTAGCTTTCCACTTACAAGTCCATTATGCACCAATACATTCGATGATATTATAGAAAAGGGAATGCAAATTGAAAAGTTCCCTATTGTAAAGGCCTTATTAAGTTATATTCCCATGATAATCATAATCAATCCAATCAACCCTCCACATCCGAAGCCAAAGTATTTCAATAAGAATAAAAATGTTGTCGGTGATGGAGTAACGGAAACCAAGCATATCCAACACATCCATAGAGCCACTACTATATTTGTCCCTAAAGGTCAACCTCGGTCCACCCAAGACTCAAAACAAATAACATACACCCCTCTTGGTGAATCTATTGAAATAATCCTTGAAAAATTAGTTGCTACTAATATGGTCGTTTTCCCCAAACTCATCCAATTGATGAGTCTCGACCCAAACCCTCATGGTTCAAGGAAAATGAGTATTATAAATTTCATAAAATCAAGGGTCATGCTACCAATAGGTGTATGAAACTCAAAATTACATTCAAGATTTGATTGATCAAGGTGAAATTGAAATTGAGGACAATGCATCTTCCTCCTCTCAAAATCAGAAGCTTGGGATCTATCAGAATCCACTTCCTAATCATGGTCAAACCCATGCTTCAAACTAGGGTCAAAAAGTTTTGGAAAGAACCCCGAATCATCCAACCAACATTCTAATCACATCAACTACCAATGTACCATTTTAATATGAATCCCTTGTTGGCCACATCTATCATTCCCCACATATAAGTAGATTGTGCATTAAATTGGTCAGATCTTCACCAAACCCTCAAGTGTAGTTACCACTGGGGATAAATATGGGTAGTGGTTGGAAGGAGGGATCCATCCTCCTTTTCCACCACGAGTTTCACCATGTGTAGCACAATTTAATTTGTCATCGAAAATGTTGAGAAGACTCCACAAAATATCTATTATGGATCTTCTCAAAACATCCTAATAGATAAAGACATCTCTCTCACGCCCTTGAAGAAATCATGTTCCAAATGATATCGATCCCACACAAATTCCAAGCACTCATCACCCATCTTTATCCCCATCCAATACTTCCACTCACTTGTGACTCAAACACAGACTACCACTACCAACCCAACACACAAGGTCCTTATATTTGAGGTACATATCAAACATACTCACATCAAAAGAGGGCCTTTGAAAATGGATCTCAGTAGTTAATCTTTGTACCTTATCCTCATCCAACAATTAGGGTACAATGAATTTGATCTAAAACATGACATCATTACCATCAAATCATATGATAATACTGAGTGAAAATCAATGGGTACTTTATATCTACCTATCAATGTTGGGCATGTCATGCTCCCCACCCTAGTACATGTCGTGGACATTCAGTTCCCATATAATTTATTACTTGGTCACCATGGATTCATGAAATGCATGTTGTACCATCTACATTACATCAATGTCTCAAATTCAGCATGCTAACGTAGAAGTTACCATCCATGGCGATCCTCAACCATTCCAATATTTCCAAAACTCAAGCAAAAGGTTATCAAGAACCATATTGTCCTATCACTGAAAATTGTACCATCACAATATTTGTCTCCATCATCATCCACAACTTCATATGTCTCACCCAACAGTCTTCCATCCACCTCACACAACACTTCATCATCATCCACCCCTCTCTTACCCACTCCATCCACATCCGCTCCTCTTTTACCTACTTCTTCCACTCAAGTTGAAATCCACAGGGTGTGGGGAATATCAAACTTTTAGCATTGAACAATTTACCATTATCACCCAAATAATGTGGCAAGCCCGACATGTGTCAAAACAAAAGGAAAAAATATTCATTGGGCTCATCCACTTTTATCCATTTTGGGTACCTTGTTGACGAGTACCTTGAGCCATCCGACACCACATGGCTCATCGAAAAATCTATACCTCTTTCTCTAACAACAAATATTTGATCCCTAAATGGATGATGACTCACATGGGCTATTCTGAACAAGGACTAGGTCACCACGAGCAAGGTGTCCTGAACCCCATTACTATTCATCCCCAACCTTAATGGTCATAGACTTGGGTATCAACCACTTGGTGAGAGTATCCACGATGACCATAGTGACATGACTAAATACAATTGAGGAGGCCATAGACACCATCAAAATAAGTTTCATTCTATATCCAATACAAAGACCTTGCCACCACTAACCTCTTCCATGACACCATTATTTTCACCATCAATGTTTCTCTCACTTACCCAAAACTCATCCAATGGGACCAAAAATCAGGAGCATGTCTCTCTTGATTCATTTCAAAATGATGAAGCCATTCTTGAGTTCATGGGAACTCGAGATAATATACCTACTAATGATCATAAGAAAGGTTTCCAAGTATGCTTAAATGTTGAAGCCTACTTTGGAATAGGAGTCTACCCTCTCCCTTCAATCCCAATCCAATATCCCTCATCCCAACTCCTCTTTCATCTTGATGAGGAGGATCCTCTTGTATATTTCTTCCAAGATTCCCCAAATCCCAACAAGATCTAGCTATGGATCAAATTCTTCTGGCTCCTAAAATGCTCAGGATGGCTCAACATCATTAATTGAGGAAACCATTGACATCAACATCGACATGAAAAAGACCCCAAGATCCTAAAACTAGGGGCATCCTTATCAATAGAAGAGCAAGCCACCTTTACAACACTCCTAAAGGAATTCTTAGATGTATTCATGTGGTCCTATGTGGATATGCCTAGTCTTGACCCATCCTCTAGTAGTCATAATCTTGTGGTGCGTAAAGATGCAAAGAAGGTTAAACAAAAACTACACAAGATGCATCCCAAAGTTGTGTTTCTTGTCAAAGAAGAATTGTAGAAGATGTTTGACGTCAATTTCATCTAACCCATCAACTATTTTGACTAGATCTCCAATATTTTCCTAGTAGGAAAAAATACGGGGCATCCAATTTGTACAGACTTCCATGACATCAACAAAGCTTTCCCTAAGGATGATTTTCCACTACCAAACATCGACATGATCATAGATTCTACATCTGGGCATGAGATGTTGTCTCTCATGGATGGATTTTTCATGCTACAATCAAATCAAAATCATCTTAAGAAGATCAACATAAAACAATTTTACTACACCATGGGGCACGTTTTTTTATCAAGTCATGCCCTTTGGACTCAAAAATTTTAGAGCCACATATCAACATGCCATGACCGTCATTTTTCATGACATGATGCATGACATTGTTGAGGATTATGTTGATGAAATCCTGGGAAAATCCAAAACTTGTGAGAACATCCCATGGTTCTTCGCCACATCTTTGAAAGACTCAGGAATACAAGGTTCACCTCAATCCCAAGAAATGTGTTTTTGGCATCACATCTGGCAAGCTACTTAGTTTTATTGTCTCACACCATGGAATAAAAATTGACCTAGAAAAAGTTAAAGTTGTGGTTGAAATGCCTCCACCTAAAAATCTAAAACAACTAAGAATCCTACAAGGTAAAATATAAGCCATCGAAGATTTATTGCACAACTTGCTAACAAGTGCCATCCATTTCACCATTTTCTCAAAAAGGACAAAATTCCATTGGAACAAAGAATGTCAAGCCTCTTTTGACAAGCTCAAGGAATATCTACTACATCCTCTAGTGTTAGTACCTCCTACTCCAGGAATGCCTCTTCTCTATACATTTCAGCTACTCAACACATGCCTTGGGAGCTCTCTTAGCAACATGATGTCCACGAAAAGAACAAGCCATTTATTATCTAAGCTCAAACACTAATAGCTTATGAGCTTAATTATACTCCTATGGAAAAGGTGTCTTTTCCATAGTAGTTTTTCCTCTCAAAAGTTGTGTCATTACATGCTCAACAATATGGTCAAGCTCATAGCTAAGGTCGATCCACTCAAGTACCTACTCTCTAAATCAGCTTTAACAGGTGAATGGCTAAATGGATCATGCTCTTGAGTGAATTCGACATCAAATATGTTAATCAAAAGGATATAAAGGAAAAAGTATTGGCAAATCAATTAGTAGAATCTCTAGTTTCTAATTCCACACCATTAAACACATGGTTCCCAGATGAATCCATATTCACCATTGAAGAATCAAACACATGGACATTATACTTTGATGGATCTTTTACACATCATGGCTCAGAGCGGGTATTCTATTTATCATTCCTCAAGAAGATTTAATTCCTAAAGCTTTTCACTTTTTTCCTTACACCAACAATGTAGCTGAATATGAAACACTCATCGTCATGGATTAAAAATGGCCATCCAATGGAACATCAAAAATCTCAACGTCTTTGGTGACTCACAACTAATCATCAAACAGGTCAATGATGAATATTCTACCAAAGATGATAAGTTGGTTCCTTATAAGCGCATGGTGGAAAATTTCAAAGCCTACTTCCAACACATTTAATTCAAGTAGGTCCCCAGTGTAAAGCAAAAATCAGCAAATGTAATGGAAACCATCAACTCTCTACTAGACATGCCTTATGATGCCCCCAATTCACAACTCTTGGTCAAAAACTCATGGTGTCAGCCTATATGATGTCCCTAAATCAGAGATGGTATGTGATATTGTTGGTCCTAACTCCCCATGGTACCATGACATCTACACTTATCTCCACGATCACACCCTTCCACCTAACCTTCCCCATAGCCATCACAAATCCTTCATCCAATGCCTCCCAATTCACCATTCTTGGAGACACCCTTTATCGTAGAGGCTTTGATGAAACTTTGTTACGATGCCTTAATTCCCAAGAGGCTAAATTAGCACTAAAGGAAGTTCACAATGGAATTTTTGGTGCTCACACCAATGGTGTGGTACTTGCTAAGAAACTTTTGTGAACTAGGCTACTACTAGCCTAACATGGAAAAAGATGCATGTTCATACATCTACAAATGTGTCCCCTACCAGAAACATGTCAACCTCATCCATGCACCATCCCAAGATTTGCAACCCATCACTACCCCATGGCCATTTTCCACCTGGGGTCTCGATCTCATGGGCAAGTTGAATCCCACCTCCTCCGATGGTCACAAGTTTATTATTACTACCACGAAATACTTCACTAAATGGGTCAAAGCCATCCCACTTACCTATGTTACTGGAAAAAAATATCCAAATTTATTCTTAACCATATCATTTTTGCTATGGTATTCCATCCACCCTCATCACAGAAAATGGAAAGTCCTTTAAAAATCGAGAAGTCTATGAACTTTGTGACCAATTCCACATCAAACTCAAATTCTCCACCCCATATTACCCATAAGGCAATGGCCAATCTGAAGCATCTAATAAAAACTAAAGCACATCCTTAAAAATTATAAGTCAAGCGGGGACATGATTGGCATACACAAATTTATCCTTCCTTTTGGGCCTATCGCACATCCATCCACACTCCCACTGGCTCTACTCCATACTCCCTTGTTTTCGGCATTGAAGCAATCTTTCCTGTTGAGATCGAGCTCCCTTCCCTACGTTTCTCTCCAACACCTCATTGACGATGAGGACTATCATGTCAATCACCTACAAGAGCTCGAGTTACTAGATGAGAAATTCCTTCACACCTTAGATAACCTCAAATATTACCAAAATCACCTTCATACACTACAACAAGCACATTAAAACCCAGGAAGTTTGAAGTTGGTGACCTAGTCCTCAAAGAAAATCAATGTAATACTAATGTTGATCATGAAAAGAAAGGAAATTTTGAACCAAATTGGCTTAGACCATACATTGTCATCACCAAGTTTGGCTCGGATGCTTATAAGTTGCTACTACCCAAGATGGGTATGAGTTAGAAGAGCCCATGAATATCATGCATCTAAAATGCTTACGCCTAAGTACCCTCAAAATAAAATAAAAAATGAAATATAAAAAAATAAAAATAAAATCAAAAAAAAAATAATTTGTCTAATGGTGAAAACCACTTCGGTGGTGCCTTGGGCAAGTACCATGGTGAAAACTAGTTTCGACGTGCGCTATGGTAAATCAGATCCTATGTCCACTAAGTACCCTACAAACACCAACAACACACTAGGGGAAAGCACCCCTCTATCCCTACTCACATTCTCATCCCTATTCACATCCTATCCTCCTAAATCCAGACTTATTCTGATCCTCACCACAAAGCAAAGGATATATCATGACTAGGAACACTATCTTGATCCTAGCTAAGGTCACATTGTCCACAGTCATATTTTGAGGAAACAACAACATTTAGTAGAATCTAAGTCAAATGCCGAGAAATGCAACCCTTGTAAGATCATGAGGCCTTCATTTCTCTCCATCCCCCCATCTACCTACTATTGTTATTTGTCCCCTTTTGAACTCACTTCCCTTTCTCTCTGCTATTCTTGCCACATTTCACATAATGGTTATGTTGTAAATATTTACAAATTAAATTCTATTTTTACCAAACATTTTAATATCCATCCCATTTCCCATATGTAAATACAATCATCACATTATCCACATACACAAATAAACTACCATCAAACTATTATACTCCATAATACATCTCATAATAAATCATGACATCCATCTATCCAAACATTAAAATTTGATCACACAACCCATAACTCAAATAAAAAAACCATCATCATCATCCTATCCATATCCCATAATCAACAATAAAATATCTAACAATATTAACTCATCAATAACAAATACTATCCATCATAATCATCATATACATCATCATCGATAATATCACCAACCATATACATTAATAAAATAAGTTAACATCTAAAATAACATCACATCATCTATATCCACATGTATCGAATCATCATGATAAATAACATCATACGCATCATATGTCATCCTAACAACAAAAATGTGATTAATAATCATCCCATCTACAAAATCATCACCATATATCATCAAAAATAACATAAGATTCTCTCATCAACAACATCATCATCATCATAAATACACAATAATTGTAACAATATCACAATGACCATCACATCATCAATCACATCATCTATCAATTATATCATCAAAAATATCATCACATCACATTTACAAAAATCACCATGGTAAACACAAAACCATCATCATACATCATCATCACAATAAAAATAAAGTAAACAACTATCATCTCATCCACGACATCATCATTATATACCATCAACATATATCATCAACACAAAATAAAATAACATCATCTAATCAATAAACATCACCATCATAATAATCATAATCATCATAAATCATATCAACTCATCATCAATACAAATGACAAAATAATACATCCTCGTAACTCATCATGTACCTCATCAAAAAATAAATGATACATCATGAATCATCCATACATATACATCAAAAATGTGACCATGTTAGTCATCATCAAATATCCAATAAAATACATATAGTACAATACAAATAAAATATCACCACACATGTATATACAAAAAAATGCTCATCACTATGTTGAGCTACAAGATCATCATCCTACACCATATCCCCGTGGAGGTTCTAAGACACTAGCAGTACTCCCATAGGTTGTAATTTTCCTGATCTCTTCCCTACTAAATGCTTTACATAACGAATGTATCGAAAGCTTATGGGCCATAATGCCCTCATAGTACCACATCTCCTCCACATTAACGCATCTCCTCCATCATAATAGTCGGGGGTCCCATCCATCCTGATCTCTAAGAAGTACTTAGGGGTTGTCCCGGTCTCTATTCCCCTAAGATCCACTCTCTGTGTCACTCCTCCCTCTTCTCGCATCCAATGGGCCATATCTATCTCTATAGGTATCATGTTGATAGTGATACCTATCCTAGTGTCGTATGGCCCGATCCTCGCTCCTATCTCAAATCCTCCACCACTTGTTATATCTGTGATCAACTCCCCTCATAGACGAGCAATCTATGTATCCTCCTTCTCACCACTCCACCCATCACCACTATCAAGACGCTCACTTTTCTTCTCAAATATCGTACCTCTCTCAAACGAGATACACCTCTCAATCCTCAACCTTGTTATCTCTATGACTCATGCATAAGCCTATGTCTCCAATCTATCTATCCGAGCTTGTAGACTCAATGCCTAATCACCTGACCCCCTAACCCTAATCCACTCAACCCTTGTCCCTATACCATACCCTGAAGGTCATGCTATATCATCTATCTATGTGGTGGCATAACTTCATGTAATGGCCCTATAAAATCATCCACCTCCATCACATCCACCTCTGCCTCCTATCTAGCTAGGGTGCATCCTATACCTGAATGACTATGGTATCACCGTTGTTGACTAGATGACCCCCAATACAATAACAAGGTTCCTATTATTCCTCCTCCTCTACTCTATCCCTATGGTTTATGTAACCACTATTTCCTACCCCTGGACATCCCCTATATACTTATGACAACCATGAACAAATCTCATACCGCCTAGTGGTCATGTCAATCTAGTCGCCTAATCCCTACCCACCACTCAACATAACCCCTACATAGTCCTAGATCCTCCACATTGGTAAAGGTGCCCATGGATAAAACCTACACCTCATCAAATATATCCCTAACTATATCTAATGAATCACGACACCCAGTCCTCTCCTCCCACGCAGTTCATGTGAATATATGATGGCGCTACATGAATATCTTGTACTATACCAAACTACATGTAACACATGATCTAGTCCGATACTTCTCTACCATATATGGCTGGCCCCTAATCAAATAATAGGGTCTAAATCCTCCTTAAATATATCGATCCCCATCCATGCCTCATACTTGGTATGGTCACCATATGATGTCACTTGCATGTAGCTCATCAATCTACCACCTATACCAATCCATCTCTCCTAAGTGCTCCCTCTTCCCCCCCGATATATACCATCTATACAAAAAGCTTCCCAAGCCCATCGTCATTTTTGAATCCCAATAGGTCTACCCACGGCTATGTGGTCATAACTCCATATCTATAATAAGATACCTGCTCCCATACTCTTACCCTCTCGGTAAGCTACTTTGTGTAAATCATGGTATAATCATGCCAATACTGTCGAAGCCCATGCAAACATTGTCTCATCCTACCACATGGCATGTACCACATCCATAAATCCAATACTAAAGTATCAACTTCCACCATCTGGCAATAAAATGCATTGATCAAGAACAAAGTAAATGACACACACGCTCCATATACCCCTCTCTGAAATAAAGCCCCATGTCTTTCTGCAACCCATCGTGGGGTGGATCCTCTACATCGGTCAACAATCTCAATCTCTCTCCCAACCTTAACATGTGCCATACTACTTTCTCCCCTCCAGGAGAAGTCAGTAGATATAGTAGAAATCCTCTAATGTCATTGTCATCTCTTCGCATCGGTAGCCAAAAGTACTCATCTCCTCTAGTGTCACCACTCTGCTAGTGCTTTCAAGAAACCATTATCATCCCACATGAAGGACATCCTCACCACATGTATAATCCCCAACACATGCAACAATAACACCTTGTCCTCCTCCACATCCACATCCGTACCCCCTAATAAATATCTCAAGGAAGTTTAATGTTGATGCCTAACCTATACGGACCTAAAACAGCATGCACACATCATAAAACTTACATTAGTCCCTACTTATTATTGTTCATCCTATTAATCCCCATTTTAATCATTCACCCCTCAATAAATCATCCCAATCTAGCATTCTCACATAAGTGCCACTCTATTAGCATAAGCACCATTTCACACATAAGCAATATTTTAAACCATAAGCGTTACTTTAAAACATAAGCACCATTTCCCACCCCCTATGCACATATGGGCTATTCCATATCCTATTAAACATCCCCTGACAAATGCACTACTTTTTATCACATAAGCACTAATTCATTTCCGAAAAAAGTCTACTCCACATACCCTCCCGACACATATATAAGCGCATTTTATTTTCTCCCTCCCATTTCCTAACAAAAGTGCTACTTTATATCACATATGCGCCAATGTAACATAAGTGATAATACAAAACATAAGTGCTATTTATACTCCCCCTCTCGCACATAGGCGCTAAAACATCTACATGCCTACCTACAAAACGTCGACACCACGATTGGCACATATGTGCCATTTATGCACATATGCACCACCATTCGTGTGCATATGCGTTGATTTCAACCCTTAAGCCTAAAAATTATCCAAAAACCTTTCAAAAATGTGGAAAAATTACAAATCATAATAAATAACAAGGTACCTACCCCTGCTTTGTTAGGCCATTTATCGGTCACAGGTACATCCTCACTATATCTACTCGGATGATCAACAATCCTCTAGGCATCTTGTTCTCTCAAGGGCTCTCATTTTCAACTATGCGTGGTGAAAATGACTCATCTCGTGGTCCCTGAACCCCTTTTATACCCGTTGTGATGCCCTAAAAACTTCCAATAACCCACTCTCCCACCCCGTATGTTCATTTTTCCTCCCGTTTATTTCTACCACCTTATATTTCCCAAAATAATCACCTCAAAAAAAAATTAAAATAAACAAAAAAAATAAAAAAGTTATCAAAAATTAAAAAAAAAAAAATTATTATAAATCCACAAAAATCAAATCAAAAAATTGTTAAAAATATGATTGTATGTCTCTTTTTTCTGCTTACTTGTCTATATTTACATTTTGGCCGATGATATGAGGCCTCTTTTCTTTCTTTTTTATGGTCCAATGATATGAGGACCCTCTTTTTTTGTTATTTCAACCGATATACGAGGCCACTCATTTAATTATGTCCAATGATATGAGGACAATTTCATCACCATGGTATTTATACCCTTGTGCACCTTGCTCTATCCCACATAAATCACTTTGTTAATGATGATTACAGTGGGTACATCATGACAACACACCCCCTTCTACCATCATCTTCCCATCCTATCATCATCCACATCATCATCTAACTAACTATCTAACCTCATCATCCTTCTATCCAATTAATCCTTTAATCAATCAATCAATATCCACATCCCCATCTTATCACAATCATAACCCCTTGACTGGGGCATCTTATAATCCCATATCTTCATCCTATCCCCTCAATGAGGCATAATCCAATCCAAACATCCCAAATCCCCACCCCTATCATATATCATTGATTGGGGCATCCTCAAATCTAAATCCTTCAAATCTCACCCCCTTGACTAGGGAATCCTCTAATCCAACATCCAATATCTCCTCTAATCCTCTCATCTCTTACTCTTCTAATCCTCTAATTTTCTCATCTACACTCTAATATATCCTCATCCTTCAATCTCCTACTCTTCTCCTCTAATCCTCTCATCCTCTACTTTTTTCCTTTGAAACCTTAATACTCTACTCCTTTGATCTAATTATTCACATCCTCTAATCCTCCATTCTCCCCTTATCTTCTTCATTTATACTCCTAATCCTTTACATACTCACATCTTCTCATCCTCTCAACTTCAACCATCCACTACCTTGGGCCTTTCATCTTTTTGAGCGGTCACCCAACTCATTTCCTCTTAGTTCGACCCCTCGAGGGAGCATCACCCTCACTATCTATCGCTTCATCTCTTTTTCTTTGAATGGTCATTTCTCTGTAATAACCCTTCAAAGAGGGGTGAAATTTAAACATGTAAAATGTCGGCATGATCATTTAGCAAATAATATGCTCATTATACATCAATAATCCCTCCCCATCACTAACCATATATAATTAATCATAAGATTAATTATCATTAAACCTAATCATGCTTCCCAATTATTTATATTATTCATTCCAAAATCCCATCTTATCCTTAGTCATATTAATACATCATTAATATTTCATTATCCCATTAAATAATCTCTATTAACTATTTTCTATAAATTTAAAATTACTACTCACCTACCACCTACTCTATACCTACCTACACCTAGCCTCTCCATCTAATCACCCCACTAAACACATTTAATTTCACCTAATCCCAAGCTAAATGATCCTCCAAATATAGAGGCTTCTATTTCTAGAATCCTCTACTATTTTCCCTCTTCTATATTCAAAAATTCAAATATTTCTCTTCCTCCATTGAATTAAAAATTCAATGGAGGATTCTTCTAATCTCTAGAATTTTCTAATTCTAGATCCTTCTCCATTCTCATCCATTTCCACCATTGATCTACCTCCTACATGGAAAAATCCCAACCCTTCATTCTTCCTTCCTCTAACTATAAATAGTGGTGTCACCCTCCATACACACCATCTTATAAAATTGCAAGTATATGCTGCCAAAATACTAAGCCAAGCTCTCAATCTCCATAGCATTCTATCAAGAAAAAATCATCATCCAACAAGAGGAGGTGTTGCCCAATTCATCCCACAAAATATGAGGCAATACAACAAATATATGAGCACATCTAAAGCAACAAGGGAAGAGTGTTGAAGCTAGTGGGTAAGTACGGGTATAACACTCTCTTTCCCTTCTTATCATGCTCAATCTAAGGTAGGTGAATAGCTTTGTTATATTAGGAACTTTTTATTTAGTTCTTGACTTGCATTGAATATTAACTCAATTTGGTCTACACTACCAAAGGTGAAAGTAATGTTAGAGGAGTTTAGGTATGTTGTGTTTAGTGAGATACATTAAGGGTTACCACCTATGAGAGACATTAGTTCTTGTATGGATTTAATTACGGGATCAAGTTTGCTAAAAAAAAGGTAACATATAAGATAGCACCATAAGAGTATGCAAAGATACAAAATCAAGTGAAAGATTTGTTAGATAGGGGAATCATTATAAGTATTATGATCATGTGTGTAGTGCCATCGGTTCTAGTACCTAAGAAAGATGGTGAGTTATGTATGTGTATTTATTCAAGATCCATAAATAAGATCACCATCAAGTACAAGTTTTGATTTCCACACATATATGACGTCATGGATTATTTGAGAGAACTAAATTATTATAACAAGATTGATTTGAATAGTAGATATCATCATATTTATATAATGAAAGGATATTAATAGAACAAAACATTCAAGACTCGAGAAGGATTATATGAGTGGTTCATAATGCCATTTGAATTGAGAAACACACCAAGTAATTTTAGTAGGTTAATGAATCAAGTCCTAAGACCATTTTTAGGCAATTTTGTGATCAAGTACCTAGATGATATTCTAATTTTTTGCAGAATGCATAGGGATTATTTAATACATAAAGCGAGAGAAGTGTTCTAAATAATGTGGGAAGATAAATTGTTTCTTAATCTCAAGAAGTGTAGTGTTATGCAAGAATAGTTGGTATATCTAAGATTTTTTATTTCTATAGAAGGATTGAAGATAGACCTTGAAAAGATACACACAATTGTGGATTGGTCATCACTAAGGAGTGCCTCGAGACATGGTTTTTGTGGGTTGGCTATATTTTATTGTAATTTCATTAGGAACTTCGGTAGTGTATGTACACAAATTATAGATGACGTGAAGGTAGATGGGAAGACTTTCATTTGGAGTGTAAGTGTAGAAAATATTTTGCAAAATTGAAGACAAGAATAATAGTACAACAAGCGTTAACATTGCTAGATTTCAAAAAATTATTTCAAGTTGATTGTAATGCTAGTAGCATATCCATTTGCGTAATGTTGACTTAGGAGGATATCCCTATTGCATTATTTAGTGAAAATAATGATACAAGGAGGAAGTATAGTGTTTATGATCAAGAATTCTACACAATAGTGTAATTAGTGAAGAAGTGGAGAAATTCCTTTTTCCTAAAGAGGTTGTATTCTACATAGACCATTAGACATTAAAATTGCTTAACAACCAGATAAATTTGAAAAAGGGACTTATGAAGTGGGTGGAGTACCTACAAGTACACACATTTATGTTGAAACAAATCAACAAAAAATCTAATTAGGTTGTTGATGTAATCAATAGGCATAATTATCTGTTGACAAAAATGAGGATTGAAATTATGGGTTTTAAATCCATGAAGGATTTATGTGCATAGATATATATTTCAAAGAATCCTAGAAACATGCAAATACCTACAAGTGTTGAAAAGACACCATGGTTATATTATTTTGAGTGAGAAGGATTATTATTTAGGGAAGGCAGTGTGCATGTTAAGAGGAATGATGAAAGATAATTTAGTAAGAGAAAAACATTGCAGATGATTAATATGGAACTTTATCTTGGAAAACCTTAGCATAGCTAGAAGAGTGTTAATTTTTTCCATAAACAATTGTATATGTGTGTAAATTTTTGTAGGAGTGTCGTGTTTGTCAATCGGATAAAGGAAGATCTCATAACATGGGGTTAAATCAATATTTACCCATTCTAGAGACGCTTTGGGGAGACATAAGTATGTATTTTGTGTTAGGTTTTCCTAGAACACAAATGGGTGTTGATTCCATTTTTGTAGTGGTGGATAGATTTTCAAAAATGCCACATTTTATTTCTTACAAAAAACCGGTGATGTAACACACACTGCAAATATTTTCCTTATGGAAATTGTAAGATTGTATGGATTACCACATAATATAGGGTATGATGCAATATTTGTTAGGCATTTTTGGTGAAAAATATGGAGGAATTTGGATACAAAGATACAATTAAGTTTTACATACCATCCAAAAACTAATGGACATATATAAGTTGTAAAAAAACCCTTGGAGATTTGCTTAGATGTTTGGTAGAGACAAGCCAAGAACTTGGGATTTAGCTTTAGCACAGGTAGAATTTTCTTATAAAAATTTAGTAAACAAGAGGACAAGGAAAACATCATTCCAAATCATATATGGGAATAACCCAAGAGTGGTAACAAATTTGAGAGACATATTTTGAAATGAAGAATAGAGTATTGAAGGAGACTTTGTTAAACATGTGAAGGAAGCACCCCATGAGTGCACAATCAAATAAAAAACATGAATGCATAATACACAAACAACATGCAAACAAGGAGTAAAGAGAGATTAAATATCATATTAGAGACACAATCTTGGTGTATTTGTGGAAGGAAAAGTTTCTAAAAAAACTTACAATAATCTTAAGTGGAAGGAGATAGAACCATGCAAGATCATCAAAATTGTACACAAAATGCTTATGAGATTGAATTTCTTGAAGGAATTAATATCTCTAACATATTTAACGTTGTGGATCTATATGCATACCATGCGATACATGATGATAAAGATGAGCCTAAATCAAATGTAATGGATTGGATTGGAGGAAATATTCTGGGAAGGAGCATGATAAAGCCAAAAGGAATAATAAATACCAAAACCAATAAGACGTGTAATAAGAAATATACTTGATGTTTGGTCAAGTAGAAAGGAAAGAAGACTAAAGAGGTGATTTTGTTAACTATCATGGATATTACGCAATTTGGTACACTTTGGCTCCTTGAGCGGGTGCTCAAGTTTTTAAAATTACCCAAGGTGTATGACATAGGAGCATTTTTGCTCATAGGAAATCATGTGTCAACCAAAATAATGTACAACGGAGTCAATCAATTTTTGCATGATGTAGAGCATTTCACATAATGAATAAATATATTTATGAAGGACCATGAAGTCTTGTGTTGCATTATGTGGAGTGTGTAAGTCCTCTATGAGATGTTTGTTGAGTGTCTAGTTCTTTTGCACTATGTCCGGTCTATTGTACAATCATCTAGTATGCAATATTTTTGTGCAATCTTTTTCAAGATGCAAACTTGGAATAATTTATGAATTAAAGGTATCGAGTTATGGGAAAGGCCAACTAGCTATGTTCATGTCTATTGTTGAGTCCTTTGATCCTTTCATTTGAATTATGTAGAATCAAGAGTCTTAGGAGGTGGCAAAAATGGATATATAATCGAGAGACAGGTTATCTTAAATTAGTTGTTCAATTTTAAGAAATAACTTAGAGTATTCTTAAGGGAGAAGTAGAGATGTGAGCTTAAGGCTCGTTGTGAATATAAATAATGAAGATGTTGTGACTTGAAGAGAGATAATTGTTTAATAAATCATAATGATAGTAAGGGTGTAAGAAAAACTCTTCCTAAGAGTGAAGGTTGAATTTTTGGTGACTAGTCAAACGTTGTTATTTCTCTAAATAAGATATCCCAGATCTTTGTTTTTGTCTAAATTTGTGTTCATTTCATCATTTTAGCAATGTATGATTTATTTAGGTTAAGTATTATTTCAAGTGCATTCGAGGGTTGCAAGGTTTGAGGTTGTCCATTGTTGGAATACCACACCCCATCTAAATCGATATTGTAAGGTGTTAAGGACATGTAGTAGCACTACTACATATAGTGCAAAATACGTCACGATTTGTTTCAATTTCATGTTGATCCCCATTTCTATTTTTTTCTTCATTTTTGATGGAAATTTTAACGCAATTATGGTGGCACAAAAGTGACATAAATAATGTGAATTTTTCATCATGTTTGCGCCACCATCTCCCATAGCTTTAAAAATAAAAGCAAATAGGTCCACCCAAACCTTTTTTTTATTTTACCCTATTTTTGTTCATAAAAGACAAAAAAATAGAAGGTAGATGGAAGGAGATGGGGGTGAGTGGAAGAACAATAATAGAACAAGTGGCATAGAAGGCACATACCCTATAAAAATTATTGTAAGGTCGTGAGGTGAATATGGGAAGGGATGTAAAATTTTGGAATGCATGAAACCTTTATACAAGTTTGCGAAAACAATTGGAAAAGGAATTCATCTGGGGTTTAACCAAATCGATAAAAAAATCTCATTCATTTTTACATCTAAAATTTGTATTTTATTACATTTTTAGATGGCATTTAGAATTATTGAAAATAATATTTTCGTGCTCTATGGCTAAATCGGAAAGATATTTTTAGATTTAGAGTCATTCCTTAATGGAAAACCACAAAACAATCCTTAGATAGGGTTATGGGGCTAAAAAAATAGGGCTGTTATATGTTCCACACCATTTCCCCTCTTATGGAAAACACTCGAAAACTGATTTTTTTTCATATGGGTTTAGTAGATTTGATTTTAAAAGGAGAAAATTGTGAAATTTTGGTTGTTAAATGAGTGTAATCATTCTTAATTCATGTACATACCTAAAAATTATTATTTGATCATTTCCATGGAATTTCATAAGTCAAATTGTAGAAATAAGGATGTTTTCCAAGTGTTTGTGAAATGTACAAACACTAAGATCTCTCTAGTTAACCCTAGGATGGATGTTTTGAATGTTTTACTATATTTTAAAATATTTTTTATGATTATTCAATTGATGGAAAATGAGAGAGTAGGTTTTAGAAAAATAACTCCATTAATTCAAATCTTTCTTACAATATAAAAATATTTTTATTTACTTCATGGCCTTTTATTTTGGGCAACCATTCCCAAATAGCATTCAAGAACTTTGTCATACATCGGTTAAATACTTATGCCTCACCACAAAAAAATTCTAAATCATCAAAAACATGTTTGAATCACGTTCAAAAAAAGTTTTATTTTTATATGTTTCATGCCTATGAATGCCAATGACCAATTCCCTAACACATTAATAATTTCACCCAATGTGTTATCCTACATACAAATTATGGGGAAAACATGACAATATTATGCTCTCAACCTCTCTTGGTAGAAGGGATAAAATTTAGTGTAGTAATTCTGACCATAAAAGATGTCGTAAAGGTTGAATAATGCAAATATTTTTTGTTTCTGACTTGGAATTAAATTCGGTGTAGTTGTAACCAACAATCAACATTTTAGGTTGTTATATCTCGAAACTAACCTATTAGACCTTATATAAATGATTGCATATTATATAATGAATACACTTTCTAAACACTTTAAGTTCGGATATCACACAAGTGTAGTAGCATATGGGGGTAAATGTGGTGGTCTTAAAGCTATCAATCTTTTCCTTCTTGGAGAAATTATAGGATATTATTTAAATCTTAAGGAGAAACAAAATTGTATGGTTGTAAAAATTGTTTAAAATTTTGTAGTGTTAGAAAAGATTAGTTGTGAATGTGATAAAAATAAAAGAAAGTGTCTTCTTAATTTAATCCTTCACACAATACCTCAAATTGAGAAATATATAGAAAGGGCGAGAACATCAATGCATGTACTTACCAAGAAGATACAATTCTCCTCCTTTGTTGTGTTGGATTTGCTCTTAGATTGGTGTTGGTTGCTTGATTTTGTGGAGTCACTTGGGCAGCACCTTCCCGTGATTGCCTTAGATTGCTTGATGAATGGTGATGGATTGATAAATTGGATTGGATTTTGTTGGTCGTCAAATAGAACTTTACGAAGAGCAACATCGGGGGATAAGAAGTCCCTCCTCTTTAATGGGAGAGGTTCCCTTATTTACAAACTAACCTATTTACAAATATACAAAACATGATTTTCTCGGTTAAACTTGGATATTATGAAAGTGTTTTCTATAAAGATCATCAATTACTTAAGGACCGAGGAATGAGAGTACGAGAATGAGCGAAAGGCAACATGCGAAATTATAGATAACAGAGTAATTCTTTATGTATGTGAAGTTACAGTGAATTGAAACAAGATCATTTGTATCATATAAATAAGATGGAATTTAAAGACACAAATTTCTACAGATTCATTAATCAAGGACACAAAGTTCCTTCTTGGTTATACAAGATCACCATGCTTGCAAAGTTGGAGAGTATGCAATCAGCAAGACTAACAAACTAGAGACAAATGATCTTCACAAAAATTAAATGAAAGCTTAGGGATAACAGAGATCAGATAGACAAAGAATGGAAAGCCCTTCTGTATTGATTTCTTTATGATCTATTTACACTTTCAGAAAATAAACCAAGTTCTTCCTTTTCTCAAAATGGCGTGGAGAGGCCATTATATAGCTTACAAATCAGTTACTCTTTGTAACTACTTCTTTTAACTAAAGATTAGTTAAGGATTGCCAATCGCAATACCTCAACTAATTACAATGAATTCAAGAAAAAGAATTAGAAAAGAAGAGAAGAAAACGGAGAAGAAGACAGGTGGTTATGACTGGGAGGGACCCACTGACTTCAAAATTCACTACCTGAATCTCTTCAATGCCTCGGCTATGACTCTCGCCACGAGGGACCGACGTGTTAGGCGTAAGACCGACCCCAAAATCTGAGACACTTCTCCATTTCTTTATCAAACTCGACATGAGTATGATAATCTTTATTTGCTTCTTCAATGGCAAATTGAAGAGAGCAGATCTCCTTCATTTTCTCTTTGGAGATGGAGCTTTCCTTGAATAGATTATCTTCGAAAAAAGCTCTGAATTGAGCTTTGATTTCTTGCAAGGAAAGGGGCACACCAGAAGTTTCATCCTGAAGATGACAATGTATATCTTTGAAAGCAGATACAACCAGTGTCTTGAAAGATTTACCCTTCTGCCAGTTATTCTTCAGTTCTCCCAAAGCCTCCTCCAAGACTTTGATCTTCCACTCCATGCTTTGTAAAGCCAGGACTTTGACAGATTATCCTTTATATCATCAAAAACCTTATTTACCAATAAAATGTTCTCATCTGTCTGTCCCATGAGACGGAGGTCTACTATGCAACTGCTCCAAAGTTTGAGCTCTTTATCTATGACCCCGATAGTGGAGGAGAACTTCTGTTGCAAATTGTTCACCTTTCCATGGAGTTTGAAAGCTTCATCGATGAAGTTCAATCTGCGCAACAAGCATATCTTCCACCATGGCCTCCATAGCTCTGCCATAGACGTAGATACTTGTGCATGTATTTGATACTCTGTACTTCATCTTGGCTCAAAATTATAGGTGGTGGAAGAGTAGCCAATGGGGTAGGGTCCAAAACTTTATCCCTAGACAAAGGAGATTTGATGAAACCTGTGAGAATCTGGGCCTGTTCCTCCAACTGTTCAATATTTTGCTGCCCTTTCTCTACCCTCCCAATGACTCTTGTGACCGTTTCCTAGAGGTTATGGATCTCACCTTCAGGAGTAGACTCTCCCATTGGAATTATTGAGAGTTCTAAGTCAGATGCCTGCAAGTCCTGCTCTGATTTGTCTATTATAGGCTTAGCAATCTCCAGGAATTGCTGACCTTGAGCATCAGACACTATTCTGGAGGTGATTCTGGCTTTCTTGGCACGAGAAGGAGTAGTGCCTAACAAGGCTGCAACAACATCAAAATTTGACCCTGAGCTCCGAGAGGAAGATTTCCTCTTCCTACTGTCAACAAAAGGTTGCACCCACGCAAAAGAGGAAGAGGAAGCAGCAGGAGGGGCAAGAGGACCAAGAGACATAGAGCTCATGATGCTCAAGGTTTGCACAGCTGTGGTCTCAAGTTGAGATGTGAGTGGGGCGCTGGAGACAATTGCTGCAGAGGAATCAATAGCACTTGGAAGTTCAGTGCTCTGGACTTCCTTATCTTTATCTGTTGGATCTTGAGAGCATTTGCGGGGGCTGGCATTTCACTCTCTTCACTTTCATTGAGAACAATGATGTTCTCTCGGTCCCAAAGGCACTTCTACCCGCTTACTTTGAGGATCTTTTTCCACAGACTCCTTCTTAACCTCTTTGAGTTTCTTTTGATACACCTGAGTGGATGAAGAAGGAGTGGAAGCTGCAGGTCCTTGCGTTGATGAGGCAGGAGGGGTTTGCACAGGTGTGTCTGATATGGGGGTCGATGCTTCCCTCCTTGGTGTTGAAACATCCTTAGAGAGGATTCTCCTGAGTGCCTTCTGAGCTCTCGAACTTTCCTGTCAAACCAGACCTTAGTCCTGACTAAGACTGGAGCAAGGATCTCGGCCAGATCATCTTTCTCTTTCCTGTTCCAATCCAAGTCCTCCAAGGGAGTGTGCTTAACCACATTGTCATACTCATATGAGTATAGATCAGAATTGTCATCCTGGAGTCCTTCAGGAACTTGGTATAAGCCAAGTTCTTGAATCAATTGCAGAGAGAACCTGCCATAGTGCCTCCTTCTAGCCTCAAAATCATCTCGCACAGTCAGCCCAATAGTCTTCTGTATCTGCCCTATGATGATATATTATCTTGATGTTCTATTCAATGAACTTCTTCAAGTCGAAGCAAGTTCTTGGCTTGAAGAAATGAATAGTGATAGGAACCAGGGCTCTTTCTATGTTCGTGCCTCCAGGGGCTGTTTTACAAGTGTAATTTCCCAAAGAGATGGGAAAGTGCAAACCAGAAATCTTCTTGTCTCTACGGGTTACTCAGTGCAATTTGTCTAATTGCTGCGCATACTTCTATCAAAGCCATCTTATCACTGCAGAACATGGGAAGCCTTAAAGGGGTGCTCTCATAGCCAGCAAGCCTGATATAAGAGAATTTTCTGAATTGGATAAAATAAGCACCGTAGTGCGATATCAGATTCATGGCTTCATCAGAAAACCTTCTAGCAGTATCACCTTCAAGCAGCCTGACCACGTACATGGTGAAAGCATCATTTACTCTTCTGAAATTGTGATTGTGGTCTCTAGGGTGAATCACTAGGGCGAGGGCATATATAGGATCATCCTTGTGGGCATCAATGTAAGAAAAACCAAACCATTGTCTTGATGCCGCGAGAGTATACATCAGGTACGAAGTCATGTAGAACTTCTTCGTTTGTTGTACATTGGACAGCTGCTCCACCAAATTCATGCTGATGATTTCCGCCCAGTTGATATTTTGAGTTCCCTCGCACACCATGCTGATGAGCGGGCACATCCAGAAATGGAACTCATTAGTAGAAGGTAAGCCCATAACCTGAGCCAGTAGGATTATGAAATCTGACAACTCTTCATTGAAATCTACTCGGAAGAGAGTCTTGGATAGATGAGACGCTCCCTTCTTAGGGTTTTTAAGCCATGACTTCACCACCCGCGCCTTGTATTTGTCACTTTGTCTTGATTAAACAGGGCCTGTGCTTGATCCCGGGAAACAACTATGGCATTATCCATCTCTGGGATCCTCAGAGCAGTGCTAATGGCGGCAGCATCCAGCTTGGCGATGAGTTCCCCGTGTACATTGGTTAATTCACTCGAATCAGGGTCGAAGTGAGCTCCACATGAAAGCACTGTATTAGCAGATTGCACCGAGATTGGGAAACCTCTAGTAAAAGCCAAACCGCTATCGTGAATCATCTGCGCCATTGGTGTAGGGTTTGCGTCATGCGCCATCCATGCCCAAAATCACTCAAATCAAGATGACGAGCTTCATTGTCCCAAATATTGTGAACGGCAGACTCAAGTGTCGAGATTTGTTCCTGTCCCTGAAACTTGATCTTCATATTGATAGTAACTCGGAGGACAGAGACACAAACTAGACTCGGGAAGGAATTACAGAGGAAAGGGATACACGCGCAGGTTTTTAGATTGCAAGGGTTCGAGCAAAGGATAGCATGGAAGCACTGTGAGAAATGCAAAGGGGGTTCACTCATTATATAGCTGATTAGGAGAGAGAAAGACAATGAATGCGCATTTAAAACATACCTACCAATTTGAATAAGTATGATATTCGAGTAGAGCGGGAAAAATAAGCACGAATGGCACTTGGTTCATTTGGGACATGTGAGACGCGAATGAGCAAAACACGCGGCTCGGCCGATTCGAGCGAAGCGAGGAAAAGATGCACAAATTTCTTTTGGGACATGCGGGATACGAAAGCGCGAAGTACGTGGTTTGGGCGATTCGGCCGAAAAAGGAACAACTTGTCAAATTATATTTGGGACACTTGGGACAAGAAAGTGTGAAGTACGCGACTCGGGTGTTTCGGCCGGAAATGGAACAACTTGCACAATTTGACTTGGGACATTTGGGACAAAAAGTTCTGACGTACGCGGTTCGGGTGATCGGGGAACAGAGCGCACTTTTGAACTTGGGACACACGGGACAAAAATGTCCGACAGCTGAAAAACACACAAAATGACCCAAAAATGCATTTTCTCAATTTCTTGACTTTTAACAATTTCGAGACAATAGAAGACACTTAAACTCAAAATTTTGAAAATTCACTTTCTTAAGAGCAGGGAATTTTGAGTGGACAACAGCTGGCTCCTTCTGGGGATGACTTGGCATAAATTCAAGGAATGAGACAAGGTAAGAACTTAGACAAACTCGGGAAGCAGACCAGTACCTTATCCCTTGGGCCACGGAGTCAAAAAGCACAATACAGAGGACAACACACCAAAACAAAAAGGAAAGAAAAAACAAAAACGCTGTACAGAATATACAAAGGACTCCCTAATCACCTAAGACTTGAACAACTTAAGGTACTGCCCACTATAAGGAAGTGGGAGAGGAGAACCATCCATGTAATCAAGATAAAAGGAATTCTTACCAGCAAAGTGTCTGATCTTGAAAGGTCCGAGCCAAAGGGAGTCGAACTTGCCATGGCTGCCACGAGGTTCATGCCTTTTATCCCATAACAACACAGTGTCTCCAACTTGGAAATCTCTGAACCTAGCTTTCTTGTCAAACAGGACCTTTACCTTCTGCTGGTGAATAGATATCCTATCAGCAACCTCTAATCTGTCCTCATTCAGTTTGTGAAGGTACATAATTCTCTTATCCAAA
The DNA here is from genome assembly GCA_018340775.1 of Taxus wallichiana var. yunnanensis. Lineage (NCBI taxonomy): Eukaryota > Viridiplantae > Streptophyta > Pinopsida > Cupressales > Taxaceae > Taxus > Taxus wallichiana. The sequence continues at coordinate 519,131,842 of CM031242.1, read as the reverse complement.
GCATCACTTTGAAACTAGTATCTTCATGGCTTTCATTAGATGCAAGGCTGGCAGCTCCACTGATACTGCAATTGAGCCTCTACTCCATATACCACTTGAAAAGGAGACATTCCAATAGCTCTCTTTGGTGTAATCCTATCTGCCCAAAGAGCATCATAGAGCTTCTTGTGCCAATTTCGTTGAGACTCATTGACTAATTTCCTTATAATAGTCACCAAATTTTTATTAGTGGACTCTGCTTGCCCATTTCCCTAAGGATAGTAATCCGAGGAGTGAGCCAAAGAAATGCCATACCCATAGCAAAAATCCATTATCTCAGTTGAAGAGAAATTCGAAGCATTATCTGTTACAATCTTGTTAGGTACACCATACCTTACTAAGATGTTCTCTTTGATGAAGCTGCACACCACTTCAAAAGTAGTACTCTTAACTGGAATAGCTTCTACCCATTTGGTGAAATAGTCCATGGCAGTTAGTACATGAGTATGACCAGCACTAGAAGCAGGATTAAGTGTTCCAATGAAGTCCAAACCCCACTGTTGAAAAGGTTCTTCAATTACAACTGGCTTAAGAGGCAAAGAGGCCAATTTGGGTCTTCCCACGAAGGTCTGACAAGCCTCACATTTATCAACCCACTTGGATGCATCTCTGAACAAGGAAGGCCAGTATTATCCTCCATGAAGTGTCTTGTGAGCAGTGACCATTGATGAATAGTGCCCTCCACATGCCTGATCATGAAAAGCTGAAAGTAACTTTCTCTGTTGTTCCTTGTCCACACATTTCAAAAATCTTCCATCTAATCCACGTTTGAACAAGTCATTTTCCCACAACACATATTGCACTGAACTCAGTTTAACAGGTCCTCTTTTCTTTGGCAGCTTAAATGAGAGGGGCATTCTCCATAGGTGAGAAAATGAGCAATATCAGCATACCATTCATCGACTGAGCTAAGAAATAGAACGGTAGGAAGGCCAACTTTGTTCTCCAGTAATTCATGCTTAGCTCCTTCAGCAATGAGCTCACAAAGACCTTTTCCACAAACTTGGCTTGGTTGGTTTGATGTCAATGTCATATTCTTGGACCTTAGCAACCCAGTTCCCTCTCTTGGATCCAAATTCTTGTTGTGTGAGAATTGACTTAACAGTTGTATCTGGAACCAACACCATGGAATGAGAGTTGAGGATGTAAAAACAAAACTGCTTAATAGCTTTGACCACTGCAAAAGCATGTTTTTCCATCATGGTGTATTTTAACTCATGATCTTTCAGAATATAGCTCATGAACGCAATTGGGAGTTCATGCTCATTAGAGTCTTCTTGAGTCAAAACAGCAGCCAAAGTATTATCTGTGGCATAGTAATAGATAATAAAATCTTTGCTTTGAAATCGGAGACAAAGCTAAAACAGGAGTTTTAGTAATAGCTCTTTTGATACCTTCAAAGGATTCCTTTCCTTCAGAAGACCAACCAAACATTTGTTTCCCTTTCATCATCTGAGAAATATTCAAAGTTAACTCTGCAAAATCAGGGATGAACCTTCTTAAAAAATTGATCTTACCAAAGAAAGAGTGCACGCCCTTTTTACTGGTTGGGAGAGGAATTTGCTGGATAGCTTGTACTCGTTTAGGATCAATCTTAATACCATCTTTGGAAACGATGTGCCCTAATAATTTCCCCTCGGTGACACAAAAGACATATTTTTTAGGATTCAAAGAAATCCCATGTTCTCTGCATCTTAGCAGAACTGTTTCCAGGTGGTCAAAATGATCTGCCCTTGTTTTAGAAAACACGGTCAGGTCGTCAAGGTATATGACAATACACTTCCCTTTCAAACTTCCAAAAGCCAGATCCATAGCTCTCTGAAAAGTGGCACCAGCATTAATGAGCCCAAAAGGCATTCTCTTGTAAGCAAAGGTACCCCAAGGAGTAGTGAAAGTTGTTTTGTGTTGATCTGCAGTATCAACCTCTACCTGATTATATCCCGAGAATCCATCAAGCATAGATAACATTTCAGATCCTGTTACTGCTTGCAAGACCTGATCCATCATGGGAAAAGGATAATTATCTTTCAAGGAAGCCTGATTTAGGTTCCTGAAATCAACACAGATGCGGATCTCACCATTTTTCTTCCTAACAGGCACAATATTTGCAATCCATGTTGAATGGTGAATGGGAAAAATGATTTTGGCCTTCAACAACTTCTGAATTTCCTGAAAGATGGTGTCAGCTATTTTGGGGTTGTATTGCCTCTGTTTCTGCTTAAAAGGCTTGATTCCAGGCTTGAGTGGAATAAAATGCTGCATATCTTTTGGTTTGAAAGCTTTCAAATCTTCATAAGAGTAAGCAAGAACATCCTTATACCTCTTTAAAAGATCAATTGCTTTCTTCCTTTCATCTGCTGTGCAACATTTTCCAATGTTCACGAGCTTAGGATCAGTAGAATTCCCAATATCAATCTTGTCATACTCAGCTGATTGTTGAGGTCCAGTGGAAGCTCTAGACTTCACATACCTGTCATGTTTATCAAATAGTTCCTCCAAACTCACCAATCCTTTAGGAATCTTGTTTCCTTTGAGATTGATGCATCCATCCTGATCTGTTTCTTCTCCTTGGGTGACTGCTTTGTCAAAGGACACACTTTCACGAGGCAGGTTGTCACTTCCTTCAAAATACAACTATTCAAAATTACCCTTGAGTTCAGGAAAGAAAGCAAGTGTTGATCATCATTGAAAACTTGCCAGTTATTGGTATTATCAGGTACACTAGGCCGATGGACCATCTCAATGGTGAATTTATCCTGAGAGAAGTCAGGATGAGGAATCAGTAGTGACCCTGAGACTGCTAGTGAATCAGCCCTGCTATTTTTCTCCCTAGGTATTGCTTCAATGGAGAATGCATCAAGAAATTCAATGGAATCCCAAACCTGATTCCGGTAATGTTTCAACCTTCCATTTTTTACCTGAAAAAGGCTTCTGACTTGCTTTACAATCAATTCTGCATCACCACGAGCCAGAAGATTCTTTACACCTTGTTCTTTGGCCACTTGCAGTCCAAGAATGAGAGCCTCATACTCTGTTGTATTATTAGTATTTTCGAACTGCAACTTGAATGAAAAAGGATGTAGGCTTCCTTCAGGGGACACCAGTAGGACACCAGCTCCAGAACCAGCTGAGGAACAACTTCCATCAAACTCTAAAATCCAAACACCATTAGGATCTTTAGGTGACACTTTGGGGAGTTGGATTTCATCAGGGGACATAATCATATAGTTACCATGACCCATATCCTCATAGAGTATTTGTGCTTTAGGATCATCCGTTTTTTGCACAATATACTCGATTGCTTCTCAGGCAGCAACTTCCTCATTTGTCCATTAATAGGTACGAGGTGCATGTGACCAATCCATTTGAATTTCTCCACCCACATCTTTACGTGAAGTTTCTACTTAGCAACATTCGTATGAAGGAGGAATATCTGCAACTAAGATGGTAGCCAAAACTCTTTTTTCAGGCAAAGTAGCAAAATCCACTTGTGCATCTTTAATTCTTCCGACCATGGGTACTTCTTTACTCTCCATGGAGTAACAGGATCCATAAGTGCGTGTGAGGGTCAAGCCTAAGGCATGAGCTACTTTAGCAGGCATCACATTGTCTGAGGCTCCTGAGTCAATGACACAATTACTGAGCCTATGGCCAGCTATAAGAAGTGTTACATAAAATGGTTTAATTTTGTCATTGGGTGAGGTGACAGCAGCTACCAGACTAGGCTGTGGTGTAGAAGGAGTGGGTAAAAGGCCTTTAGAGGTGGTTTTAGAATGGGAATTAACAAATTGAATCATTTTAGCAAAAGCTTTGGGATGGGTTTGATAATACTCAGCCTCTGAAATTTGAACCTTAGTCTTTTTCAGATGATCAATAATATCAAAAGACCCGAGTGGACGGGCCATCATCATTTGAAATCCTAGGTTTATCAACTTTAGGGAAAAAAAAAGTAACTTTAATAGCAGGATTGTGACAGACTCACCTTTGGTGTAAATGAAGTGGGCATAGGAGATCCTCTTTTTGCAATTACGGAGATAGTTATCGGCTGCTCCTTAGATTTCTTGGGGGGCTGCATCACTTTCTCCTCTCGATTGGTCTCGCTCTCGAGTCATGACAAGTGAATGATTCGCTATTCATGTCTCTGCTACTTACTTCATCATAATCATCTCCATCATCAATGCCCTCGGTGGTGAAGAAATTAACTCGAGATCCTTCAAGTTCATCTGCTTCATCATCAACTTCTTCCACAAACTCCTCGCAAGCTTCATTGTCCTCATCATCATCCGGTTCCTCAACTTCACGGAGTTGCATTGACGGGAACTTTAACAGGAGGTCCTTGCGCTAATCTTGTTTGAGAAGCGGCAAATGATTTCAGGCTGAAAATTTCTCCTTGGAACATCTGCGCATAAGGAGCATGTTGAGCCAATTGTTTCTTTATGGAAATGAGATCATTCGTAAGTTTTGAACTAATGGATCGGTATTAGGTCCAGGGGTGGAAGAGGAGGAAGCAAGACTTAGATTTGGAAGGGTCTCTCCTCAACTTCCCTGACATGATCAAATCATCCTTGACACTAACAGCAAGAGTTTGATCCTCAACCAATGTTGCGAGATTAGCCCTTCTCAGTGCATAACTAACTTCAGGTGATTGGGCATTTAGGAAGAAACATTTTTGGATTTGATCAACAGGTCGAGTATTTACCGGAATTTTATTGATCAATCTATTGAATCGGGCCACAAATTCTCTCATGGGCTCTGGTGAATCTTTCTTTATCTGAGAGATTTGGGCTAGCAAGGCATGCACATCTTCTGCTGGTTTGAAACGGTTTTCAAACCTAGTTCTCATGGTGTCCCAGCTAGTGATAGTACCAGCCGGAAGGTGATAGAACCAATCAACAGCATTATCTTGTAAAGTCTCAACGAACAGTCTCATGGAGACGTCTTCATGTTCAACTCCCAGAACTCCACATGCAACTATGAAGGCTGCGATGTGTTCATCAGGATGTACTTTACCATCACCTTTGAATTTAGGAAAGTTTTTTTACCTCTCTGGGTAACTCATGCGAAAGGTTGAGGAAGAGCAAGGGCCCGACACGATGACCCCAGGGAAATGGTGCCGCCATTCTTGGAAAAATGGCTTGGAGAGGAACTACAACACCAGCAAGAATCAAAGCTCGAAGATTAGGACTAGCTAGCTCTGAAGGAATACCACCCGTAGGACTTCTATCTTGAACAGGTGGAGTGCTTGTTGAACGAGTCCTTCTATTTCTTGTTGAAGGGAAAGGAAAACCCTGCTGCTCCAAAAGCTGAAACTAAGAATCTTCAATACCAAGGGCCCTTCTCCCTCGAGTAAAACGCGGAGTCGCCATATCAAAAGATGATCAAAAATTACAGAACTGGAATATGATTTTCCCCAGTGGAGTCACCAAAAACTGTTGGTCGTCAAATAGGACTTTACGAAGAGCAACAGTCAGGGGATAAGAAGTCCCTCATCTTTAATGGGAGAGGTTCCCTTATTTAGAAATGAACCTATTTACAAATATACAAAACATGATTTTCTCAAGTTAAACTTGGATATTACGAAAGTGTTTTCTATAAAGATCATCAATTACAAAAGGAATCGGGAATGAGAGTACGAGAATGAGCGAGAAGGCAACATGCGAGAATTATAGATATAGAGTAATTCTTTATGTATGCGAAATTCTGATGAATTGAAACAAGATCATTTGTATCATATAAATAAGATGGAATTTAAAGACACAAAGTTCTACGGGTTCATTAATCAAGGACACAAAGTTCCTTCTTGGTTATACAAGATCACCATGCTTTGCAACGCGTTGGAGAGTATGCAATCAGCAAGACTAACAAACTAGAGACAAATGATCTTCACAAAAATTAAATGAAAGCTTAGGGATAACAGAGATCAGAAAGACAAAGAATGGAAAGCCCTTCTGTATTGATTTCTTTATGATCTATTTACACTTTCAGAAAATAAACCAAGTTCTTCCTTTTCTCAAAATGGCGTGGAGAGGTCATTATATACCTTACAAATCAATTAATCTTTGTAACTACTTCTTTTAACTAAAGATTAGTTAAGGATTGCCAATCACAATACCTCAACTAATTACAATGAATTCGAGAAAAAGAATTAGAAAAGAAGATAAGAAAACGAGAGAAGAAGACAGTGGTTACGGTAGGAGGGACCCACAGACTTCAAAATTCGCTGCTGAATCTCTTGAATGCCTCGGCTATGTCTCGCCCTACGAGGGACCGACGTGTTAGCTTTGTAGGACTCGCCCCAAAATCCGAGACACTTCTCCATTTCTTTATCAAAATCGACATGAGTATGATAATCTTTATTTGCTTCTTCAATGGCGATTGAAGAGAGCGAGATCTCCTTCATTTTATCTTTAGAGATGGAGCTTTCCTTGAATAGATTATCTTTGACAAAAGCTCGAATTGAGCTTTGATTTCTTGCAAGAAAGGGCACACCAAGTTTCATCCTGAAGATGACAATGTATATCTTTGAAAGCAGAATCTGACCAAAGTGTCTTGAAAGCTTCACCCTTCTCGCCATCTATTCTTTAGTTCTCCCAAAGCCTCCTCCAAGACTTTGATCTTCCACTCCATCTTTGTAAAGCCAGGACTTTGATAGATTATCCTTTATATCATCAAAAACCTTATTTACCAATAAAATGTTCTCATCTCTGCATCCCCCATGAGACGGAGGTCTACTTATCTGGCCTCAAAGTTTGAGCTCTTTATCTATGACCCCGATAGTGGAGGAGAACTTCTGTTGCAAATTGTTCACCTTTCCATGGAGTTTGAAAGCTTCATCGATGAAGTTCAATCCTGCAACAAGCATATCTTCCACCATGGCCTCCATAGCTCTGCCATAGACAGAATACTTGTGCATGTCTTTGATACTCTGTACTTCATCTTGGCTAAAAATTACAGGTGGTGGAAGAGTAGTCAATGGGGTAGGGTCCAAAACTTTGTCCTTAGACAAAAGAGATTTGATGAAACTTGTGAGAATCTGGGCCTGTTCCTCCAACTGTTCAATAGTTTGCTGCCCTTTCTCTACCCTCCCAATGACTCTTGTGACCGTTTCCTGGAGGTTATGGATCTCACCTTTAGGAGTAGACTCTCCCATTGGAATTCTTGAGAGTTCTAAGTCAGATGCCTGCAAGTCCTGCTCTGATTTGTCTACTGTAGGCTTAGCAATCTCTAGGAATTGCTGACCTTGAGCATCAGACACTATTCTAGAGGTGATTCTGGATTTCTTGGCATGAGAAGGATTATTGCCTAACAAGGTCAGAATAAAGATCAAAGTTTGACCACGAGCTCCGAGAGGAAGATTTCCTCTTCCTACTGTCAACAAAAGGTTGCACCCACGCAAAAGAGGAAGAGGAAGCAGCAGGAGGGGCAAGAGGACCAAGAGACATAGAGCTCATGACGCTCAAGGTTTGCATAGCTGTGGTCTCAAGTTGAGATGTGAGTGGGGCGCTGGAGACAATTGCTGCAGAGGAATCAATAGCACTTGGAAGTTCAGTGCTCTGGACTTCCTTATCTTTATCTGTTGGATCTTCAGGAGCATTTGCAGGGGCTGGCATTTCACTCTCTTCACTTTCACTGAGAACAATGATGTTCTCTGGTCCCAAAGGCACTTCTACCTGCTTACTTTGAGGATCTTTTTCCACAGGCTCCTTCTTAACCTCTTTGAGTTTCTTCTGGTACACTTGAGTGGATGAAGAAGGAGTGGAAGCTGTAGGTCCTTGCATTGATGAGGCAGGAGGGGTTTGAGCAGGTGTGTGTGTCGATATGGGGGTTGATGCTTCCCTCCTTGGTGTTTCCTAAACATCCTTAGGAGAGGATTCTCCCGAGTGCCTTCTTTCGAGCTCTCGAACTTTCCTATCATAGAACCGAGACCTTAGTCTTGAATCAATCTGAAGACTAAGACTGCCTCCTTCTAGCAAGGATCTCGACGAGATCATCTTTCTCTTCTTCCTCTGTTCCAATCCAAGTCCTCCAAGGAGTGTGCTTAACCACATTGTCATACTCATATGAGTATAGATAAGAATTTTCATCACATCAGAGTCCTTCAGAACTTGGCATAAGCCAAGTTCTTGAATCAAAATTACTGAGAAGAACCTTTATGAAATCACTGACTCTGGTGCCTCCTTCTAGCCTCAAAATCATCTGCATCGGTTATGGCTTCCATCTAAAACCATCCCGGTAGTCTTCCTTCTAGCGATATTCCGCCTTGTTATGATGATATATTATCTTGATGTTCTATTCATATGAACTTCTTCAAAGTCAAGCAAGTTCTTGGCTTGAAGAAATGGATAGTGATAGGAACCAGGGGCTCTTTCTATGTGAAATCTGTGCATCTTCATTGAAATCTAACTCGGAAGAGAGTCTGACATTTCTGAAGTGTACTTTCCTAAAGAGATCCCGGGAAAGTGCAAATCCGAGAAATTCCTTTTGGGACATGCGGACACGAAAGCATGAAGTCGCGGTTCGGGTGATTCGGAGTGAAACTTGATCTTCATTGATAGTGAAAAAAGGAACAACTTGTCAAATTGTATTTGGGACACTTGGGACAAAGAAAGTGCAAAAATAAGCATGGTATTCGGCAGAAGGGAAAAATAAGCACGAATGGCACTTGTACGTGACTCGGGTGTTTTAGCCCTTTTGGGAAATGGAACAACGCGGTTGGGTGATTCAAAAGATTTGACTTGGGACATTTGGGACAAGAAAGTGCAAAACTCGTTCCAAAATGGAACAACTCACAATTTGACTTTGGGACATCGGGACAAAAAGTTCAACGAGCGGTTTGGGCGATCGGGAACAGAGCTTTTGAACTTGGGACACGCGGGACAAAAATGTCCAACAGGCCCGAAAAACACACAAAATGACCCAAAAATGCAGATTTTCTCAATTTCTCGACTTTCAACAATTTGATTACAGACAACAGAGAGAAGACACTTAAACTCAAAGTTTTGAAAATTGACTTTCTTAAGAGCAGGGAATTTTGAGTGGACAATATATTTGAATTGATGATTTTGGATGATTGATGAAATAAAATGACAGAGATTTGTTATGGATTTGCTAACTTCTTTAATCTTAGCTCTCATAGAGGAGGAGAGAGCTCTCTTTATAGTTTGTGATAGGGGGTGGATGGTGAGGATTGATCGAGTAGGATGAGGATCAATGGTTGGAAATTGAGGAGAGGATTGGAGGATTCTAGAATGGAGAATTCTAGAATTTGAATTTAAAATTCCATGGAGGGAAAAACTTCCATTGAATTTAAAATTCAATAGAAGGAGAAGTTTAGAGAGGCTTCTAGAAATAGAAGCCTCTAGATTTAGAGGTGGAGAATGTGATTAGTTTTAGGATTTGATTAGGTTAATAAAATATGATTAGGGGGTGATTACATGGAAAGGATAGGTGTAGGGTAGATGTAGAATAGGTGGGTAGGTGGGTGTAGGAATATTAAATTCCTAGGAAATGTTAATAAGGATTAAGATAGGATAATAGGATATAATGATAAAATGGGATATTAGATGAATGATAAAGGGTAAATGTGATAAAAGGGATTAATAATAATTAATATTGCGATTAATTATTATATATATTTAGATAGTGATGATGTTAGGATATTTGTGGGATAAATTAATCGTAATTAATCATGTCGACATTTTAGATGTCTACATTTTCCCCCTCTTTGAAGGGTTATTACGGAGCAATGACCATTCAAATAAAAATAATAAAATATGTTAGGATGGTGATATGATGCCCCCTCGAGGGTTAGGTAGGGATGAATGAATCGGGTAACCTCTCAAAAGAGGAGAGGCACAAGTTAGTAGATGACGAGAGAATTAGAGGATTAAAAGATTGATTGAAGAGGTTGGATTATAGGATGCCCCAGTCAAGGGGTTGAGATTAAGGATATTAGATTTGAGGACTATATAATAGAATGATTGTTGATGAGGATGAAATATTAGAGGATTAGAAGATAAGATAGATGTTTAGAGGATTAGGAGATATTGGATTTTGGAGTAGAGGATGCCCCAGTCAATGATGTATGACAAGGGTGAAGATTTAGGATTGGTGGATTAGATGATGCCCCAGTCAAGGGGTTAGGTTGGAAGATTTGGGATTTAGATTTGAGGATTTTGGATTTGATGATGTGGGAGTTGAGGATGTTACATTTGAGGTTTGATTGGCTAGATATGAAGATAGGGTATATGATGTTGGATTTGGAGGATTAGAAGATTGAGGATGTTTGGATGAGAGAATAAGGATTGGTTTTAGGACATTTATGAGGAGAGGATTGGGATAATTATTAATGAATAAATAAGAAATAATTTTTTTAGTAATGAGAGGATTTTATAAGATGCCCAGCATAGGGGAGTGAGGATTTTGGATGTTGGATGTGAGATGATAAAATTTGGATGTGGATATTGAATGATTAATAAAGGATTAATTGGATAGGAGGATAAGGAGGTTAGATAGTTAGTTATATTATGATGAGGATTAGGTGTGGATGATGATAAAGCTAAAAGATGATGATAGAAGGGGGTGTGTTACCATAAAGTTCCCATTGTTATCATCATTAGCATTATTATTGATGTGGCATAGAGAAAAATGCACCAAGGTATAAAGACCATGATGATTGAATTTCTAAATTCCCTATCCTCATATCATTGGATGGATAAATATAATTATGGTCCTCATATCATTAAACCATGCAAAAGAAAAAGAAACAAAAGGGGCCTCATATCATTGACCAAAATGTAAATGCAAACAAACAAGCAAACACACATAAGCAAAAACACACACATTGCATTTTTGATTGGTGTAAATTTGTGATCTTTTTATGGATTTATGGAATGTTTTGATTTTTATATTTTGGATTTTGGATGTTTAGATGATTTGATGTTGGATGTTGAGATTTTGGATTTGGGATGGGGGGAATGGTTGAGATTAGGTAAGATGAAAGGATTTGGGATGGGATAGCTCATGGGGGGATGGGAAGGGATGTAAGGTGGGATGTGACTTTCTCCTATAAGTCCCAAAGCATGTTTAGGTAGGATGGGAGGGAAGGATTGAAGTAAATTAGATAGGTTGGATAGGATAGGGTTGGGTTGATAGGTTAGGATTAGATGGGATGTAGGATGGGAGATAGATAGATAGGATGATGGATGTGGTATAGGATAAGATGTGGGATATGGAAGATGATAATATATGCCCCTAGGTATAGGGGAGATGGATTGAGGGATAGATGTGTTGTTTTCCCAAGTGTAAAGTAAGGTGGCATATGTAGATGGATGGATGGGTTCGGTTAGCCCCTAGGTGTAGCATAAGGTGGGAAGTGAGGGGTATCTAAAATGGATGATGGCCCCAAAAAATGGTAGTAAGGCTGCCCCAGGTCATGATGATGACAGTTGAAAATGGACATGAGGAGGATTGGATGAATAGGAAAGGATCATTGTCTACCCATAGATGTTTAATCCTAATGGAAAAAGGATGTGGATGTGAGGGATGGAAATAAAATGACATCGGTGATGAATAAAATATGAGCCTAACAACACATGTTGTAACGAAAGAGTTGGACTAAGACAAAAGTGTGACCAAGCTCTAAATAATACCTAGAAACATGCGAGCCCTATGTCTGCGAGATCAAAGTAAGTGTGATTGTGATAGTTAATGAATGCTTGAAGTGAAGAATTAATGGGTAGTATGTGAAGACAAATTAGCCAATGTATAGGGAGTGATTAAGTCAAATAGGTAGATGGAGGGTGAATAGAAGCCTAAGTTTTGCATTGCTCTATTGTCATCTAGGTGTCCATATCCCCAACGATGATGCATCTAATTCTTTTCACAATATTACTCTAATACCAAACAGCGTCCATAACCCCAAAGATGAGATGCTAGAAACACCCGTAGAGATGATATTTTTTAATTTTGATATGTTTTTTTGATTTTTTGATATTTGGATTTTTTACATGCAAAGAGGATCCACTCTCTTGAGAACTCTCAAGGGGTTAAGAATCACTAGTGGCTTGATGGGGGGATGGTAATGAGTGTGGAGATGACTTTGGCTAGAGTGTCAAAAGACATGTCTAAGGGTCTTCACCACAAGTTGATTAAATATTTTAAAGTTTGTGGATTTCTAGGAGGAAAATTGTACTTGAATGTTGGAGGTAATGATAGACCAAGGTCACACGGTTGTAATAGGTACTATTGACTTACAACATGAGGGATTAAGTTGATCAAGTGTTCAAATGAATGGATTAGAAGAGGATATAAATGGATGTTATGATAAGAATGGGTTATATGCAAAGGGATTTGGATGTTAGATGGAAGGAGGATGAGTGGGAAGGAAAGAACATTCATGTGTTTGCAACGAATTATGTGCTCAATCTATTTTTAGGTGTTTGGTATTTGTAGGGGGATTACATGATTTGTAATTAGGTTGATTGGTTGGGATGGTAGGATCAACAAGAGGAGTGGTAGAAATGGGTTTAGGTTTATAACCTAAGCCTAAATGACCTAGATTTTGATGAAGGGAGATGGGTTCATGAATGCCTTGTTCATGGATGCCTAATCCTTTGCCTCGATGTTTCATATTAGTGAACATATTTTTGGCTATAGGATATGAAGTGGATGGGGAAGATGATGTCATGTGGTCATCATGAGACTGGGGATTGTAGTTTTGTCATCTGCTAAGAGGTTGGACTTAACAAAGGATGAGAGATGATATTTGTTTTGGTTTTTGGTTGGTGAGGATGTTTGGATGTACGATGATATTTGGATGGTTGATGATGTTTGGATGTTGAGTGGGATTTTGATGGTAGACGATGGCTAGGGAGAGTATTGGGATGGAAAGGTGGAGGATAAAGAGGTATAAGGACAAGAAGCCCTTGATTAATGAGGTTTTGGACATAAGACCTAAATTGTATGCAACGATTGGTCGAATGTCCATGGGTGTGATGGAAGTCACAATAATAGTGTTCCTGATACCAAGATGGTTTGGGAAGGTTGTGATCATCTGATTTGATTGGGGGATGAATGATCATGTTGAAGGTTTTAGAAGATGGAAGATGGTGGTCAAGGATTTTCCTAAAGGAGTGAAGTGGTTTGGGTTAAATGGTTTAGGGGGAGTAGGAAGTAAAGGTGTAGGATTAGGTAGATTATGAGATGTTTTGGTTGATTTGGATTTATGAGTTTGATTATATTTTTGTCTTAGAAGATGAAGGGGATGAATTAGGTTTGAGGGCAAAGTGGATGGTTTGGGCTTGGAGGCCAAAGTAGATTTGGTTGATTTTGGATTAGTTGGAGTATGTGGTTTTGAGGTAGATTGTTTTGGCTTAGGGTTAGATTGTTTGGGATTAGTAGATGTAGATGAAGAGGATGGGGTAGATTTAGATGAAGGGGATGGAGTCGATATGGGGTCCACATTGATTTGGGTGATTTTGGGGATGAAGGAGATTTGGGAGATAGGTATGGTGTAGGAACCACATTATATTTGGTCAATTTAGGGGATGAAGTAGATGAAGGTGGCATATGATCTGCATTATATTAAGTAGGAGATGGGGTGGGGAGAGGATTGGTATTATATTTTTAGATTTAGGAGTTGGTGACTTAGGAGTCATGTTAGACGTTTTAGGATTGGGGGATGGTGGATTTGAAATAGGATTAGAGGATAGGATAGTATTAGGTTTGAGTGATGAAAAGGGTAAGATAGGATTGGGTGTGGATAAAGAGGATGAGGGTAGTATAGGAGCCACATTACATGGTTTAGGATTAGGGGTAGAAGGGGATGAGGGTGACTTAAGAGTTACATTAGATGAGATACTTTTGACGGGATTGGGTTTAGGCGATGGATGGGATGAAGTAGACTTAAAGGCTAAATTTTATGGTGGATTAGGGAATGTGAGACTATCTAGGAGATGATGGTTTAGGAGGTGATTGGTTGATACATGATTTAAGATAAGATATTTGTTGATTGAGTTTTTGGATGGTTTTTAGGATGTTAGGATCAATATGGGATGGTTGATTTAGATGGCATGGAATGGATTGGTTGAGGTAGGATGTGAGATTTGAGATTTGTTTATTAAGGTGTTGGATAGTGTGTGGGATTTTATGATCAAAGAGAGATGGTTGAATTTGATGGGTGGGGATGATGGGATAGCTTATTTGATGGATTTAAAAAAGAGGTAGGGGTTTGGTCAAAGGCCATGGTTTGATAGGATGTGTGGAGGACTAGATTTGGATTAGGTTGGTTTATTAAGGATGGTGATGGGATTTGGATTAGGATTGTTTGATTAAGGATGGTTGATTATGATTATGGTTGATTGATTCAAATTTTAAGGTGATAGGATGTGCTATCCATATTTCACCCTCGGTGAAATATTGGATCGAATCATGACCCCGCTTGAAGGAACCCGAGAAAACTCATCCAGATCCTACAAATTGGTTGCAAGAAGATTCAACAATGGAGTGGCGGAGGCCAAGAAAGATCAAAGGACCTTGTACAGAAAGAAAATGACTCTGTCGAGTGCCATTTCTACATCTTAAATCCATCCTCCAAGTTACAGGTAGGTAGAACTATAAAATAGCAGGGTCAGACAATAAGGATCAATGCTACAAAGAAGCCAGAAGAAGGAAGAATGGCAAAGATTTGAAGTCCTCGAGCTTGAATTGGTTCAGAAAAGGGAAAAAAAAATGACTAAGTATGGAGGAGGAAGTGGAAATGGCCACGTGCCTTAACGGCATTGTTTCAAGGGTGAATCCAAAAGGAGAAGTCCAAACTTGCGCCAGGATTCCACGCGTCCAAAGTCCCCAAAAGTTGCGGGGCATTGAAAAGTCTTGGGCTGAGAGCGAAGCGTGCCAGTTTCGACTTGGAGAAAATTCGCAAAGGGAACCTAGGGTGGAGACTCAAACTTGCGCTAACCCTCCACATAGCAAAGGGTCAAACAGGGTCAAAAGGTGGGCTTCAAAATTGGTTAAGTATAGAAGTGCAAGTGGAGAGTGCCGCGTGTCAGCCCGGCACATTTCCAAGAGTCAATCCCTAGGTGGAAACCCAAATGAGCGCGAGGCCACCATGTAGCTCAAAGTCTAAAAAGTAAGAAGGGCCATTGAACAGTCCTGCGGCGAAGGTAGACAAGTGTCAACTCGAAACTCCTCCAAAGGCAAACTTTGGGTTGGATTTGCAAACATGCACGGTGCCTCCATGTGTCCTCAAAGGGGAAGAGTTAGTTGAATTGTCAAAGCATTAACAGGCCGGGAAGCTGCCAAGTGTCCTAAGTATGTTGTTTCAAGGGGAAATGGAAAAGAGATTCTGAGCAAGCACCAAGTGACACGTGTCCCAGGGGAAAGTGGGGAGTTGGGGAAAAGGTTATTTTTGCCCTTTGCCTCAAAAGGGTAAAAGTTCTAAAAAGACTCGCGACTCTACCCAAGAGGGAAAAATTCAACATACAGACCCGAGTCAAAGCCAAGGTGGGGTGTCGGGGAGAAAAGTGAAAATTTGCCTTTTGTCCAAAAGGCATAAAGGTAAAAATGGAAACATGTTTCCCAGCCAACCAAAAGGAGCCACGTGTCTAGATGGAGTTTTAGGGCTGCAGAGGTTTTGAGTTTTTGCATTTTTGCGCAAAGGGCCAAAAGGTAAATTGGGCCATGGACCTAAATTTTTATCCCAATCTAGCTGCCACGTATCCCAATCAAAAGAGGGACCCATTTTCAAGTTGTTTTCCCACCTATTTGTATAGAATCGATGCAAAACTTCAAAAGGGCATATCTTTCGACTCAGGGCTCGAGAGATTGCAAATTTGATATCGCTAGAAAGATCTCAACCTCGTCTACATGCCATGGGAGTTTGAAACTTTAATTTTTGAGAGGGTAGGTGGAAGAAAAATGGAGAAACATCTTCAAGCTTTCAATGCAGGATCATTAGTCTCAACAACCAAATCGGATTCGATCTATTTCCACCGTTTCCTCTTCCTTCAAGGTGCTGAATCAAGGATCGATGCAGTAAAGATGGATTCAGGGGTAGATTTCAGTAGAAAACATTAATAGTGGTGGTTGAGCTTCGACCCATGTTTTCCCGCTTCTCTCTCCCTTTTTCTTCTCTCAGATCGATTCTATAAATACGGGGATAGGATTCATTGTAAAGGGTTGGATATTCTTAGTTTTGTAGGCTCCCTTCTCCTTCTAGTAAAAGGATCTGTGGGGTTCAGGCCTTCCATTAAAACTATAATATGTTTCTACCTTTTGACTATTCTGTAATGAAATGTATCAATCTATTAGAGCAATGAAATATGTTTGTGATCAATCTTAGATACTTCTTGTTTCTTCTACTTCTATCTGATCTCTCGTTACATATATGGTTGTCTGTGTTTGTTTATTGTATGCATTTTATTAGTTTGTGTCAAAGGTAAACTAAGTATTCATCATTCCTTTGGTGCATCACCTAGTAGTTTAGTTATTTCTCATTTCTGTACTCTTTTATCCCTGTCTCCTTGGCAAGTCTTAGACTAGGTATAGATATAGATCCTCTGCAAATCCTCACGTATGCACCTAAACAAAGGAATAAGGAACCAACCTTTAATCTAGAGAGATTTTCCAATTTGCAAGGTCCCACACCTTAGGAAAAGTTCCATGTTATGCAATCACACCAGATGATTCTACCTTAGAAAATAAAATCTTTAGAAATCATTTGGGGTGCTATGATTTTGCCCTGATAGTTTTGGCACACCCGGTGGGACTAAGAAGTCTCCATCTTATTACAGTAGGGATCGATGTACACTTGTTGTGATTCTAGATTTTAAGAAGCTTTAAAATTGTACATCTGGCGACTCCAAAAGAAATAAATCTACTAGTTTCAATAGCCTAAGCTTGAGAGATTCATGAGAAGAACCCGGTCCAGAGAAAGGAAAGAAGGTATATTTGAATACGTGCATCTATCCCCAGGTAGAGATAGGAGAGGAAGAAGAATTCAGAGGTCTCCATCTCCACCAGTTAGAGCTTTATCAACACCTCCTCCCAGTAGACCGTTCATTCAACCAAGAGGAGTGCTCAGACCGATCAGAATGGCTCAACCAAATCCATATGTCAACTTCACTGGTAGTAGTCCACTTGCCCTAAATGCACAAAATCCAGTCCCTATTGCAACATTAAAGAGCATCCCATATTTCACTGGGAAAACCAAACTTCTCCTAGTGACCATGTCCAAGATATTGCCAATGTCTGCACAATCCATGAGATTCATGAAATGGACATTGCAGTCAAGTTACTTACCTCTTCACTAAAAGGGAAAGCTTCACAATGGTTCAGAAGTCTTGAGGCAGGCTCTATTCAAAATTGGAATCAGCTATGCACAACTCTTCATAACCAATTTGGAGAGAAGGGTGATAACTTGTCTTTGCTAGAGCAACTAACAACTATCAAGAGAGCCCCAATGAGTAGCTGACAAACTTCAACCTCAGATTCTAGTAGACCTGGGACAGGATTCCAACAACAGTAAAGCCTACAAATGAAGGTGCATTCTTATACTTTCTCAGGGCTTTAAATTCTGATATCTCTCTGATGATTCAGTCAATGGGGGCACTACATTGCCAGCAACCTA
The DNA here is from genome assembly GCA_018340775.1 of Taxus wallichiana var. yunnanensis. NCBI lineage: Eukaryota > Viridiplantae > Streptophyta > Pinopsida > Cupressales > Taxaceae > Taxus > Taxus wallichiana. The sequence goes on along the minus strand of CM031242.1, from coordinate 519,114,174 downwards.
TAGCCTTTCCATAGGGGCTGAGAACCGTTTGATTCAAGCTGGTAAGATTTCTCCTAGGCCATCCATGCCTCTGTACCCTGAGTTAGGAAACCCAAATACCAGCCAAATGCCTACATTAGCTCCTATACCCACCCCCAGGAATCAAAGTTCAGCTGAAACTTCCACTTCATCATCTAACACCTCTAAAGAGCTTCAAGAAGTGATGAAGCAACTACAAAACCTGGGAAATGAGCTAGTAACCATCAAAAGGTAGTAGGCACAGAGCTCTAGACCATATCATCCTCAGGCTCAATATCAAGCTAGACCCTAGTATCAGCAAAATAGGCCACCACCTTAGACTACAAATCAGAATCAAAATCAAGGATAGCCTCAAGCTGCTAGGCCTTTCAAGTCTTATGATCCAAATACAGCGTCAACATCAAAGGCATTGGTCCCTGCACAGAACAATATGGCACAAGAATATGACTGGTGTTTTCCATGTAGTCAACCACATAACCAATCCATGTGTTTTAATGGTGCTCTAAATCAGGCTCTAATGGTGCAAACTAGTATGCTACCACAAGAATCACGAGAGGGAGATCGGCGATAGAGTCCAACAAATTGAACCTCGAGGAGAGACATTCTAGGCATAGAGAAACTCTGTCAAATTTGTTTCTCGATGCCATTTTTGAGAAGCGAACCTTCTCCCACACCTAGCAAATGTATTTGTGCCTCTATTCCAGAAATGTAATGGTGCATGCAGCACCTTCTAGAGAAATAAAAAAATGTGTTTTGAGGTGTTCTTCAACCCTTTGCATCATTTTGTTGTTTCTCCATGCCTCTCCCTTTCAGTCTTGGTTTTCTATGCATGTATTTCACATTTGCAGGTGCAGGATGTTGTGTTTCATGGATTTTAATGGATGATTTGTAGATGTGGGCGGTTTCACTTTTTTGACCTCAAATCATCTCCATTTTTTATTTCGTTCTCCCTCAATAGAATATCGGCTTCCTTTACTTGGTGTATCACCACTTTAGTTTAGGCTCTATTTTTTCCTCTTTCTCTCTCCTTGGTTCCTTGGAATGGTTAGATTAGGTTAGATTTAGTTTGCCTACACTGGAGTAGCTCGTGGTAGGTAGTTTAGGAACAATAACTAGCTTTCTTTGGAGAGCTTTCCCACTTTTGCAAGGTCCCACACCTTGGGGAAAGTTCAATGTTATGCAATCACACCAAATGAGTCTGCCTTAGAAAAACAAATCCATAACTCATTTTGGGGTGTTGTGATTTTGCACTAATAGGATGGTTAAGGGTATTCACAAGCAAGCAACAAACATGTAACACACACCCTAACTAGTCAAGTGGGATTATAATCAAACTATAAACCGCTTTTAATACCACACACTAATGATGGTGCCATAAACTGGCTCTCAACCTATGTGTTAATGTGGGGTCGGCTAGCAAGTAATCTTAGGGAAAGTGGCCTCCTAGCACTATAGTTTGATTGCAGCCAAAAGGTTGCCTAGTCTAGGATGTATGAGCTCACTAAGAGATTCCCAATATACCTTGCAATACGTGGGGCCCAAGTCCATGTTGCAAGGATGTTGTCTAAGGCCTAGGTATTGGGACGTGGAAGCCCATCACTTCACTCTGCTCTTAAAACAAGCAAGTGCTTAGCCAATAAAGATAGTTTTCCAAAATTTATATACCCCGCCAGAACACGGGGTGTGTCTACATGTGTGGAGATGTGTTAGAGTAGGTATTTACCTTAGCTCATGTTCACCTAGGTACTTTATTTACCTTTATTGTATTTATCCTCACCCACTTATGTGTGTGGATATTTCTTTTATCTTATTTAGATATTAGGAGATATTATCTAGTTGTTAGGTATAGTTCTTTCCTTGATCTATGGTATTGACTAGATCCTTGATGTCTAGTTCTCTCCTAAATCTATGGTCTTGACTAGTTCTTTGATGACTAGTTATTTCCTTGATTTATGGCTTGATCTACGACCTTGATTGGTTCTTAGATTGTTATTCCTTGCCTATTTAAGAAAGGCCCATTCTCAATGTATTGCATTGAGTTCCATAATAATATATGATATTGCTTCTCATTTATTTGCAAAGGTTTTATGTAAAGTTATTCTAATGAATTGCTTTCATCTTATAGATCATGGTGTTTGATTAGCATCTGTGTTCTTGGCTTGGTACAATCTGGTTATCGTTCTTTTCAAGATGAAGCCCATGGTCACGAGACCCCTACTACTATGGAAAGTGTGTGGATGTCACTTCCACATCACGTTGCCCCTATAAAATGAAAATGGGAAAGTTATTCATTTTTATCCTTAAGATCATCCTAGGATGTGAGAGGAGAGCATACATGGTTTTTCCTTCGAGATGAACAAGCAACAAAGGGAAAACACACAAGAAATATAATACAAGAAAATAAATGCTAGATGATAAAATGAAACGATAAAGATTAGTATTTTGATGATTGGGTCTTTAAGAGGAGGCCCTACAAAACAAAGATTAGTAGTTTGATTATAACCCTAAATATATTGGACCAATTGTGCTACTGAAAATGAAGGGTTAGTAGTTTTAGACTGATTTTTATCTTTTGTAAGTGTAGGAAGATGCACATAAAGTGTTAGTAGTTTGGAGCAAGAAAAATATAACTTGATGTGTAGTTAAAAAGACAATATTTAGGAAAATGAAAACCATGAATAAATTATCTTATAAAATATTAAATTAACACTTTCATTGCATATATATTTTCAATACCTTTCCGGGAAAAAATGGAGTCGTTTTGAGTTCGGGATCAAAATTTATGGCTTTTGGAAGGTAGGAAACAAAAGCACTACAACACATAGCATAGGCGTTGAACTATGTAGCATAGGTGCCAAACTATGTAGCATAGGTTCCAATTCATGGAAAAGGTGCCAATTCGAGCATAGGCACAAATTTATGGCAAAGGTGCCATTATGTGTAACATAGGCACCAAAACACAGGTCATATGCATTGTTTCATGTTGGGAACAAAATTTGAGCCCAAAATTTACAAATTTGAAGGTGTAAACAAAAATAAAAATTCTTGAAACTTTGACAGCCTTTTCTAGGGATAAAATAAGATTGGAAATGATGAAAAATCAGGGCTAAGCCCCACGGTGGGCAAAAAAATGTAGTGTTAGAAAATATTAGTTGTGAATGTGAGAAAAACAAAAAAATCTTCCTAATCTAATCCTTCCAAAAATACCTTGGATTGAGAAATAAATAGAGTCACTTGGGCAGCACCTCCCCTTGATTGCCTTGGATTTCTTGATGAATGATGATGGATTGATAGATTGGATTGGAGATGGATTGATGATTGTGGATGATTAAAAAAATAAAATGACAGAGATTTATTATGGATTTTCTAACTTTTTCATCTTAGCTCTCATAGAGGAGAGAGCTCAATTTATAGTTTGTGATAAGGAGGATGGATGGTGAGGATTGATCCAAGTAGGATGAGGATCAATGGTTGTAAATTAAGGAGAGGATTGAAGGATTCTAGAATGGAGAATTCTAGAATTTGAATTCTACAATTTCCATGGAGGAAAAGCTTCCATTAAATTTAAAATTCAATGGAAGGAAAAGTTTAAAGAGGCTCCTAGAAATCGAAGCCTCTAGATTTAGAGGTGTAGAATGCGATTAGTTTTAGGATTTGATTAGATTAATAAAATATTATTAGGGGGTGATTACATGAAAAGGCTAAGTGTGGGGTAGATGTAGAGTAGGTGGGTAGGTGGGTGTAGGAATATTAAATTCCTAGAAAATGTTAATAAGGATTAAGATAGGATAATATGATATAATGATAAAATGGGATATTAGATGAATGATAAAGGGTAAATGTGATAAAAGGGATTAATAATAATTAATCTTGCAATTAATTATTATATGGATTTAAATAGTGATGATGTTAGGATATTTATGGGACAGATTAATCATAATTAATCATGTCAAAATTTTAGATTTCTACAAAATCAATATGTTATATAGAGTTCCCACACACACACACACACACACACACACACACACACACACACACACACACACACACACACACACACATGCGCACGCGGGATTTTCTAATGTATAATTATAAAAAATTAACAACAACATCAAATTTGACATCTATTTGACTATCACATAGTCATTTCAACCTTAAATTTAATATCATAGTGACATGATGCTCTTAATTTCCCAACAAGGATCCCATCGCTCCCAAAAAAATCCAAAATCACCACTAACTCCTTCAGCCAAGAGTCCAATCGAGCCAAATGTACCTGACTGGACTCTTGGTGAAGGATGTTTTTGTGAATATGTAAGTGTTTGTTTTTAAATCATGTCAATTAGGAAGGAAGTTCATATTTGTGTAGGAAAATTTTAACTTTGAATCACGAAAAAATGCGGTGAATTTCATAGGTGATTTAAAAATTAAAATCGTGTATGTAACCAACTAGTTACACAATAAATTCGGTTGGGTGTGCATATCTGACCAATGAAGAGATGTTAAAAAAATAATTCATGTTGTTTTATCACCTACCATGTAATATCCCTACCTGCCAAGTGGCTAACTTGAGCATAAAATAATTACTCAATCGATGCAAGAGGAGAGCATACACAGTTTTTTCTTTGGTATGAACAAGTAAAAATGGAAAACACACAAGAAAATAAATGCTAGATGATAAAACAAAACGACAAATATTAGTAGTTTGATGATCATGTCTTCAAGAGGAGGCCCTACAAAACAAAGATTAGTAGTTTGATTATAACCCCAAATGTCTTGGACCAATCGTGCTACAAAACAAAGGGTTAGTAGTTTTAGACTGATTTTTATCTTTGGTAAGCGTAGGAAGATGCACACAAAGTGTTAGTAGTTTGAAGAAAGAAAAATATAACTCGATGTGTAGTTAAAATAACAATATTTAGGAAAATGAAAACCATGAATAAATTATCTTATAAAATACTAAATTAACACTTTCATTGCATAGATCTTTTCAATACCTTTCCTGGAAAAAAATGGAGTTGTTTCGAGTTCGGGATCAAAATTTATGGCTCTCGGAAGGTAGGAAACAAAATCGCTACAACACATAGCATATGCGCTAAACTATGCAGCATATGTACCAAACTATGTATCATATGCACCAAACTATGTAGCATAGGTGCCAATTCATGGAAAAGGTGCCAATTCAAATCATAGGCACCAATTTAGGGAAAAGGTGCCATTCTGTGCAGCATATGCGCCAAAACACAGGTCATAGGTATTGTTTCGTGCTGGGGACCAAATTTGAGCCCGAAATTTACAAATTTGAAGGTGTAAACAAAAATAAAAATTCTTGAAACTTTGACAACCTATTCTAGGGATAAAATAAGATTGGAAATGATGAAAAATGGGGTAAGCCCCATGGTGGGTGCCAAAAATGTAGTATTAGAAAAGATTAGTTATGAATGTGAGAAAAACAAAACAAATTATCTTCCTAATCTAATCCTTCCAACAATACCTCAAATTGAGCAATAGATAGAAAGGGGGAGAGAATCAATACCTGCACTTACCAAGAAGATGTAATGCTCCTCCTTTATTGTGTTATATTGGTGTTGGTTGCTTCAGATTTTGCGTAGTCACTTGGGAAACACCTCCCCTTGATTGCCTTGGATTTCTTGATGAATGATGACGGATTGATAGTTTGGATTGGAGATGGATTGATGATTATGGATGATTAATGAAATAAAATGAGAGATTTTTTATGGATTTGATAACTTTTTCATCTTAGATCTCGTGGAGGAGGAGAGCTCAATTTATAGTTTGTGATAGGGAGGATGGATGGTGAGGATTGATCCAAGTAGGATGAGGATCAATGGTTGGGGATTGAGGAGAGGATTGGAGGATTTTAGAATGGAGAATTCTAGAATTGGAATTTAAAATTTCCATGGAGGGAAAAATATTCCATTGAATTTGAAATTCCATGGAAGGAGAAGTTTACAAAGGATTCTAAAAATAGAATCCTCTAGATATAGAGGTGGAGAATGTGATTAGTTTTAGGATTAGATTGGGTTAATAAAATATGATTAGGGGGTGATTACATGGAAAGGCTAGGTGTTGGGTAGATGTAGAATAGGTGGGTAGGTGCGTGTAGGAATATTAAATTCCTAGGAAATGATTATAAGGATTAAGATAAGTTAATATGATATAATGATAAAATGGGATATTAGATGAATGATAAAGGGTAAATGTGATAAAAGGGATTAATAATAATTGATCTTGCAATTAATTATTATATGGATTTAGATATTGATGATGTTAGGATATTTGTGGGACAGATTAATCATAATTAATCATGTCGACATTTTAGATGTCTACAAAAGTAATATGTTATATAGAGATCCCATGTACACAGACACACACAGACACACACATATGGGGGAGTTTTCTAATGTCTAATTATAAACAATTAATAAAAACATCAAATTTGACTATCACATAATCATTTCAATCTTAAATTTAATATCGTAGTGACGTGATACTCTTAATTTCCCAACAAGGATCACATCGCTCCCAAAAACCAAAATCACATCTAGCTCCTTGACCAAGAGTTCAATCAAGTCAAATGAACCCGAGTAGAATATTAGCTCAAGGATGATTGTGGTGAATATGTTTGTTAGTTTTTGAAATCATGTCAATTAGGAAGGAAGTTCATATTTATGTAGGCAAATTTTAACTTTGAATCATGAAAAAATGTGGTGAATTTCATAGGTGATTTAAAAAACTAAAGTCATGCATGTCATTGACTAGTTACACGATAAATTCGATTGGGTGTGCATATCAACCAATGAAGAGATGTTGAAACAATCATTCATGTTGTTTTATCACCTACCATGTAATATCCCTACCTACCAAGTGGCCAACTTGAGCATAAAATAATTACTCAATCGACACTTTAATCACATTTCTCATACCTCATGTTTACTTATTTCATACCATGCAAGATCTTTACCTACAAAGCGACCTACACCACTTTTATTGAGCATGTCACACCATATTACTATCATCATGTAGCTCTCTTGCAACCACGCCTTCACTTTGTCGATGATCCCCCCTCTTATGGCAACCTAAGGAAGGAATTTTGAATTTAGAAAATATCAAGAGAATACTCCCTTAATTAAATTTTAATTTTTCAAATTTTGGGGGGAAATAGGGAATTGTTTTTGTCTCACGATAATTTAGAGGCAAACATTGTAACATCATCAAAATTTCAAAAATATACCCCTTATCAATTTTTACAAAATAGTTTAAATCTATCAATGGTTTTAAAAAAATATATACCTATAGGTCATAGGAATTGAGTTATATAAAAAATCCCAATTTGAAAATTACATACATATTATGAAGAGTTGTAACTATTTTTTTTTCTATGCTCATATGAACATGTTTTTCTACTCCATAAAATAACTCCTTAAATTATCCGTGGAAACACAAAATTTTATTTTCACTCACATGACCCTAGAGAAATTCCCTAACACTTATCTTAGCTAGGTTTTTGTAAGAAACAAGTGTGAAACCTAGGGTTATATTCGAAATTAAGTTTATCAAGGTATGAAAAAGTGAGAAAATAAGTGACACTAAAAACCTAGATCTTAATCATTCACGGGCCTAAGACCGTACAAATAGGTCGGTTTGTAATATGTGGTCCTGGAACTTGTTTCCTACATGACTACATTCGAGGCATAGTTGATATATACAATTTCTAGACTCTGCATTTGTTCCAGTTTTACTAACGACGCAACTTGAAGATCTTTTGAACTAGCTAAGTCACTCCTATTATTAATTGTAATTTCACTTCAAATTGTACATGGCTTATTATACTTGTGTATATTCTCCTTATCTATTTGAAATACAAATTTGAATGGATTTAAAACAAATTACATTATATTCAGTCCTCTATATCTAATTAAAGTTAAAATAGGGTCAATACAAGTACCTTATTAGTTAAGATGGTGCCACTACGAAGTTAGGTTTGAAAATTCATTTATTAATGCACTACTCATTAAGGTCAATAAAATTTACAATTTATAACACGTTTAACTTACAATGAAATGTGCATTTATCTTCTTATAATTTGTCACACATACAAGGTTTGACATTATAATTTTATTATTTCTTTGCAATTAATTTGTTACATAATTGTAATATATATTTAGCTATTTTGAATTTCAAAAGATCTCGCTTTAGGTTAGAAGAAGTTATAATGATGGGATAATAGCCTAAATACAACTAAATAATTGGAATTTAATTTAATTTTAAATTAAACTTCTTATCATTAGCTTTTACCCTAAAGACTACTCTTCGACATCTAAATAAAATAGAGAAATAAATAGTTTTCACTCTACTATAAGTACTAAAGATAATTAATATTTAATTTTATATTTTTAATACTAATAAATTTTCAAATTTTAATAACACTAAATCCAGTTTTACACAACTAGAGCAACAAAAATCCTACCCATGAGTCGATGGTTGGTAACGACAAAAGATTAAAATATTCTAAAATAATAAAAACATGTGTTATTTACAATGGTATATTCTACTGCAAGCACATTATTACATACAACTTGAATATAATGTTGGAATATAGTTTATGGTATTGTTTGGTTTTCCCAATTGATTGACACTAAATGATATATGAACATATCATACTATGCACTCACATTACTCTTAGTAACAATGGACTCATTTTTACATGGTATATTTGTTGCTTCCAAGTATACTTTTTGAGACAATTTTTTATTTATTTTTCCCAAAGATGATTATCTCACACTATGTCATGACCTAATACTTGTATGTCTCCTCAATATTCATATAATTTTCTAAAGTTTCTATTTCGACAATAAAATTCCTTCTTCGTTATATGGAAAGTCCACTTTGCTCTGCGAGGCGATTCAACATTCAAAAATCACTAGAAGACAAATTCCATGTTTTGGTCTACATAAGGTATTGTACCAAATGTTAATTTTATTTAAGTAAATTGGTTTATTTAAGTTCTTATTGATTTAACAAAAATAAACTTTTGTAAAACCATAATTGTAGAATAACCGATAGAAACAATGAAGTATAACTACTAGATATAATTTGATGCAAACAATAAGCTAATAAAATATGAAACCCTAAGTGTAAGAGAGAGGAAAAATACTTAGTTGATTTGTGCTTGATCTGGGAACTAATCTGGACTAGAAAACTAATGAATAGAAAGATAAAAGTGTCACAATTACTCAAGATAAATTCTGGAATTGTTAGACAGGGCTGGACTAGGGCATCTAGATTGGGTCAAGGGTGTTTGGGTGTCATAGTTTGCTACTAGGTGCATCGATTGTGAAATTGGTGGGAATCTAATTTTTCTTGTGCCACACGAGTGTCATTGATAGTCATTGTTAGTCATCCGTATGTCACACCTTGATCGGCCGAATGTACCTATAACTGTAAAAGAGATGTCCACTTCCCTTCCTATGTTATGTATGTAGAAAATGCAGTCCCTTATCCCTTGAATGGATGCTAGATGGATGCCTTTAGTGCTCTTTAATGCCTTTGGATGCAAGCTTAGGTGATGATAATAGATGCTTAGAGCTTGGTCCTTTATTTTGATCACATAGCTATGTATTTATATGATTCCCTTGGTTGAATTTGTAATTAACAACTGGAAGTCCGACCCATACAAAAATAATATGCCCAAAAGATAAAAGAGGCCCAAAAAGAGTTAGTAAGGTGAAAAGAGGTCAAGGGCACCCAAAGGGGACAAGGACACCTACACATTGGCGTCCTATCTAGGGGATGGTATATGAAGTCATGAAAGATAAGCAAGTAAATTACCAATTGGGTTATAGGGTGTGTAAGACCAAATAAAAAATATGAAAGACATATAAAAAGACCAAAGATAGTTGTCAATTACTAGTTTTCTCGCTTAGGAATCATGTAAATGCTAGTATGCTTTTAGGACCTATAAATGTACCCAAGTGTGTGATTTTTATCTATATTTACCCCCACTTTATGTTGTTTAGTGAATACTTGATAACATAAATTAGTTAGAAGATGTGTACCTTTTGTTCTGTAGAGTGTGATGGCAATAGTGTGCCGAAGAGACAAGTGAAAGCGTGAAGTGATAAAAATGAAGCATGGAAATTAAGAAAGAGGAAGTGATCCTAGGAGTGAAGCATATTATGTTATATCGTGGTGTACTTGTTTTTGTGCTTGATGTAGTAATTCTTGTTGTTGCGTATTAAGGACGAACCTGCAAAAGAAGAGAGAAAGAGTAGTCAAAGTCATGTTTATGAAAACTCTGTAAAAGTATGTAGAAGTGTGTAAAGGTATGTAAAAGGAAAGTGTGCACCTGATATATCGAAGTGTAAAGGATATAAAATGTCCTAAAAATGATGTGAAGAGTGAGTTTTTTTGGGTGATATCACTCCAAGAGTGAGTTTTTGGGTGATCTCACGCTAAGTGTGAATTTTTTGGGCGATCTCATGCCATGCCAGAAGGGTGTTGGGGGGAGAGGTCTAGTGTTACTCTCCTTCCATGACTGCTTCCTAAATAAAAACCACTATGGATGGTGTGTCCCTGTTTTGTTCCGAGATATACCGAATTAGTTCTGAATCTGTTCCAAGTTGTTCTTATTACAATGGAGATAGAATGCATTTTGTTGTTGGAGGATTGTGCCTATACTGTAAACACTACTTTGTGAGCTATTGTGAACTATGTTAATTTGAGAAAGTAATTGTATCTTTCCCCGGGACATAGGTACCCAAGGGAGGTTAGGAGCACCCAGGTGTTAGTGTTTAAATCTAGGCACTGGTGTCTGTGTTGAACTAAGGACCCAAGTCAGATTCTAGGTTGTTTCTATAATTGTAGCTTTGTGTTGATTTTGTATTGTGCATATCCATGTTGTAGCTCTGAGTTGTTGTATAGGGTGACTGATTCACCCAATGTATGCCCCCATTTGGGGTGCATGTCAGTGATAGGAGCATGTGGTCTAAAGGAGAGGACCAGGCTGATTTAAAGTGAATACCTCGGGGGAGGGAATGTGCATGGTAAAGACCAAGACACATGCAAACAAGGTGGCTAGTAACATGTTGTAGTAGAAAAGTAGCAAGCATGTAATGTAAGACAAATTAATCAAGCAAGTAGACAAGATAGATTGTGAAAAGTGGGTTTCATACATGGGACATTGCTCACAATGTCACAAGACAATTAGGGCTGAAGTGGCCAAAAGTATATAGTGTGCATATAAGACAAAGGGCATAGCCCACAAATAATAACATACAATGGAAAATAATGTCAAGCAAAGTGTAATAGACAACCATGGTGGTATATAGTCCTATAAAGCAAATCTTGCACATGAAGCACCCGTTAGCATGTTAGAAAGATGGAAAGTATGTCAAGACATGTATGTATCAATAGAATAAGTAGTTTGATAGTAGGAGTAGGAAGTAGTATAAAATGAAATAATAATACATATAATGTGTAAGAGTAGTAAATGTAGATGCCCCTAGGAACCTCGGTGGGATTGGTAAGAGGTACAGTGCCATTGGTAAAAGGTACAGTACCAAGCATCATTGATGCATGTAAATATCTATAGGAAGTATGTATTTACAACTAAATACCAAGTGAACGTGCATGTGTATGTGATAAATATAATGACATACTAAGTATTCATCTAGCATGGAAATAAAGTGTACATGTAAGTATAAGAAAGCAAGAATAAGTGCAACCAAGATATGCAGTATGTTGTGTATGAGTGAGATGGAATGGTATGCAATGTGAATGTGATAGGAGAAGCGTGCCCCTAGTGGATGTGTATGAATATGAGATGAGGTTCATTTATAAAATACCCCTCAACAATCAAGAATGAACCATAGAACAAGAGTGTGTCATCAAGAAATGGTTTGAAAGTGAGATGCTAGAAAGATGTATCATGAAGCACAGAGCATGAAGAGTGAATGATGTGAGGTTCATTTCAGATTTAGACCCTCAATAGTCAAGTATGAACCATGGAACTAGAGTGTGTCATAGGGTAATATGTTGTGTGATAATGGAATGCTAGAAAGATGTATCGTGAAGCACGAGCATGAAATGTGTAGTGTGTGAGGTTCATGGATAATGTCATCAATAGTCAAGTGTGAACCTTAGCACAAGAGTGCAATGTAGGGTTGCAACAATATAATGCATGCATCAAAGGGTTTGAAAGTGCTTGTAAAGATCAGACATGAAGCGAAATTATTAAATATGAGTGTAGATGCTAGAGACAATTTATAGTGATAGAAGGGTGGGGGAACGCTATGCCCCCAAGTGTGTCAATGATGAAGAGCTATGTGACGATGTAAGAAAGACATTGTCATTGGTGATGGATTTTGAAATGTATCATAAGAAAGCATATTGTTATCACAATGGTAGGTAGGAGCAAGAGTAGGATCAGGGTTGGATTTTGGGTTGAAAGGAGGAATTCGAAAGAGGCCATCTAGAGTTTTTGGTCTTGCTTAGTGAGTGGTTTCTTGTTTGGGATTCGTAATGCCATAGAAGACTTGAGAGGAGTGGTTATACTGACTTTGAGAGGAAGTTTCTTAGTTAGAGTTGGTAATGTTGTAGATGACTTAGTAGGAGGAGGTGATGGAGGACTGACCTTGAGAGGTGATTGTTTAGTTGGAGTGGGTTGTATAGGTGGTGCTTGAGTGACCGAAGAAGGAACATTAGAAGTGATGGCATGATTCTCATTAGACATAGATGGATCAGATTTAGAAGCCCAATGTAATGTAGAAATTGGAGATGAACATGTAGCAACATTTTGTGTAGCAAATGAGATGAAACCATAATGCTTAAGGTGGCCAATTTGTCATTTAAGATCATAGAAATCATTTTCATTATGTCCATTAATTTGATGATAATTGCAAAATGGGAGACCTTGATAGTTAGCAAGCCGATAAGGAGGATAGTAAGCGAGTATATGGCAAGTTAATCAATTGATGAATGAGAAGTTGAGGAAGAATATATTATTGCCCAACATTTGAATCAAACATGAGAGGTGCGGGTAGTGACAAGTCTTGGGGTTCACTGACATGAGCATATGTAGAAGACATAGAAGTGGGATGAGATGTAGAAGAAGTACTAGCATTAAATTGAGAAGTAGCCCTAAGATGTTGAATTTTAGTTGTGAGAGATGTGATCATGGATTCCATATCCTGAATTTTATCTTGAAATAAAGAATATAAATCTTGAATTGATTTGCAAATGGATTGATTGACATTAGGGCTAATAAAGTCATTAGAAATACAATCAAAGATGGCACTTAATTATGAACGTGACATATCACTAGGGAGATACATGGTGTCTCAGATTTTTTGAAGAACAATTGTGCAAGGTGGATGAATTTGAAGTAATTTATGCAAAGATATTTGAGAAACCTTAGGAGCCATGAAGAAAAGGAAATGTGTAAAATAAGGATCCGAAAGATCGATCATGAGTGGGGTTCACCAAATGATTTTTTTTTAAAAGCTTTTGGTAAACCCTAATTGTAGAGTAATTGATAGAAACAATGAAGTGCAGTTGTTAGATACAATTTGACACAAGAAATAAGCTAATAAAATATGAAACCCTAAGTGTAAGAGTGAGAGAGAAAAGGACTTATCTCGATTTACGATTGATCTGAACTGATATAGATTGAAAAAGGCTGATGAATAAAAAGATAACAGTGTAGTAATTTCTCAAGATAAATTCTAGAATGCTCGAGCAGAGTTGGACTAGGGTGCCTGGACTAGGTCAAGTGCACTTCAGTGTCAGAGTAAACTATTGGACACTTGTGACTGCGAAAGTGGTCAAAATCTAATTTTTCTTGTGTTGCATGAGTGTCAATGATAGTCACACTTTGATCGTTGGATGTTAACCTACAAAAGAGATGTTCACTTCCCCTTCCTATGTTGTGTATGCAGAAAATACAGTCCCTTGTCCCTTGAATGGATGTTAGATGGATGCCTTTAGTGCTCTTAGATGCCTTTGGATGCAAGCTTAGGTGATGATAATAGATACTTAGAGTTTGGTCCTTTATTTTGATCACATAGCTATGTATTTATATGATTCTCTTGGTTGAATTTCGTAATTGATAATTGGAAGGATAGCCCATAAGAAACTTAGATTCCCAAAAGATAAAAGAGGCCCAAAAAAGTGAGTAAGGTGGAAAGAGGTCGGAGCGCCCGGGGGACGAGGGCGCCTGGCGCTGGTGTCTAAAGTTGTAAAGATAAGCAAGTAAATTACTTGAATGGGTTGTAGGGTGTGTAAGAACAAATAGAAAATAAGAAAGACATACAAAAAGGCCAAAGATAACTCACAATTACTAGTTTTCTCGCTTAAGAATCATGTAAATACTAATATGCTTTTAGGACCTACAAATGTAACCAAGTGCATGATTTTTGGCTATAACTATCGAGCTACATGAATATGTGTGTAGTCCTCCTTTATGGTTTTTCGTTGTGTTATTTTTTATCAATACCCATTTACTTGAATTTCATTGCTTGGAGAATAATGAAATTTTACTCTCTTATTTTGCAATAATATTTGAGGCCCAGGAAAATGATCTTGAACAAGATTTTTGAAAAGCTATTTTTGGAAAGTCCCAAAAATATATTTTTAGCATTTTTTCAGCAACTTTTAGTATTTTACAATTTTGACGATCTTCAAAGCATTTATGGAGTTTGGATGTTAGTAATGATGAAAACAGGGTAATCAGCATTAAAACTTCTCTTGTCAATTTTGTTTCGTCATCTTTCCAATTTTTCTCATGGTTCACAAATCCGGTCATCAAGTTAGGAGATATGACCATAACAAATAACACTAAATATAATAATAATAATAGGACAAATTTCGATTTTCTCCTTCTATCTTTTTGAACCCATCCCTAAGGTGGCTATGAATGGTATCCATGTGGGATGACCTTTTGGTTCCCATATGGCACCAAGGTTCATTTTAAGAAGACCCCTCTGAAAAATTACTTTTGAATCATTGGCGAATCTCAAAAATCGACTTTCGAATCATTGGCGAATATTTAAAAAAATGTTTCGTGGCAAAGGACGTTTTGGAAAGTTTTTGGGTAGGTTGGTTGGGAGTTTCCGTTGGGTAGGAAGTTGGTCAGATAGGTTGGTAGGGTTTGGGCGGGTGATGGTTAGACGAATAAGAGTTGGACCAAGGTGGGTTGGACGAGTGAGGGGTTGGATGACTATTGGGCGGGTGGGGTTGAACGAGTGAGGGGTTGGATGGTTGAGGGTTGGGCGGGTGGGATGGATGGGTGAGGGGTTAGATGACTAAGTTTTAGGAAGTCAAGTTGGACAATCAAGTGGTTGGATGGCCAAGAGGTTGGACGGTGGGTTAGGCAGGCGAGGGGTGGACGGTTAAGGGGTTGGATGGCTACGTGTTGGACGGATGAGGTTGGACGGCTAAGGGTTGGATGGGTGGGTTGGACGGGTGAGGTGTTGGATGGCTAAGGGTTGGACGGGCGAGGGGTTAGACGGCTAAGTGTTAGACGGGTGAGGGTTGGGCGACGGCTAAGGTTGGATGGGCGGGGTTGGACGGTTAGGTTAGACAAGTGAGGGGTTGGATGGTTAAGGGTTAGTTGGGTGGGGTTTAGATGGTTGAGCCTTGAGGTGTTGGTCGAATAAAGGTTGGGTGGGTGGGATGGATGGCAAAGTGTTGGTCAACTAATGGTTAGATGGTATAGAGTTAGATGGTTAAGGCTTGGGCGGAGGGTTGGGACGGTGAAGGTTTAGTCTTGTGGGCTAGGTGGCTAAGGGTTGAAACTTGAGTCGTAGCAGCCACCATGACTAGCCAATAGTTTTCCACCACGTGTCCTTTAAACCATACAGACCCCTATAAATACCCCTTCAAGGTTCATTTATTCACTTTTCTATGAAAATTTTTGTGCTCTAAGCTCTCCAATCTTCAAACTTCTCCCAAATTTCAGCAATGGCTAGCACCACATCTATTCCTACACCCAAATTTCAATACAAAAACCTCATGTGCCCATAGATTGTAGCTCTACTAAGAGCAAAAGACACACAAAAGGATTGGCTCGAAAAATCATAATTTATCGGGCTTATGGACATGCCCCAATTCAATACTGATACTTGGTCCTTGATTACCTTCTCGTCTCTTACAACAAGAGTGATGGTAAAAAAAAATTCTCCTCGTACATCCAAGATGTCATCAAATTTCTTTCTCAATTGAATCTGAGGACATACATCGGTTAACAGGTTTACCATTCAAAAATAAGTCGACTGTTACTACAAAGGTTGTCCTTACAAACGAAGACAAAAAGTTTTTGAAGTCTAATTACAATGTATAGGTTGATGGTAAGTTAATTATTTTCAAATGCTTTTTTCTTAACATTCTTGGACCACCCAAGGCTCTAACGTTCTTATCTTATGTAGCTCCTCTTAATTGTTCATCAAGAGGCCTTCTTCTACAAGATATTACAAGAAAATTCTTTATTACGATTGCATCACTTTTTCAGGCCGAGGATTGTATTATAGGGCATATCTGCATACATTACAGTATTGGGCAATTTAATATTTATTGCGGACACTAAGAAGGCAACAATTTGATTGGTGCGATTATTTGTCCACCGAATAAAAAAACAAATGTCTCACATGCCCATAAATCCAATCAATCTGATAAATCCAGGACTATATTCTCTTGTTGCAATTATATTCTTTCTTTTTATTATGAAGCGTACTATGAAATTTCGCAAGATAAAATTCCAACTGCAATCAATGATCAAATGATTGGTCTTAGTCTCGAAGAACAACATGTAACAGTTACTTTTACTATTTACTTGTTATAAGGATTTCAAATTCAATATTTTTGAATAAAATAATAATTATAAGATTTTATTTTGCAGAGAAAAATTATAGCTACAACATCTCATAAGGAGGCAATTGCTAGAGGTAAAGCCCCTCCAGAGGTCTCTGTTGATTCTGACATGGATTCAACAGAATCAACACCAGTAAGACCTCCTCATCAAAAGTGACCTCGGGGGTCGATATGCGCATCACATTTAACTTCAGGTATGAAGTTATCTTTTTATAAATAACTAATCCAAACAATTAATATAGATTATGTATGTACTACTATATTTTATTATTTCCACTATTCTTTTCTACATTTATTGTATTCATAAACTACTGAGTTTGATGATGAAGATCAAACTCATTCCAGGTGTGAAGATCGAAATATCACGATTGTGTCTTTGTCTATGCAAGGTATATTGTAATGTATAATATTTATCATGTTTTATTTCCTTACAATTTGTTAGCATTTACAAAGCACAAACATAATATTCTAACAATTTTTGTTTGCTTCATGCAGTAATACACCTTTCTGGCACATTGTTATTGCAATGAGGCCACCAATACCTCCAACACGTCCAATCCAAAAAAAAAGAAGAACTTCAGGAAATAATATAAGGTTTCCTGCAGAGTCAGCAGGAACAGTTCATCCTGCTACCACAAAATTTCTTGGACTGTCACTAGGTGGTGTTTTAAGTGTAATAGCCACACAACTTTTCAACAACATCACCCTTGACGAGGAGTATTTGGGCTTCGAAAGTGGTGATGCAGACAAGGGTAACTATTTTGACACCCACGATATGATTCAATCTACTCTGCCTCAACCACAAAAAAATGTGCATGTAATACAGGGAGTGACTCTCCTCCTCCTCCAAGAAATGCTCCACAAATAGATGATGAAAAGACACATTTTATATTATAAAATCTGATATCATATAGTATGGGGGCAATAATTCAAGAGGTTGTAATGTTTGATGTGGATTTGGTGTGGTCTTGGGAGAGGAGAGCTAAAATTTTGATAAAAGAAATAAATACATGATACCATAATCACACTCAAAGGCATTCATTGTTCATTGTCGTATGCAGAGCCAACCAACATGGCAAGATGTTTTTCTAAACAAAGCTCAGTCAGGGACTATTTCATATAGTAATGATTACAATGATGAAATTATAGACATGATGTTAAACATGTTGGAGAATCTCAATGTTGAAGCACATGCCTACTGCAATAAATGGGATAAAGACAAGACAAATGTTTTAATAGCAAATCTTGAAAAAAGAAAAAGCTGTTGTGAGTGGGATTTTAGTTTTACATGCAAAATCCTAATATTATAAGCACTGCAATATATATTTTTATTTTATCTAATAGACTAAAAATTTAATATTTTTGTTTTCAGGAAAAATATGAAAATTTAAAGAAAGAAGCAGTTGTATTTGAAGCACATTTGAAGAATGCCCACAAAATCCTGAATTCATTTACACAGTTGAAGGAAAAACTCATTGTTATAAATAAATAAAATAATTAATTGAGAAGGATAATAACAGAGCATAAGATGGATCCGAGAAGTCTTACTAAAGGAAAAGACAGAGACACATATGCAACACTTTTTCTTTCGGAGATGTAGCGAGGGAGGAGCTGAATATTCTAGAAAATATCGATACCGCAACACGAGATCTGTAGGCATCAAGAGTTATAACAGAGATAGCTTTGTACATATGCAATATATTCCTCCGCCTCTAACACAAGAAAAAGAAAAACTTCACTGCAACATAAAATAAGATATGTTAGTAAAGTTCACCATGTGACAGGTGTGTTGTCACAATTCCGACACTGGCATAGGAATTAAAAGATAGTGGTCAACCCTTTTTTAGTTTTATTCTGTGTGGCAGACGTAAGGACAACTATGATTTTGAATCACAGGTAAAAAAGAGGATGACCTTGTAATGTGTCCTTCTGATGATAGAACTTGTCTGAAAGCTTTGATATGTTATGACAACCCCCTTTTTGGAATTGTATTGGCCGATAATGCTTTATGAATTTTTACTTTTCTTCATAAAGTAATCTTCCACATGAGAGATCAATTTCAAAAGAACTTTGGAAATTAGAATTGTATAATGATATTTACTATGTGTTGTTAATACAAACTATGTTTATTTTTTATTTTTATGTAAATGTTGCTTAAATTTACTTGATTTTGTTTCTTTAAAATATTTACATTTCTGATTTGTTATAGATGTAAAATAAATCAATTAACAGATATAAAAGACAAATGTGTCCTTATTTCAGTCTGAATTTGAAAACCAAATATAAAACACAAATGGGATAATTGAAACATATAATGACATTGTTCCAATGGCAAAGTTGTAATCTCTGTATGAAATAAATCAATACTTATTACATAACATTATTGTAATGAAATCTATGTGAATTGGAACAGTCTTGGAGCAACGCTTTCATTTGTGTCTTGGAAATCAACTATAGCATGATCTGTGGATGTGTCTCGATCCCCTGGGTCAGGTAGAATATTACTAACTCCTCTTCTTTCTACTAGTGAATTCCACAATGCTAGTGCTCTATCATAAGGAAAAGACTCCACTGAGTAACGTGAAACATACAATCTGAGATAGATTTCTAGATTCCTATCCAATCTGTTTCAAACTTTTGACTTTAAAAAGAATAGTGCACTAAAAACCCTCTCATCTTTCACTAAACCCAGAATCATTATTTAGCAGAGCTCATACAACTTAATAAACTCACTCAAATCTTCACTTAGAATACTACTGGAATAGATATCCTTCCAAATCCTATTCATGGCACCGTAATCCTGTGGGTTTTGTAGAAGCTAAACTTTTCGTATCATAGTATTAGCAAAATCCGTTGACTGTGAACTAAGTAGTTTTCTTTTCAAAATACCTTCTAAAGAAACTTCATTTATCTCTTCAATCTTAGATAAATGATCAGTTAGATCACCCATGTTTTTGATAAATAAAGGACTGATAAATGTATAAGTTTTGCCGCGTAACAAATTCCAAAACTACGGATTTACAACTCCCATTGCTTCAAGTATTTTATCATTTTTGAATATTTCTTAGATCTCTTTAGCTAATGATTCAGATATCTTTCTCAACTTATTCCTAGTTTCCATTAATACTGCATCATATAAATTTTGTGTCACTCATACTTCTTCCATTTCGAGTTAGCCATATTAACTCTTTTTGGAATGTATAAAGTGGAATCTCTCTTCCATGTGTTATTATACATAGATGATCATGTATATTGTACTTTAAGAAGCACCTAGAATTTTTCAAATGTTAATTCATTCTAGTTTTCAAAAGCAGCACCAAAAATCCCATCAAAAATATATAAACTTTCTAGACTCCAATAAACACGTCTTCTAAGTCTTATGAAGTCTGTAATGTAGAAAGACCGATCTTGTGCATGCTTCGTTAAAATATTAAGCTCCCTCAACATCGGAAAAATACCACAGAGTGTGAGTAAAGTTTATATGTCAATTAGATGACATAATAGATCTTTAGCTTTATCTACATCCTTGCGGTATTTAAACATAAATCATGTCAGTGAAGGATATTCATCAAATATTCTACAGGCAGGTTCATACATAGATATCCATCTGGTATCTACATCTTTAAGAAGTGTTTTTCCCTCTGTCACGGTCCAATAACAAATTTTGAAATTCTAAAAATCTCTTCGGATTGCTAGAATAATAGGCATGCATATCACGTATCAATTCCTCCACTTTATCTACATTTTCAAATGTGCTAACAATTTTGTAGGTGAGATTCATTTTGTGAGCCATGCAGTGGACATCAACCATATACGAACAATAGTTGTCTAAAGTCTAACACACAGACCATTTCTAGCTCCCCTGCATTATAGCCGCACAATCGGTTCGACATAAACTATTTTTTTGCGATGGCAAAGTCATCCATTCCTAGCGATATCCTTGATTTGACACCACCAATTTATATATATATATATTTAGAATTGTAATTCTCGGTCGTTTATGAATTGTTAAGAGGTGTGGAGTCCTTATTTCATTAGCCAATGTGTAAAAATGAATACATATCCATGAAGTATTATTGATGCAGGTAACCTCATCTAATGAAAGGGAAATATACTTTACCTTTTGAACACACGCTTCGAGATCCTCCTTTTCTACAATAGATAGACATTTTGCAATCTCCCGATCATTGGTATCTAACCAATGACATTGAGAACATTCTGTAGACCAAAAAATTGATACAACATTTTATTTTCTCCGAAATCGACATCGGTCTTCCCTTTTCATTATATGAAATACGGTATGGCAAACCGAATACCATTTGCTTGCATTTCTACCTCCATAGCTTTGCTCAATCAAGCTCTATGGTCCCACCTTTTTCATTTATATATTTGATATGTTTTTTTCCTTTTCATACTCTTTTGCATATTTGAAATGTAGACAATCTTTTGCATATTTCCATTTATGCGTTCTGACTATGCTGACATCCTTTAGCTTTTGGGAAATGTATATTTTCCCATGGTGTTTTTCAATTGTGTCTAGTTTGAGTTGCATCATGTGATCCTTCCCTTGTTTCTAACCACATATTTTGCATCGACATTGTGTTGGAACAACATTACAATTTTTAGTGTACATAGGTTCAATAAAATGATATTTTGCAGCCCATTCGAACTAGAATTTCCTTCCTATTGTCCAATTTTCCCTCTTTCTTCTGACACATTTTCTTTTTTTTGGGGATTTAACTTCACGCATCCGATTTTTCAGCAGAAGTATTTTGATTCTCATGTCGCCTTTTTCTGGAAATAGAACTTAGAGTAGAAGCTTCCTCTATTGGTGTACTTTGAGAATTCCATGAATTTTCTTGTACTTCTATGTTATCAAGGGACGAAATGTTTTCCTCAACATATAATGGATCATTGATATCTTTAAATTGATTATTCTATAAAGGTATTTCTAAAACATCTGCGCATATAATTCTATAAAATTGTTATTTAGTATTAATTTTATCTATAGTTAAATTTTTACAGAGTATAAAGAGTTCCAAGAACAGTATGATAAACGTAATTATTAAATTCTATAAGATTAAATAACCAATAAATAACACGTGCCACATACCAATATTTTTAGCTAATGCAAAAACCGACTTCATTTTTTGTGATTTTCCAAAATATCCAAGCAAAGAATTAGCACCCTTTTTTGAACCGCAATTTGTAATCTTCTTGCTCTCCGATTTCTAGTATCCATGACTACTTACTGCGTAGGCCCTTAAGGGCAACTCTTATGTTTGAAGGCTCTAAGAATGGACAGTTTAAGGTTAGATGATATTGGTTGGATGGTAAAGGGTTAGACAACAAAGAAAGGGTTAGGCGATTGAGTCATTAAGTGGTTTGACAGCTCACAGGCAATCCGAGGGGTTAGATGCCTAAGTTATTAGATGGCTTAAGACTTAGGGTCGAGATGACTCGAGATTATACAAATAAGGAGTTGGATGGATCAAGGTTGGACGAATAATAGTTGGACGGTTAATGGGTTAGGCGGCTAGGGGTTGGGCGAATCGAGTTAGACGGATCGAGTTGGACGACTCAGGGTTGGATAGATCATAGTTGGTTGGATCAGAGTTGGATGGATCGGAGTTGGATAGATCAGTGTTGGACAGATCAATGTTGGGTAGATCAGAGTTGGATGACTAAGAGGTTAGATGGATCAGATTTCAGAGTTAGATAGGTTAGGGTTGGATGGCTCAGGTTTGGACGGCTTAGAGTTGGACGACTTATGGTTGGATGGCTCAGATTTCAGTGTTGGCGGCTGAGGATTTTCTTATGTTTACTTCGGTGAATATGCGCATGATATGATTCGAAATGGTGGCGAATTACATTCATAAGATCTTATATATGTGTAAAATCTAGGCAAAACGAATAGTATAAGGGACATGTCGGTCGAATTTTTGGTGAATAAGTTGGCTGCGAACCACATAATATTCACCAATTTGAATTTCCATAATCCTTGATTTTCGTGAGTTTACGAAAATTCACCACTAAAATTTTCCTTGTATTACACCCTTCATATTCTTTTTAGCAGTTATTCATATTCTCCATTATATAGTTATAAATCAACTTGTTTTGAATAAAGAGATAGATCTCCGAGGCATACATCTCTCTTATGGAGTTTTCTAGTTTGTATACATTTTAAATTGTAATTAATTTTTTTATTACAGCTCTTTCATTGTGAATTGATTGTTATAACACATTAAGCACCATCATTAGTGTGTTATCCACCAAGTTGCACCTCAATCCAGATTAGAAAAAATAGGTAACCTAGCCAATTCTATTTACTACTAAAATTTAGAAGTACTTTTCGGATCATGTATATCTATGTAATTTTTCCCCTTTATGATCTTGTGACATATGTATATTTGTCACCTTAACTAAATTGAAATTGAATTTTGTTTATGGTTTTCTTGTTATAATGATGCATTTTGAGGAAAGGAAAGTTTATGATGTGGTGTTTTTTCACTTGTAGATGGGAACAAATATGAAACAAGTATATTTGAAAAATGATTGGATGAGTCTTTGAATAGATGACCAATGATGTGAAAAGAAACTTGAGGTATTATGTCATGGGAGATGTGTGTAGACCTATGTTATTTACTTGCAATATCTCCCTCATATTTCTTATTTTTCCAAAAAAGTCCCTCAAAATGATGCATTCATTTTACCTTTATATCGGTTGTTCTCACTCTGATTTAATTTCAAAATGGTTTGTTAAATTCATAGAGCTCCTAATCATATTTGATACTTCATTGTTTGCATCACATTCAACCTTGCTAGATAAGAGTAATATGTCCTTAAGATGTTTTGAAAAATTTTACAAGTACTTCAACCCACTATCTCATGTGGTGGCTTACTCCCTGTGCTGACATGTGTCCCTTGTGCTTCATTCCCCTTTTCACTTATGACATATCTATTTCACCACTTCCCACTACTATGTCATTCAAACCCTCTACATTATTACACACGCTTCACTCCACAATCCTTAGTCAACATCCCAAAATATACGAAACTTCTATGTCCATTATGCTCTTGCATCATCAATCGATCAAAATATAAAGTTTCATATAATGAAACAGAAATGGATACTCCTTCTTTACATCACACTAGAGGTGAACATATTTACGCCCACATGCAAATGATGTTGAAGCAAATAGTTCATAATTCAAAACTTTAGTAATTTTATGTTCATTTAGAAAATGCGTGATTTCTTTCAATGCTTGATATCTTATTTTAGCATTTTAATTTATATTTTAAAAATAGTTTGTTTTCATTTGAATTATATTATTTTCTATAATTATTTTTGTAGAAATTATATTCAATATCATTTTAGCATATGGGTTTCTAATTTAAAATATGTTTTTTTTTATTTTACATTTAAACACATACACACACACCATAATTGTAATATCATTATTTGATATTTTAAATAATTATATTACAATTATGTTTTTAATGTAGTGAACAAATTTGTTGACTAATTGCATGTTGTAGAGCGATGGCGGGTGAGGGATACAGATTTCACGAAAGATGTGAATCCGGCGGAGAGGAGATTTGGGAGTAAGAACTGGAGCTGGAGGCAAAATCGACACATATGTCGTCGGTATGGGGATCGGGATCCTTGAGAGTCACCGAGAGAAGGGTGTAGGGTGATACCAAAGACTTTTCTCCTTTAGATCAAATGGATTTGGGCCTTTGAAATTCAAAAGGAAACTTCAACTCGGATCCCTTGCATCGTGGTAGAAGGCGCTATAAAAATAACTTCCTGCCAATATTTAAATTTAAAAATTATTTCCCCCTCACTAGTGTGAAAGTTATCCCATTAGGGCTAAAGAGAAATTTGAAATCCTAGGAAATAATATTCCCCAATCCTAAATGAAGGGTCTCCTTCCCCGTTTGATGAATTTGACAGACTCATCTCGCTTCAAAGTTGATTGCTCCATAAATCGCAATCTGGCTTTACCCCAACCGACGTTCCTCTCGAATTGAGTTTCATTCAAACTAAGAAAATGGAGTCTCAGGGAACACTAGGGAACTAGAGGAATGGAAGCTAAAGATAGGGGAAATTTTGGCTTAGGTAGCAAAGAACCTAGGATTGTGAAAATCAAAGAGGAATCGTTGAAGGACTACTAGGATCAAATGGAGAAAAGGGCCCTCATCCAGTAAATTCATCAGGTCTTGGCCTTCACATGAAGATTTAATTTTTTGGATGGGTAAGCATTGGGGCTCGGTTCCATGTCCGAAAATGAGACTGTTTACTAAAGGCTATTTCAGAAGACACCTTTACTGAATGATCGAAGATTGGGAAAAGATATTCTTTGGCGGTCCTTGGTTTTTGGAAACTTTGGCCTTTACTTAAGACCTTGTTCCCCTTTATTCAATCCAACCAAAGAATTGGTAAGGAATGTTCTTCTATGGATTTGATTATACAAGTTCCCTCCTAAATTTTGGGGTGTTGACTCTCTCTGAACAATTGCCTCGGCTTTAGGAACCCCCATTGGAATTAGTGAACATACCAAGAAGCATATTTTTTCCTCTTATGCCCAAATTTCCATTATGGTGGATATCTCAAAGCCTTTTCACCATTCCATTTGAATCTCCTCCCCTTCGAACTTGGATTCAAAAATTTGATTTTGAGTGTCTCCTTTTCCATTGCTATCTTTGCAATAAAAATGGGCATAAACAACACGACGCCTAGGGTTCGAGAAAAATCGAGAATTTGCCAAATCCGGATTCTTTGATAAATGTTGGAAATAAAAACATGGGTGGGACTCTAAACCCCATAGTAGTAGTCCTAATCGGTTGGAAAAATTGAAGGGTCTCAAGATGATAAAAGAAAGGGAAGTATCTTAAACATCCTTTAATAATCTCAGTAAGGAAGAAACGGGAGAGACTACTATTCATAAGGATGCTTCACGATTTATTCATGATCTCCCCCCTCTAGATGAAAAATTCGGTAAAAGCTTCACTCCTAGGTTGGCCTGATGTAGATGGGGATAAAGCTGATGAGATTTGCCTCTTGTAGGAAAGCCTAAATGTAGAAGACTTAGATATCTTCATGAAAGCTTTCAGATTGGATCAATCAGGCTCAAAAACCACAGGCTCGATAGGAAAATGTTTGGTTCAAAATTATCTAAATAAAGAAATAGGGGAACCCGTGGCTATCTCCCAAGTTTCCTCAAATGTCGAAGCTTTGAAATATTAGTCTGATGAAGGTAAAGCTCCCTGTCTCTTCGAAGGCACTTGTCTAGAATTGTTGCTAAAGGCTAGCCAGATACGAGTCCAAGCAAAAGTATTGGGCATAAGTCAAATGGTTTAATTGTCAAGGAAAAAGCCAAGATGAATGTGGATCTTGTCCAACAAAGCACCTTAGAGGATTTTTATGTGGGGGGGCCCTCTTCCCCTGCCTAAGTCGTGATGATTTTTCAAACTTGGAATGTCAAGTGTCTTAACTCCCATGTCAAATGTCACCTGGTCAAGTGGATAAGAGAGGAAAAGAATTTTGGAATAATGTTCCTTTAAGAAACTAAATTTGAACTCAAAAAAGTAGAATTGGCCATAAAATCTTGTTAGCCATCTTACAATTGGGAGGTTGTTGGCTCAGAAGGAGGTTCAGGGGGAATCCTAACTCTTTAGAACCCAAAATTATTCACAGTCATCTAATTTCTAAATCTTCTCAGGGAATCAACCTAGAATTTTTGATCTTCTCTCAAGTATCTCCTTTGTGGTCTCTAATGTGTATGGGCCTATGAGCATTGTAAAAAAATGGACTATTGAAAGCTTTGAAATCCATCGAGAATCCAATTTTAATGCAAATGGATTGTTGCGGGTGATTTTAACACCATTTTAAACCCTAGGGAAAAAAGGGGAGCACAACCATCTCGGTAAGCTCATTAATCATTTCTGTTGTAATATGGCGTTAATTGATGTTGTCCCCAAAAATTAAACTTTCACCTGGTCTAATCGTTGATTTAGCTTGGGAGCCATATCGTAAAGGCTTGATAGATTTTTATCGGTCTTGAATGGAGTTTGGAGAACTTCCAATTTTAGCTTCAGATTCACTCTTTTACGGTTCAAACCATTATCATGTTTCCCTTTCATTAGACATAGAAAGAAATCTAGTTGGTTTTCTATTCAAAATGGAGTTTATGTGGTTCTTGGATCCTTCATTTGAAGAGAATCTTTGAAAGGTGGAAGGCCAAATTTCCTAGTTGTAAATGCCTACTAAAAAGATGCAACATGTAAAAGTTATGGTCAAGTCTTGGAATAAAAAATCCTCTGGGAATTTGTCTGAAAATAAAGTAGAGGTGACAGAGGATCTCCAAGCTATTCAAGAAGTCATGCTCAAAGAAGGTACCTTTGACTTCCTTCTTGAAATTGAAAAATATCATGTGGACAAGCAAAATCAAATATTGAAAATGGAAGAGGTATTTTGGAAACAAAAATCCATAGTTAGTTGACTTAAAGAAGGCTACAGGAACACCAAATTATTTCATCTATCAACAAAAATTCAAAGGAATTTCAACCGAATCGAGCAACTTTCCTCTCCCCTTCGGAAGAGAAATAATGGATTTTGAAGAAATAAAGCCAAAAGGTTCTTTTAAACAATGAAAATGAATTCAATCCTATGGTTGCTTGAATATTTCTTATAAAATATCCCAAAGTTGATCTCACCTCTTGAGTGTTATGTGCTTATGAGGGTAATCTAAGATGAGGAAGTCAAGAATGTTGTATTTCATCTCAGGGAGCATATAAAACACCTAGGTGATTGGCTTCTAAATTGGATTTTTTTCAAACATTTTGGCACATAGTTGGAAAAGATGTTTGGGAAGTTGTAGAGGAATGTTGAAAATGAAAAGTTGTCTTTATGGGGTGGAACTTCACTTTCATTTCTCTCATCCCTAAAAAGGAGGCCCCTAGATATTTTGATGATTTCAGACCCATTGCTTTATGTAATGCTATTTACAAAATAGTTTCCAAAGTTTTAGCTAATAGATTGAAAGAATTAATGGATAAATTGATTTCTGATAGTCGGAGAGTAGGTTAATGAAGGGTAGACAAATCTTAAATGGAATTTTCATAGCCCATGAGGCTATTCACTCACTTTTCATAGTAAAAATCATAGGATGCTTATAAAGCTTGACATGATGAAAGATTTTGACAGAGTAAATTGGTCCTTTTTGGAAAGGGTGCTGCAAAGGTTTGGTTTCCTTAAAGATTGGATCTCTCTAATTACATCTTACTTCTCCACCCCATCTTTCTCAGTTTTGATCAATGGCATTCCGGTCGGAGATTTATGGCTTTGCATGGTCTTAGGCAAGGTGACCCCTTTTCTTTTTTTTTCGTTCTTGTTGAGGGCCTAGGTAGAACTATGCATAGGCATGTTGATATTGGTAACCTTAAGGGGCTTAAGATCTCCTCCCAAATTAAGGCTCTTTTCAACCTCCTTTTCGTGTATGACATGCTCCTTTTAGGCGAGCCTGCTACAATTGAAGCTTCCAAATTCAAAAATATTCTCGAGGATTATGAAGTTGCATCATGACAAAAGTTTAGTAAAATTAAATCAAAAAAATTCTTTTTCAATGTGCCCCTCAACAAAGGTTGGCCACTATTCTCAAATTTCCAATTGGCTCTTTGGCCAAATCTTACCTATGAATGCCTCTTATAAGTGGCATGGCCGAAGGAGCACTGGAAATATGTGGTTTAAAGGACTCATAATAAATTAGCCTCTTAGAAGGGTAAGTGGATTTCTTTGGCTAACCATGCTCTCCTGGTTAAGACTTCCCTTCAAGCAATCCAGACTTACTTCATGTCTTTCTTCAAAATACCCTCCTCAATAGTGAAATATATCACGTCTGTTCAATGTAACTTCCTTTGGTGTGGTAAATAAGATAAAAAGAAGTTTTGTTTGGTAGCTTGGGACAAAATATGTCGCCCTAAAAGTGAAGGTGGCTTGGGTTTTAGAGACTGCACTCACTTTAATCGGCTCTTGGATGCAAACTAGTATGGAGACTATATCGGAATGAGATCATCTTTGAAAGAGTATTTTAGGAAAAGTATTTTGAGACGGTTTCTCCTATTGAGAATTTCACTTAGAGATCCTTCCCTAAAGGATCAAGAATCTAGAATTTCATCACGTCTTATCTCTCTCTCTCCTACGTCCTTCCCAGTAAAATGGGTTGTGGGAGATGGTCGGAAGGTGAAGTTATTGGAGGATGTGTGGCTGAACGATATGCCCCTCTCAAGCCTTCCTAATCTCACAAAATCCATCCCTATTGCCACTCTCGGTATGGTCATATGGTATGTGATTATTTAGAGACCATAGGTGATGGTCCTCCACACCTTGGAAGTCATTGGATCCCCTAATGGGCTGCTTATCCCTAATGAAAAAATGGATCCAAAAATGGATCTTGTTCGCTCTCTATAAATGTATATGCTTTCTGCTTCTTCTTTAAAGGATCATTTTGTTTGGACAGATCCTCTTACGGGGAATTTTCTATCAAGGAAACATATAATTGGTTGACTGTTCAACTTTGGCATCTCTCTTTTGGTTTTCTCCGTAAGAAAGATCTAGATCAAGGTTGTTCTTCCCAAAGTTAATTTATTTCTATGGCTTGTAGCTTTGGGGAATCCTCTAACCTATGATAATTTGATAAAGCGTGGTTTTTAGACCCATCTCAATGCCCCTCTGTATGAAGCTGCCTTTGAGTATGTTTCTCATCTCTTCCTTCACTGTCTATTTTCTCAAGAGGTATGGTCATTTGTTTGGTCAAAATGGGATCTTTTTGGGTGTTTCCAAATAACATTTCTTCATTTCTTTCTCAATGGGAGTTCTCCTTACCCCTTTAAGAATTCAAATTAATCCAGTCTCTTATCCCCATGGTTGTTATTTGGGGACTGTGGCTTGAAAGAAACCGACGGATCTTTAAAGACAAGGCTCTCTAAGCACCTCAGTCACTCTGAGGCCATAATTTTAGAATTTTTCTCCTTTTGGTGCTCTGATATCCAAATTTACTCCCCTCTTGATAGAACTTTACGTGGAAATGGCCACTCATTCCTTGGAAATTCTCATCCATTCTCCCTGATAATGGGGTTCGGAAAGGATTAAATTATGATATTCGATGGCAATTACCACCGATGGTGGGTAAAATTCAATTTTAATGGAGCCTCGAAAGGTAATTTGGGCCCTACTTTGAAGCGGATGTTTAATTCGTGACTCACTTGCCAACCAATTATTATGATGGCTTTGGATTGTGGCCATACTACTAACAATATTGCAGAAGGAACTGCTCTTTTACAAGGGCTCAGGGAGATTGCTTCTTATCACTGGAGCAAGTTATGGATTGAAGGTGATTCTCGAATAATCATAGATGCTCTCATTTCTCACTCTACAAAGGCTTGGAAGTTAAATCTAATAATACAAGAGGTCCTCTAAAGGCTAAATGGATTTGAGAAAATATGTATTTCTCACATCCTAAGGGATGGGAACTCCCCGTTGATCATCTTGCTAATATTGGGGTCGGATTGTTAGACAAGGAAGGGATTTTTTTAAAGGTGTGGAAGGATAACTTTCCAATGTCTCTTAAAAATTGTTGATTAATGATATCAATCATTAATCCACATATCATGGTCCTTTGAGTCTTCCCCATGAGGTAGTTATCTCTTGCACGTGTATTGGGATTTGAAGCTAGGGGTGGATTAAATGGAATATGTGTGAAACGTGTGGCATTTCTTCCTTTTGCCCTATATGATCTAGTGCATTCTTGCCATTTGGCATCCTACTCTGTGCGAAAATTAGGAGAAATCTCTGAGTTTTCTATCCTCTAAAATGGAAAGAAGTGGAATTTGTGAGAAGTGCCCTTCCATCTCGGCTTGAGCACATCACGGGTCCCACAGGGGTTCTCGTCGTTATCCTTTTCACGTAGGGTTGTTGTTGAGGCTTCCTTTAAAGATAGGATGGAAGATAACATTCGAAATCCTGCAATGCATTAGTGGCTCTCTAAGGTTTGGTCAATTGCTAAAGACATGGATGAGATTGAGGAGGAGGAAATTCAAACTCACCTGCATGGGTTAATGATTGACCCTAAACAATCAGTTGGCGGCGCAACATCTTTGACGTGGCTTAGGGGATCAACAAAGCCAACATTCTGTCAAATGCATCTAGCCAATTCACTCTTCATATGGATCATGTTGAGTTGGAGAAGGCGGGAGAAAGTAGAGGGGCATAAGCTACATTTCATTCACATGCCATCCTTAGGACGTTGTAACCTTTTGGATGTTGGTCAAAGGTAATTGCGCAGCCATCCGGGGCTGTGTCAATTTTCCATGTGAAGACTCTACTAGCGAGTTTGACCAGGCAATGTTTGTCAACTCGGACGTGGTGTTTCTTAGGCGGAGCAAAGGAGAAGGTGCTTGGGATGTCGATCCCATATATTTTCTTAATATTATAGAACTATATGTATTTCGGATATGTATACAAGCTTGGGTTGTCTTTTGTTGTGATAGGTTGGCTAATGGGAAATTTCTCATTACCATATATTTCCACCTTTAACATGATAATGTGTTTATACTATGACTGCCAAGATGAGCTATGTTATCTATGACAACTACATTGTATCTTTTTTGTGGGCTAGGGCCCTTTCCCTAGGTAATTGTTGATGTCGATCTTTGGAGCAAATTAATGCATGTCTGCAGTGGATGATTATCAACCCTCTCGGTGTTTATTTGCATTTTCTTGATCTTTCACCGTAAATCTGTTATCTCAGTGCATGATCTTGCATTACATTTTTATGGTCTGTGTTTATTGGCAAGACGCAGTGTTCTTCATTCCTCGGTGCATCACCCCCTTAGCTTAGGTTTATTTTTATGCATTTTTCTCTCCTGTCTCCTTGGAAAATTAGATTAGGTTTTGAGTAGACCCTCTGCATTTTTACATGTTATTCAATGCGACCCATAATGCTGATTTTAGCTTGGTATGCCATGTTCTTTGATTTTCATCCGAGTCCTCCCGATGATTCTTAGCAAATTTTTGTTCGTGGACTCTGCTTGTCCATTACCTTCCGGGTAATAATTGGAAGAGGTGCTCAAGTAGATTCCATTTCGACAGCCATTCCGTGATCTTGGAACCTACGAATGCCAATCATTGTCGATATAATAGTGGCCGCTTACACCGAACACAGTCACTATTCCTTCGTAAAATTCTAGTATATTAGACTCGTTTGCCTCTTTGAGCGCTACTGCTTCAGTCCACTTGGTGAAATAGTCCGTTGCCGTGAGAATCCACTTATGGCCTTGGCTTGAGTTTGGATTGATGACCCCGACGAAGTCCAATCCCCATTGCATAAATGGTTGGTCAACCAGAATTGGGTGCAATGGAAGTGCTGCTTGTCTTTCTTTGCCTGTGAAGAGTGCACATTTCTTGCACTTTCTTATCCATGTATAGCGATCCTTTGAAGACTTTCGGCCAATAATACCACTGCCTTCATTATCTTGAGAGTCATTACTCGTGGGGCAAAATGTCCTCCGAATCTCCATTGTAAAAATCTCGTAACACCCTCTCAATTTGACTTATCCCAATGCACCTCAATAGAACTCCATTGATGTCTTTCTTAAACAAAACACCATCAACAAGCACATATGGAATGGCTTGTAATCAAAGTATCTTCTCTTTGCTTTGCTCATCTCGGAGGGCATAAGCACATGCAGTAGGAAGTGTATCATATTATGAGTCCAACAAGGAGTAGGCACGTCATCATTTTCTTGTTCTTGATCATCCTGTAGTACCAGGTAGTCTCCTTTTCATCACCGGCTTTCAACTTGTTGACTCAAGGCTACCGCTCACATAGTCCCTTCCACGTACTAGTTTGGTGACCTTGATCTCGATGTCATATTCCATGACACGAGTTATCCATCTGCACGTTTCTCATTCGGATCCTTGTTTAGAAGGAAGTCCTTGACTCCCGCATGAGAGACTAATAATTGGATCTTGTTGTTTGAGACTAGGTGCTTGAATTTCTTTAAGCTTCTGATTACCACAAGGACATGCTTTTCAATGAAAGAGTACCTAGTTTCGTATTCCTCCAAGCCTTGACTGAAGAAAGCAACTGGTTGTTCTAATCCTTCTTTGTTTTGTTGCACCAGGATTGCAGAAATCGTGTCCCCACCACCAAAGGCATATAGCACGAAGTCCTTAGAGAAGTCTGGATTGACGAGAGTTGGGGCTTGAGATATAGCCTCTTTTATTGCCTCAAAACTTGCCTTGCCTTCAGATGTCCACTTAAATGCCATGCTCTTCTTTAACATCAGCGTTATTGGTTTTACGAGAGCCAGTAAAATTTGGAACAAACTCGGACGAAATTGATCCTTCCTAAGAAGCTTTGAAGAGCCTTCTTGTGATTTGGCAATGGCAATGCTTGAATTGCTTCAACTCTTTCTGGGTCAATTGTCAACCCCTCCTTTGAAACAATATGGCCTAGAAGTTTTCCCTCGTGAGCCAAGAATATGCATTTTTTGGGATTCAATGATACCCCAAATCTTCTACACCTCAAAATACTTGCCTCAAAATGATAGAGGTGATCCGCATTTATTTTTGAGAATACAGTGATGTCGTCAAGATATATCAAAACTATTTTATTGATCAACCCCTTGAATGCCATATCCATTGCCCTTTGGAAAGTGGCCCCAGCATTTGATAGCCCAAATGGCATCTTCTTGTAGGCATAGGTCCCCCATTTGGTGGTGAAAGCCGTCTTGAATTGGTCACCTTCTTTTACCATCACCTGATTATACCCTGAGTAGCCATCTAGGAGAGAGAATCTCTCTGAACCGGATACTACTTGCAATATTTGTTCCATTGAAGGAAGTGGGTAATGATCTTTGAGAGATGCCCTGTTGAGGTCTTGGAAATCTACACACAACCTGATTTCTCCACTCTTCTTCCTGACCGGAACCAAGTTTGCAACCCAACTTGAGTGCTTGATCGGGAATATAATGCTTGCCTCTATCAACTTATTTAGCTCTTTCTTCATTAGAGGCTCAATGTGAGGGTTGACCGGTCTGTTTCGCTTTGTGGGATTAGCATCTGGATCCATTCTATGGTATGTTGTGCCAAATTTGGATCGAATCCTCTCAAGTCTTCGTAGCTCCAAGCGAAGACATCCTGAAATTCTTGGCAAAGTTGTATGAAATCGATTTCTCTGTTCGGGGCCACTTTGCCAATTTGAAGTGTTTTGTCTTCCCAACCTAATTGGCTCGAATCTTCTCTCTTGACTGTATGTTTGCCTTTTCCTTACGAAACTAGTCGTTAGGGTTGAAGATAGACTCTAATGTTACCAAACCCTTAGGAAGCTTGTTTGTCCAATTTGTACTACTTGATCCCCATCTTCTTTGCTCTAATCTGCCCGATTCTAGCTGAAAATTCAGCCTCTTCTTGTAAGAAATTGACGATCTGTTGATCGTTCTCAAACACTCGCAGCTTGTGTTGTTATCTCTGAATCGGCCTCACAACCACATGGATGTGTGGCTACGTTTTCTCTCCGATGCTCTGCAACCACATCAAATGTCGCTCCAATCGCTGCGAGCCTATCTCGGCTTCATTTTTCTTCCTGGGTATGGATACAATGTTGAAAGCTTTGAAATCCTCAATGAGGTCCCATACCCTATTCTTGTAGCTCCTTAGCAAGTCGTTCTTTGTAGCATGTTGTCCCCTAACTTGGTTGACGATTAGCTCGCTATCTCCAAACACCTGCAAGTTCTTTATGCCCCTTTTCTTGGCCCAATGAATTCCATGAATCAATGCTTCGTATTCAGCCGTGTTGTTTGAACAGGAAAACTGGAAACGAAAAGCTAAAAATATTTGATGTCTTGTGGTGAAATCAACATTGCACCACCTCTAGCACCTTGTCTGCTTCTCGAACCATCGAAAAATAATTTCCAAACTTTGTTTTCATCCTTTTGTTCAGGCTGAATGATGTCGGGAATGGGTGAATTTTCTTCGTGTATACAATACACGCCCAATTCATATTCTTCAATTTCCTTGTATGGGTCAAATTCATGACTCTTGTTTGCCCATTCATCCAAAGTTAAATCAAGAATTCCCTCGACCTTAGTACCTGTTTCTAGATCACTTGAACACTCCTCCTGATCAAAAACCGAGCAATTTGCATTGATAGGATTTGGTACATGAGGCTCAATATGGAAATGGGCAATTGGTTCTGACCTGATTGTTGCTTTGGCTCCATACCTTGTCCTAAAAATCATGTGCGACCAATCTGCAGATAAATATCCACCGATTTTTGCAGTGAAGTCTCTTGATAGACACAACGCAAAGAGTGGCGGAAGGTCAATCACAGACACATCTTGTAGAACTGTAACATTAGGACAGGAATGTAGTGTTAGGCTTAACCCTTTGATGACCCCAACTGTTCCTACTGCCGTTCCATCTAGCTGTACTACTCCTTTCAGCACTGGCTCATATTTCAAACCCAGCTGATCCGCTATTTGCTTCGGCATCACTGAACTACTTGCCCCAGAATCAATCATGCAGTTGTGTACCAAGTGGTTTCCAACAATCAACGAAACATAGAATGGTGGAGGCTTCAAATTTTTTCTTGTCTGGCCCCCATCATGTTGCACTGCATTAGTGAGAACTTTCTCATGTCCCTGGTTTGATACATTTGTGGCAGACCAATTAGCCATTGCAGCTTGCAATAAATCTCGTTGCCCTGGGATCGCCAGTGATTCCCACATGGAAATGTTCACATGTGTCTTCTTCATTTGATCGATGATGTTGAAGGGGGATGAATTGTCCTTTTGCTATCTCTTGCTTGGCGCAACCTTTTCTGGAGCTTGAACAGGTGCATGTGTTGCTACAACAGGTACCTTAGGTTGATTCTGCACATTTGGAGCTGCGTTTGGTCTACTGACCCCTTGTTGTGTAAGAGTGGGTTGAGAAACAACTGGATTACATGGTTGTCCCTCTCCTATATTTCTCTTCTTTGACCGTGTGTTGGCAGCCACGCCTTGAAAAGGCTGTTGGTTAACTCCACAGAAGTCTTCCGTTTGCCAATTTGCCAATGTGGTTTCTGTTGGAGGTCCTTCTTGTTGTGTTTGTTGCTGTTGATTCTCCTCCTGGCTTGGTTCTTGAGCAACACCAATGGTTTGCACCATCAAGGCCTGATTCAGTGCACCATTGAAACATGCTGACTGATTGTGAGGTAGATTGCAAGGGTAACACCAGTCGTACTCCTGTGCCATGTTATTTTGTGTTGGAACCAAGGCTCTTGAGGACGTCATTGCATTTGGATCATACGGTCGAAATGGCCTGGCAGCTTAAGGCTGTCCTTGGTTCTGGTTTTGATTTGCAGCCTGAGGTGGTGGTCTATTTTGTTGGTATGGGGGCCTAGCTTGGTACTGTGCTTGAGGCTGATACGGTCTAGCACTTTGAGCTTGCTGTCTTTTGATAGTCACAAGCTCATTTCCAAGGTTCTGCAATTGTTTCATGACCTCCTGCAATTCCTTTGAAGTATTTGAAGAAGTCGACGCCTCATTATTGCTTTGATTTCTAGGAGTTGGAATGGGATTCAACTCTGGTGCTTGACTGGTTGTAGGATTTCCCATGTCTGGATAGAGAGGCATTGGTGGCCTTGGTGCAAGCTTTCCGGCTTGGATCAAACAGTTCTCTCTTTCGATCATTGGCTGTGTCATAGGACCACTGCGGCGTTGTCCCTCCCATTGATTGGATCATCATGGCTATGTCTCGAATTTATAGCCTTTAAGAAATAAAGGAATGCTCCTTCGGCGGTTGGTCTAACAAATTTATTGGGATCTGTCCCATGTCCATTGGAATCTAAAGTTGAAATCGCCATTTGTTCGTTAGAGCCCTTTTGATTGTTGTCAATTGCTCCAATAAAGATAAATTGTCCGCCCTCTCCCGAATTGGCATGCCAGAAGAGCAGAACAAAGTTGGTTCCATTAAGTAATAGAGCTCTTTGTAAGGCTCTAAGCCATTGTAAGGCCTTGCCTTTGAAAGATGAAGCCAACAACTTGACTGCAAACATCCATTTCATTTATTTCGTGGATTGCACATGCATTAGCAATATCCTGGATGTGATCAATAGGAGTAGTATGATTTTCTCCTGTAAAATAGGGTATATTCTTTAGTGCTACAATTGGAATTTGATTATGAGCATTTAGGGCAAGTGGACTACTGCCCGTGAAATTGACAAAGGGATTCGGTGGTAGATGTGCCATTATGATTGGCCTAAGAACCCTGGTCGATGCGAGAAAAGGCCTACTAGGTGGAGGTGTAGACAAAGTCCTGTTAGGTGGAGATGGTGATCTTTGTGGTCTTCTTCCTCTCCTTCCTCCTCCTGGTGATAGTTGCAATTGGACAAATAGCCCCTCTTCTCGAGTATTAGACCTGGTTCGAATTCTTCTCATATTCTGGGAAACTTTTCTTCTTCTACACCATTGAATTCTACCCCTTCGAGTCGCCAGGATGTGTTAGAAAGTGAGCCTCAAAAGGCTAGATCCTGCGCCAAGTTACACACCAAACTCCGACGATATTTAAAAATGGAAAATTGAAAGACTCGTATTTTTGATATTTTAGAGTTTGGAACTTGATTCGGAATGACATCCTGAAAACCCAAAATGCCGACTTAAAACCCAAATCCGAAAATAAAAAAACCATGAAATTTTGAAAGTCAAAATCTCAAAAATCTAAGAATACCCTTTTGAAGATTACCCCCAGATCTATCAGCTGGTGAAATTTTGACTTGTTTCGAGCAAGTTAAGTCCTTGAAAATCGATTTCAAAGTTCAGCCTGGAAGGTGAAAATATGAAATTGTAAAACCTGCAATTTTTTAAGTCCGAATTTCTTGAAAGTTCCTTCGAAACTGTGGAATGACTTCTGGGTCCCACCGGGCGTGCCAAAACTGTTGATGTCGAATCACAGCACCCCTGGGACTCTGTAACTCGATGGGTTGCAGATTCTCAGTGTGATTGCATAACATGGAGCTTTTCCCAAGTGTGGGACCTTGCGAAATCGAAAAAGCTCTCCGGATGAAGGCCGGTTCCTATTCCTCTGCTTCGATGCACACATAAAAATGCAGAGGGTCTACTCAAAACCTAATCTAATTTTCCAAGGAGACAGGGAGAGAAAAATGCATAAAAATAAACCTAAGCTAAGGAGGTGATGCACCGAGGAATGAAGAACACCTGTCTTGCCAATAAACACAGACCATAAAAATGTAATGCAAGATCATGCACAGATAACCAGATTTACAGTGAAAGATCAAGAAAATGCAAATAAACACTGAGAGGGTTGATAATCATCCACAGACATGCATTAATTTGCTCCAAAGATTGATACAACACACTGCAAAATGCCAAGAGACAAGGTTGCATTACAGTTTTAGATAGGAGGTTTGAACTCCACAGATTCACCTGCCAAAGAGAAGAAGGGAGGGGCAAAACAAGAATGTCCAACCTTTAGAAAGAAGCCCCTCCTTACAATTTATAGGAAGAATGAGAGAGAGAAGAGAGAGAAAGTCCAAATCTACCCCAACCACCTCAGGTTGTATTTAATTCATCTCATTATGGTGGTAGGTGAGGACCATATCAAACCCCAAAAGTGGAAAACTGTATTTTGCATTTTTAAGAACTTGTTCCCACCCAATTAAAGATATCCAATCGTAGTTAGGTAGAGGATGCCGTAGGCTTTCCGAAAAGTCCAACCTTGTGTGAATCGGAGCTCCCAGTCAAAAGTTATGGCCATCTGAATATCTCGGTGAGTCTGCTTCTGCTGACTTTCGAAATGTTGCGCCTCCTGAAGGTGCGCCATAGGCGCATCCGTGTGTGTGTCGACATCTTCTTATGTGCGCCATGGGCGCATTCTTTCTTATGTCGACACTCATTTCTGTGCGCCTCTTCTGTGCGCCATGGGCGCATCCATTTTGCTGTCGACACTCATTGTCGTGCGCCCCTTTTGTGCGCCATGGGCGCATCCATTTCTTGTCGACACTCATTGTCGTGCGCCCCTTTTGTGCGCCATGGGCTGAGGTTTGAATTTCTTTGGTTTCCATATTCTTCCGCTTGTCTATCTACTCGGGGGAAGATATATACAACAAGAATATAAGCAAAAATTTATTGAACAAATTTTGTGTCACTTTTGTTCCACTTTCAATACTAATTTATCAAATGAAATGAGTGGTGCAAGTGTGGTGCAAAAAGTGACGTAATTAAAAATGTCTAGTCACATCAAGTTTGCATCATAATTTAGGTCACACCCATGACTCAAATTCCTCAAAGAAACATGGCCAAAAATGTCAAACATTGTTGATTTCCAATGTAAAATCAACCCTAATTATAATGGTGTTATTTGTATAAAATGTAATAGTGAAGAGAAATTTTGTTATGATCCACAATAAAATTATGGAAAATGAGCAAGATTTTCGATGAATAGAATAAGGTGATCACGTTTATAAATTGAGTTTTACATCTATAAAAAGGGGCCATTTTTATAATCAATTTAGGCGTGGTTGACCATTTCTATACCCATTTAAAAAATGGTTGGTATGGCCACACAATTTTCATCTTATAGGGTCAATTTGCCTTGTTATCTAGACCTATCTCTTCTCTCATATCATTGATGATTATATTCGATTCATGCTTAATTAAGTATTTTGTGCATTTAGCACTTGGTTGTGGATAGTGTGAAATTTTTATATAGTTTTGATTTTAGTGTCCTTAGGCCTTATGTTTCCTTTTCTTGGTCTTGACGAATCATTTGATATTTAGTAAGTGTTTGTTAGGGATGTAATCTCATACCTTCCACCTTTTTAATCGAGCATGTATTTATGTTATTGTAGCACCTAATTTTATTAATCATTGGTACAAATTAGGCTCTTATTAGTGCTTTTAACTTTAAATTTCTCGACCTTCAACTCATCTTCTCATGTTGTTGAAACCTTCAACATATTTTATCTCTTTTAAACCTATCATTCTTCTTTGTGTGGGGCCCATTTGTTCCCTTTTCTCTATTTTCTCATGCTTTTATGAGCTTCTATCTTCCACTTCTTTCATGTTGTTTTTCTCATGTTGTCAATTTTATAGAGCACGAGATTAGCTATGCTACTTTTATGACCACTCGAAGTGATATTTGTCTTGTGGACCCTTTTCACCCATGCATAAAGTGTCTTGAGGTCATGGCTTGTGTCTGTCAAGATTTTCACCCATTTTGTGTGAGCTTGCACATCAATAGAGTTCTAATTTGATTTCAAGAAGTCTTTAAATATAAGGCGATTAGTGCATTTAAGATACACAAACACATAAAATATTCATGTTGAAGTTGTAAGGAAGGAACTTATTTATTTTGGAAGCATCCATGTACCAAAAAGCATATTTTAATATTATAGACCTAACTAATTATGTGCACACATTGAAAAGATATAGGTTAGGACCATTACGCTACACATGACTACTTATTGAATGCATCATAATTATATGTTGATTGCTAACTTGTTCTCTAATTAGATGCCTAAATATCAAGAAAGCTCAAAAAAATTATGGCATAACATGAACCAAAAAACACATTTGTTTCCCTTATACATTTTACAGACCTAGAGGTTGGATTAGGGTTTCAAAAAAAGGAGATTAGTTCCTTAGCAACTCATGATAAATCCATGAAAAGTGAGTAAGGTTTTTGAAGATTAGGGTACAATATTTGCAGTTGTGAAATCAATTTTGCCCATGCATTGAAAAAAACAATATCACAATCATTATGATGTTGATCAACCAATTTCATTGACATTATGAGATTGGTTGCTTTCATTTTTGCAAATCGGGGACTCGAAGCGACTCATCTAATTGATTGGATATATTATTTTTCACTTGTCACGATTATTGTGTCTAGAATCACATGATCCAATATAATGTACCTCTTAACACTATTTTTTTCTAGCACTTTAATTCTTCTATATTTTTCTATGATCTAAATAACCTCTCTCTCTCTCTATATAGTAATTACATATAAGTTTCTAATTTATATCTATTTAGATTTTAATTGTGATTACCTACACTTATTTTAATGTATTTATTAATTTAAAACTTATGAAATATAAACGTAATTTTCGGTTGTATAGAAAATTTAAAAGTTAACTGTTGATTGTAGTCCTTTGAGGCCGATGTCACTTATTGGGTTGGCATATTCTACGTATAAAATTTCATATTGGCCACACTTTGTCCAAAGTTGGTCTTGCTTATAGATGAATGCACCTTCTATCTTTCCCTTGAAATTAATCCCCAACTCTTTTGGCATTGTCCATCCTCTTCTCGACTTTGGTCTTCCCTCCTCTCCTCTTTTCTAGATCTATTTCCTAGTGATTTCAATTAAAAAATTGCTTTGCTTGGCATTCTTTCCCCCTCCACTCTCTCAATCATTGGAACACTTGTTTCATGCCAACCATCCTCTTTCATATTTGGAAAATTGATGCCAAGAACTATAATATGGGAATGGTATCATTCTTGTTATTCAACAAACTCATATTCTATCTTCTATCTAGTTATAGTTGGACCAAATCAACTCTTTGAACCAAGAGACATGTGCCAAGTTTAAGAAGATTACAATGTCTCCAACTACTTTGCAAAAGAGTGGTTTAGGATCTCCAAACTGTGTGTGTGTGTGTGTGTGTGTGCGCGCACACACACACACACACACACACACACAATTTTTTATTTTTGTTTTAAAGATTATTTTGTATCATGTGTAATTGATTTTTAGCTTCCCAATTTCCTATTAGGGGTATGTGATCTTGTACTCATTTAACTTTTCATTTTGTGTAATATGTTTTTAATATAATGTCAACATCAAATATTTGATTAGATTTATTGTTATGTAGTTTAGTTTATTATTTTTGTTTTGAAGACTATTTTGTATCACATGTAATTGATATGTTTTTTAATTGGGAGGGCCCTTGTATCTTATACAAATTTAACTTTTGATTTCGTGTAATATGCTTTAATATAATATCAAAAATAAATATTTGATTAGATTTATTGATATATAGTTTAGTCTTTTTACTTTTGTTTTGAATAGTGTTTTGTATCATGGGTAATTGTTTCTCATTGAGACGGCTCTATATCTTATACTCATTTAACTTTGTTATTTCATGGAGTATTATTAGCAACATTTTCAATTTTTTTAAAAAATAGGAGAAAACAAAAATTCTACAAAAATTTCCTTCCAAGTGAACTTAAGGACTATTTCCAATGACAACATATAAGTATTAAAACCATAAAACTTAGCACTTCAAATAATTGGTTTTGAAAACATAATTAAAATTAATACTTAAGATTGAATGAATGAAAGATTTTAATAATGACTACGAGACAAAAGAGTTCATAAGACCTAGTGCTGCAATATTGGATCATGCAAAACTCAGCCCCTTTCAAGCTTGGATCTTGTACAGGGGTTTTGAAATAGCTGAGAGAGTCTAACATTTTCGTTATTTTGCTTGGTGAAATTAACAAGTTATACAGTCGATTGTAGGATTCGAACCAACGACTTCGAGTTGGGAGATCTTGGGAGCACGGATTTTAAATCAGCGAAACTGGTAGTCACCCTGCGGATATCTGTAAGTCTACTCGCTACCTCCATTGTTTCTCTCCTTATTGAATGCCAACTGTGAAGACCAATGCAATTGTTGAAACATGGACAAGATTAGCTCTCTATCGCTCCATTTGGAGAAGGGTCCCCGCAAAGGTGAAATTATAGAGCCTGGAAAGAAGGGCAAGATTAGCATAGGCAGAGTGCTGAAGGGGAACACTTTTGTCATCAAAGAAGACGCCATCTCTCAGAAGCATCTGGTCGTTGAATTGAACAAGACCAACA
Organism: Taxus wallichiana var. yunnanensis; assembly: GCA_018340775.1. Classification (NCBI taxonomy): domain Eukaryota; kingdom Viridiplantae; phylum Streptophyta; class Pinopsida; order Cupressales; family Taxaceae; genus Taxus; species Taxus wallichiana. The sequence goes on along the minus strand of CM031242.1, from coordinate 519,071,336 downwards.
AATGGACTGTCACGGACCTCGATACCTCAAACGGCACCATTTTGAACAATGCCAAGCTGCCCCCTCATAAACCCCGTATTTTGAAGGACTCTGACCTAATCAAAATTGGTTACGAGACCATCATCAGAGTCGTCTTAACCCCACCTACTCCTCAGAACAAAACCCTAAAGCGGAAAAGAGGTGACGCCCAACCCAATATTGTAGTTGAAAACCCTAACCCTAACCCTAACCCTAACCCTATCCCTAAACGTAACCCAGCTGTGCCTCTGTCTCAATCCGTGGTTGGCTCTACTGACAGTGAGCCTCATAATTCAGGCGGTGGCCGAGAGGATGACAATGTGAATGTTAATGCGAATGTGAATGTGAATGTGGAGGAAATGAGTTTGGCACAGTGGTTTGATCAGATGGAAGAGTGGATGCCTAAGCATTTGAGTTCCGTAGCTGAAAATATTATCGGCCAGATGAGAGCGCGATCCCAGGACTTTGATTCACACATTTTGAGCCAAAAGTAAAATGAATCTAGTCTTGTTATACAATGCAATCAGTTACATATTCATCGGTATCTCTCCAAGGTTTGGTGTTGGATCTGTGAGCTACTGTCTCCTTTAGTCTTAAATGACTGCTAACTGAAATCTCAAGTCAGCTGGAGTTTTATGACAGGGACCTGTCACTTTTTCTGTAATGAATTGAAATTACTTTAAGATCAGGCAATGCCAGGAGGGCAGGAAAGAGACCTTGAAGATATGAAAGAAGCTGACAAAAATGGCCACTGTTTTGTAATATCTGAATCCACAGAGAGCTTAACTCAGGTCATTTCCAGGACCCTCCACATTTCAAACGAATTATTTTTCTTTTGCTTTTTGAAATATTTTAGAATTTTCGGAGAAACTTATATTGTCAAAGTAATAGAGTTGTGTAAAAGCCTTTGCGAAATTTTAGTTGATAGTATCAGCCCTCCCTTACTCTGTCAACTTTTTTCCAAAAACCTGCTACTTAAATACAGATCTGCCTCCATTTCTATAAAGCAATATGTTGCATTTAGAATTTCATATTGAAAAAGAGACTAATTTTTCCTAGCGTGCGGTTGCATTGCTTTAGAGCCTTGTTTTCGTACACCTTGTTTATCATTTCACTTGTGTTTATGAGGTGAGTGATGCTCAGGTGCTAAGTTTTGGAAAGGGCACTAGTTATTTCATTAACACATGCTTTACTGGTGTACGGTTACATTTTGTTGTGGTTATTGGAAGAATCTGAGTACATTTTTAGGTGAATGGTAATTTTAAACTTATTATGTTCTGGGTTTGTAAGGCCTGGTGGCTTGAATCACCATGGCTTGCTTTAAATGAAATGGGAAAAGCTCTATATTTTATAAACAGTATTTGTTATATGAATGGAAGTAATTAAGATGTTACCATGCAGACCAATTCTTTTTTTTTTCTTTTCACAGTTCATATGAATGTAGAGAATTTGAATGTTACAATGACTGACTGTTGAGTATGTAGGAGATCGTCTAGATTGCAGATATGAATAATGAAGGCATTCTTTTTGTATTTCATTTATGCTATATTCTCTTCTTTGTGTAATTGTTCATATCCCATTTAGAACAGTTTATCCATGTCTATGTGATGAAAGATATTTGTTGTTTCAGGCCTTTTAATGTAGAAATAAGTAACTGCACTTTCATTATGTTGGGGCTTTTACTTTCGAATAAAATCTATGTGTTTTCTCTCAATACATATTCTAGAATTACAGAAAATCCAAAGAGAAAATTCCTTCCCTTTCTTGTATGGTATATGGATGTGCATATTGTACCCAAGGAAAGAGAACGACAGCCCCCATTATTGTTGTTGCAAGAAAACCAATCTGAACCGTTCTTGGAGCAAACGGTTTAGAAAGCTAGAGTTGATGGTTCATAAAATATTCAACCACAGGAGCCCACGGACAACTGTTTTAAAGAGATCAAGAATTGCCAAGCATCAAGATAATCAAGATCCATATAGAATGCTTCAGTCCAAGGAGTCAGGATCAAATAAGATGTTCATCTAAGAAGCCAAGGATGTTTGTCACAAGTAGCCAAAGGTGCCAAACTACAAAGGGCCAAAGGTGCCGAACCACAAGGACTGAGCATCAAATGTTCTCAAGACAGAGCCGAAGGTTCCCAACCACACAATGAAAAAAGGTGTTCGCACAAGGAGCCATAACTTGCTCACTCCATCAAGAAGTAATAATGATATCACCCTAATTGGTAAAGAGTAAGAGTAATGGCCCAAGAGAAACATCAATCACCAAGAATCAGTCTTCTTGAAAACAAATATGAAATCAACATAATCTGCAAGGCTTTTATGCCCCAAGAACTAAGAACCAATCTCTATGAGCAAAAATAAAATCAATAAAATATGTTCATCAATAATCATCCATTTTCTAATCCAAAAGAGCCAACAACCAAGCGATGCTCCAGCAACTTTGAAGCCAACATAGTCCATGGGAAGAGCCCAACCCTGGATTAAGAAGGTCCAATATATGTGCTCCATGATAATGTGTAGTCAACAATGGTCTTCTTATCATGAACTCTTGCCACAAAAAGGTGCCCAACTATAAAGGGTCAAAGGTCCCTGACCACAAGAAGTTGAGCATCAAAGGTGCTCAAGACAAAGAGCCAAAGGTTCCCAACCACAATGAACGAAGGTGTATTCATAAGGAGCCAAAGCTGACTCACCCCATCAGAAGGAATAATGATATCACCATGATCAATAAAGAGTAATAGCCCAAGAGAAACATCAATCTCTAAGAATCAGTCTCCTTGACAACAAAGATGAAATTAACATAATCTGCAAGGCCTGCTGAAGAGCTAAGAACTTATCTCTATGAACAAAGATGAAATTAATAAAATATGTCCATCAAGAATCATCAGTTTTCTAATCCAAAAGAGGCAACACCATGCAATAAGCCAATATAGTCCATGAGAAGCACCCAACCATGGATTAAGAAGGTCCAATATATGGGCTCGACAATAATGCATAATCAAGAATGGTCTTCCTATCATGAGCTCTTGCCACAAGAAGCAAGCAATACATGCCTCATGCAGAAAATTATTTCCAAGATAAGAACTGACGAGGACAATAATCACACATACTCATATGCTCAATGCCATATTGATCTGCATGATCCAACCATCATCAAACTTAGTTTTTGCAGAAACTCACTCAATCCTAGAATCATCACTAAAGGCAAGATGCTCCAACCCATATCAACAATATAATAAAAGTCACTAGAATGAGAATGATCACGAATCACATAAGTTATCAACAAATCAGCTGCTCTTTATGGCAATTTCTATGGTCAAGACTGGCCATCAAAATATCAATCAAGAAATTTGTTTTTGTTTGTGTTTCTTTCTTTCTTTCTTCCATATATGCAATATCTGTAAGCCTGAAGTTTCGACACTCAAAATGAAGCAACGACATAAGCATTCTTATGAGAGAACAAGCAGTTGCTCTTCTAGAATTTGATCTCTTTATTTTTACTACAGTTACGACTTACGATTAGAAGCCCCATACTTGGTTGATATTCCATATTTTCTCACAATTACATTAACAAAGCATGAACCAAATATCTACACTGTTTAGAGCTCCATAGATTGATAAATGTAATGTCCCCTCTTTCCAAATGAGCTAGGACGAAGACCTTTGGCCCTTTTTGTCTACCCGACGGCCAAAGGAGGTATCTAGGGTGACTAAGTTTTTATTATTTTATTATATTGTGCAAATATTTTTAAAATAACATTATAAGTTGCACATATAATAAATAATAAAGCTTATTAATAAAATAAAAATGTCAATGTCAAAATACAATTAAATTTAATTGTATTATGGGGAAAATGCGACTTGCTCTTGGGAGTCATAAATAGGGAAATGTGCCATATGGCCCATAGGGAAAAATGCGACCAGCCTAGGGGAAAGAAAGAATATTATTGGCTGAGTTAGAGGTGCTTTTTGGGCTGTTTTCCCTTTATATGAGCAAGTCGACTTGCTTAGGCATCATCCAGATTTTTATTATCAGATTTTGCATTGTTAAGAGCTCTCAACTTTTATCAGAAATTCCAAGGACAAAAACCCTTGTGGATTTCATCTCTTGCGGACGAAAACCCCAAGGGATTGAGAGGGGATTTCATTCGAAATTTCCAGCGTTCTTAATCAGATTTCCAGGTTAATTTCAACAGTGTTTGTGAAGGTGTTTTCAGTGGTTTATGACAGCAGTTGGGTCGACTTATTGTGGATGGTTTTGGCAACATTTCAAGAGGTATTTCCTTCAAAAATAATTGTCAAATATTCTCCATATTATTGTAAACCAAATCGCTGTAATTTTATATTTTTCTGAAGTGATATTTTGAGGGTTTCAGGCAGATTAATAATCAGATTTTAGATCTGATTTGACTTCTAAAAATACTAGTAATCATTTGGGATTGACAATATAATGTTTGAGTGATGTTTGCATTGAGATCCATCTCAAACCCTAGTCGCATTTCTTCAAATAAATTCAGATCTGCATTAGTGTGATTGCCATAACATTCATAAATCAACATTTGGTGTTTTTAATTGATTTAAAATTCATTGGAAAGTAAGAGAGACCCATTGGGGATCTTTCAATAAACCTCCGCTCTTCCTAATCTGCATAGGTACAACGGAACAAAGAAAATGTTATAATTTAAGCAAAGGTCATTAAGTGAAATGAAAGTACATTTTATATACTTAGAAATGGTGGGGGAGGATTTGGCCAATAGGATTCTAAGGGATATTGATCTATTTTAGATATACGGCTTTGGATTAATCAATTATCTCAAGAGACTTTCTTTCAAGATTTTCTTTGCTCATAATATTGACCAGAGTTTCAAAACTTGTACCCAAAGAACCACTGGCAGCCCAAAATTTCGATTTGTACTTTCTGAGCCAATAATTTTTGAAATTACTTGGCAACTTTATCGCTACTTTAAAAACTATATAAATTTATATAATAAACTGAAATAGTATATAAAACAGATTAAGAAGTATAAGAAATGAATGCGATGAAGTGATGTAATATCCCTGATAAATAATTTCGAACAAATCTGGATATTTTATCAAACCCTAGGGCTGCAGTATAAAATTTGAATTTTTATGACAACAACAATAACTGATTTTTTTATTAAAAACAACGAACCCCAATATGTAAAAAAATAGACTTTTACTTATTTATTTCAAATCAACTTTAATGGAAATACCAAAATGTCTGAATACAATCATTTTTTACAATTGTTGAACCAAATGGAAAGATGAACATAAGATAAAAGCGTGCAAATTGATTTGATCAAATCGCCCCGACGTGGTCTTTAGGACCGTATTTTGTTTCCAAAGGGATGTCCTAGTTGTACTTGTTCTGGATGTTAAAACAACCTTGAATATGATGCCCTAGCTAAATTAGATGAATATTTGCACTCTGAATGATCACTACAACCCCTGGATGGAATTGCAAAGCTTAGATATGGGGGTTTTGTCCTCGAGATCTATGTGTAAATAAGGGGTTTAGTCCCCGATTCGATGCGAAGCAAAAGCAAAAGCTACTCGCAGACAATGAAGTAATTAATAAATTTCCAAGAAGAGATAATTATAATCTCCAAAATATGCTTTTATAACTTTTAAGGCCTTCTCCCAAAGTTGGCACCACCTTTTGGAGTTACATGCATGCTTTAAAATAATTAAAAATCATTTAATTGGCATATCCAAAGTTGGCACTCCATCCTAAAAATATAAGCTTGATGCCCATGCAAACACTTCTATCTTTGGTGCCCCATGTTGGAAATTCATTATTTAATTCCTCATGCACTCTTTCATTATTTTATTATTATTTCACTCCTCGTGCACTCACTTCTCCTTTTGGCACCCCATATTGGAAATATAATATTTTATTCCACTTTTGCTTTGTGGCCTGCTTATTAAAATATAATTTAAGTGTCATTTTCCAATTAAAATATAAAAGTACCCTTGGATCACTTAAATTAATTTATTTCCCTCATTAATTCCCTTTAGCCTACGAAATAAAAAGAATAGGCTTCAAGTATCCATAATCAATTAATTTTGAAAAGGGGACATTATAGTCTGTCCTTCCTAGAATTGCTTGCCCTCAAGCAATTGCAAGTCCCTTCTATAAATACTAAGATCCCAAACTCTCATGTTCACACAATTTGGAACTTGTATGAACGTATCTATGTGCCCTTTCCCACTCAAAGTTTTCTTCACTTTATCACCATTTTCACTATTTTGTCCATGATGACCACTCCTTTGAAATGATTGAGTAGGAAGCAACAAATCCACAACACTTTCATACCTTTGATTGTCCTTAACTCATTCACCTTCCTTTGCATTAGAATGAAGCTTGGTTGAGATCTTTCAACATCCCCAACTTTGTGACTCGGAACCTCTAGGTTAGGATCAACATTCTTCTTCACTTTGAACTCTTCACATTCAACACGTGAATCTTGTTGATTTAATGCAAACATTAGAAGTCAATAAAACATCTTCATGACTCTTGCTAAAGTCATAAACACAATCAATTTGCTTCCCATAGGTTGCTTGTTATGAAAATTCGAGACAAACCAAGATTAATATTAGCAACCGGTAAAGCCCTTTTTCATGTTCATGCCCCTCAACATGGTTTTCTTGGAACTCCACCCCAAAACCTTCTTGTAAATCTGATTTTTCTTTCTCCGGTTCATGCCCCACGATTTCTCTCTCTTCTCATCGCTAAGGGAGAACTCTTATTATATCCATCAAAAATAGGGAGTGACAACTTCCCTAAAGCTCTTGCAGTCTCTCTGATTAATTTGTGGCCTAGGTTCAACTCTTGGTCCACCCCGCTTTCCTTTATTGGTGAAATAATTTGTTACAAGACATATTAGTGGTTTTCACCAACGATCACGGGGCTAGGCCCCTCCTTCTGGGTATGGGGAGAGTCATTTATTGAATGCAAGGACTAAATGAAATTGTGGGTGACTCATTAGGCCGGGGATCACACAAGAGTACTCCATTAAACTTGTGGCAAAGTGCTTGTACAATGTACAAGGGAGGAATTTATTTGGAAAGAGGTAAAGGGAAGTAGGAAAATAGAGAGAGGGGGTTAAGATTGTGAGTAGGCACTTGCATATTCTCACCAATATTAACTAGAGTAGGTCCACATTCAATAGGAAGAAATCAACCGTGTAAGCAATAACAAGACTAATAAATCAGAGACACAAAGTTCTATGGATTCATTAATCAAAGACACAGTTCCTTCTTAGTTGTACAAGATTACAATGTTTGCAAAGTTGGAAAGTAGAGAGAGTAGAAGAACATAGGCAAGGAGATAGAAGAATATAGCTTATTGCTTGCAGTAGTAGTGAAAACAAAGGCCAACAACTAACAACAATCAACAAATGCTAACCCCTTGGAATGGAGAAGCCATCCCAATTTATAGCTTACAAAGATGTCTCTTCCTCTCCCCCAATGTGACTTTTCATCCTCCCACCACTTGTGACCTTTCATATTCCTTTAGGAATGAAATTAAGTCCTTTTTTTATTTTTGAAAAAGGACTTTTACAATGCAAAGTAAGGCCACTTAAGTGAATAAAAAAGAATAGTGAAAAATACATTCACAATGAAGAAATAGAATGTTAGAGAGAGAGAGGGAGAAGGAGAGAGAAGTGGAAATATGGAGATGGGTAAGCCTCTGTTGATGAAGAGCTTCCTCTCGATGAACTCCTTTGTTGCTGAGATGAATGCTACAACTAGTGGAATCTTCCTCGGGTACTTTTCGATTGGGGTTGCGATCCTCTCCCCGTATGCTACTCATGATCATTGCCTCAATGTCTTGTTTTCAATAGAACTTTTGATGTTTTAACACCCTCATAAGCTTCATGGTGCTCTTGTGTTCAACTCGCTGTCTAAGTGGCGAACTTTTATACACATTGGTTCATTCTGGGCTGTTTCTTGTCATGGTGTGATTCACATGATGTCCATTCTCTTGGAAAGAGAATTGAACACAAGGCTGGAGTGGGAATGTGGAGGTCATCACCTTCCTCACCTCTTATACTCCTTGAACTTCAGAAACTCACCTTTCCTCATTGAAAAGGTCTTCTTCCAAATGTGGAAATATATCTCCTTCTTGGATGTTAGATCAAAGATGATTGAGAAATGAGACCCTTATACACCTTGTTTGTCCACCCGTCATCCTCATTGAAAAGGTCTTCTTTATCATCAAAGTGGAAAGAAGAAACTCCACATTCACCGTCATACTCCTCAAACACCTCCTTCATGTTAGATCCTTGGTGGAAGATGATTGAGAAATGAGGCTTACCCTTATAGACCTTGTTTGATTTTTCTTTCATGGTCCGCATCACTTATCATCCCAAGTTTGATTGGTGGCAAGCCAAGATGTCTATGACCTTTATCATTGCCAAGTAGAGAAACTACTCCCATATATAACTGAAAGTGCCTACAAAGTGAAATTTTGGTGCTGTCAGTCACCATGATGTCGCCGATCACTCCTGGATCCTTCATTAGCATGGGCAACTTAGCATCCTTGTTTCTTGACCAATATACCGACACTTACTATTTTTAGTAGTGTTACGGCGGGGACGTGGGGGAAACGTTTCCCCCACGTTTCCTTCTTTTGGGAAATGGCGCGAAACGCCACAGGACGGCCGGGGAGGCGGCGTCTCGGAACGTGGGGGGCGGTGGGGGCGTCTCGGCGTCCCCCGGGAAGTTCTCGGGGGCGTCAGACGTCCCCGCCGTCCCCTACGGCTGCTGCGCCTTTTTTAAAAAAAAACAGACTTTTAATACACAAAAACACATTTTTTTAATTGTATATGACTAATAGCATAAAAGTAACATTCCTAACCTAACCCTAACCCTAAAAGTGCTATTTTATGTTATAAATTTACAATATGGGCTCATTTCATATTCACACCAAGCAAGAGCAAGAGCAAGAGCAAGAGCAAGAGGAAGAGCAAGAGCGAGAGCAAGAGCAAGAGGAAGAGCAAGAGTGAGAGCAAGGGCAAGAGGAAGAGCAAGAGGAAGAGCAAGGGCAAGAGCAAGAGCAAGAACAAGAGGGAGCAAGAGGTATTTATAATTTTATTTGCTTACAATACATGTTAAAGTTTTTTTTTTTTAAATTTAGATTATATTTGCATTTGTTAGGGGCTGTTTTTTAGCATTTGCATCTACATTCACAATGTAATCATGCATATAGTTTGTAGGATTTTTAAAAATGCATATTGCATAGGGTTTGGTTATACAAACTACAATGTAAATGGTTACGTTTTTTTTTTTTTAATTACATTTTTATTTCTAGTTTAAAATTTATATTATTTTTGCATTTTTTAGGGGTTGTTTTTTAGCATTTGCATCTACATTCATAATGCAATCATGCATATAGTTTGTGGGATTTAAAAAAATGCATCTTGCATAGGGTTTGGTTGTAAAATTTAAAATTTAAATGGCTACGTTTTTTTAAAATTAATTCATTACATAATCAATCAATCATATAGTTATGGTTGTTTTTAATTCATTGCAGCAATCATCACCATGAGTTCTTCTACCGAGGCGAGTATGAATCGGATGAATCGGAGCGGAGAGGGTTGAACGGGAAGTTGAGATAGGTGGCCGTGGAAGAGTTGGTGATGCCACAATGGGGGAGAGTGAAGAAGGGACACAAAATGTAGTGGCAACGACAACTGGTAGTTCAGTTGGTAGTGCTACCAATTGCCCCTCTCAAATGTTGTCCAAATTTGCCATTGGACCATTTGATAAGAAGAAGCCATTGCAACAATTTGCCCAAATAATTGATAACCCCAAGTCTGGAGGGGGGAGCAAAGTATGGAAATGCAACATTTGTGCACTGACTTGGAATGGTAGTATCACTAGGACCAATGCACACTTGTTGCATCTTACAGGAAGGGGGGTTGGCACTTGTAAGGGTCTTTCACTAGAGCAGAGAGCTGAGATGGTGAGAATCTTCAATGGAAATACCACAGACAAAGTGCCAGAAGTTCGTGGTTCTACGGCTAATACTCCATTGAGCGCTCATAGGGAGTGGCAAACTTACTAATACTCGGCTGGTTCTAGTTTTGAAGTGTCGAAGTGGAAAGCGAGGGAAGAGAAAGGCCGTGGGGCAGCCCCAAATTCGATTATTGACATGTTTGATTCAAAGGCAAGGAAGAGGCGGATGATCTATTGGGAAAGTTTTCCATCTTCTTTGGGATTCCATTTAATCTTGCTCCCTCTCCTTATTACAGAGGAGGCTATGGCTAAGGTTACTGCAGTACAAGTTATGTGCCTCACGGAGACACAAAACTTAGGACAACAATCTTGGATAGAAACTATTCCAAGGTTAATGTATTGATAGAGGAGATGAAGGTGACATGGGTGTCACATGGATGCAACATTATCATGGATGGGTGGACGGATAAAAGACACTGTCCTCTCATCAATATCATTGTCTCTTGCAAAAATGGACCGTACTTCTTGAGAAGCGATTGATTGTTAAGGGAAGCGAAAAGATCTTGAGTTTGATTTCAGATTTTGAAGGATGCCATTGAGGAGGTTGGACCTTGAAATGTTGTACGAGTTATCACGATGCAACTTATGTGTGCGGAGCGTGACGAGCTAGTGGAGCGGGAATAGGCATATTTATTGGACTCCATGTTGTGTGCATGCTATGAACAATGCACCGAAAGACATAGGAAGATTCGGTGGGTTAACCGAGATAGTAGTGATCGAGCCGAGATGTGCGAGAAGTTCATATGCAATCACCACACATCATTGGCACTTTTTCGAAATTTTTCGAAGAAGAATTTTGAAACCAGTTGACACCCGCTTTGCATCCTATTTTATTTTGTTGGAGAGGATGTCTGAGTTGCAGGAGCCCCTACAAATTATGATTATGACACGGGATTGGACTAGGTGGCGTGAGTCCAAGACAGATCAAGGGAAAAGAGTGAAGGAAGTGGTGTTGCAGGAAACATTTTGGGTTGATATGAAATACATCATATCAATCATAGCTCCAGTTTTTAGTGTCATCAAATATGGGGATTCTAACAGCCCCAATCTTGGTGAGATCTACGAGTGCATTGACAGCATGCTTGGGCAAATGAAGGCAGCTATTCGGGTGAGGGACCCCACTTTGGAGTTCTATAATGAACATATACAACCCATTATTCAACGGAGATGGGAGAAGTTGAACACTCCTCTTCATATGGTTGCGTATGCATTGAATCCCAAATGGTATGTGGAGAGGCCGAGGCGAGTTATCCCATTGGATGATGATGAGGTGAAGAAGGGCCTTATGAAGGCCTTTAAAAAATGTACACTCCACAAGAGGCTTCACAGAGATCGAATGGAGTGGCTCGACTTCACTTGAACTCGATGGGTACAAAACATCGGCAAAGCAGACGAGGGTAACATTAGCACGGGAGAAACCAAGGTGAGTTGGTGGTGACTATATGGGCTTCCAGGATTGCTGCGACCACTTGCCATTCGCCTCCTTTCCCAGGTTTCTAGCTCCTCTGCCTCTGAGAGGAACTGGTCTACGTATGGTTGGATACACTCTGTTAAGAGGAATAGGCTTACCTCTGCGAGAGCGGAGAAGCTTGTAGCTGTACACAGTGCTTTGCGTCTTATAGATCGCAAGACACCTGAGTACAAACAAACTCCAACATTACGGTGGGATGTAGATCCCGAGGAGCCGAGGCAGGTTGAAGAGGACAACACTGTGCAGCGAGGATTGATTGGGCTTACCTTTGAGGACGAGGATGCTAGTACCAGCGAGGAGGAGTTCATGGATATTGCTTCAGATGGAGATTCTGATTTTTAGGCTGATACTTGTAGTTGTCCTCTTTTTTTGTAATATTGACAATAGACAATTGTTGGTGTATTTGGCTATGAGATTAATGATATGAATATTAGCTATTGTCACTTGATCAATCGTATTTTAGAATGGTTTTACTTTTATATTTTGTAATATTAATATATTTCAAATTTCAAATTTCAGCTTGTCTCATATTCAAAATTCAAATATGTATTATGAATTTTCAATTTATGACATTAACATATTGATATTATAGTGTATTTGATGTTTATGAGTTCAAGTTTCACCTTATTTAAATCTCAAATGGTTTTATTTCAGCTTATTTATATAATTTAGTCACTATCTTTTTATTTTAAATATTTATATATTTTTTAATCAAATCCCATCCCGCCGTCCCCCGCTGTCCCCAAAATTTAGAAATTTTTTAGTAAGTCTTAATTTAAAGTCTATTTTGTCCCGCCGTCCCCCGTATCCCAATAACTATGGTATAAACTTAGAGGGTTCGCACATTATTTATAGTCATTTGAGTGGATCTTCCCGAAGTGTCTCTTGTAAAAAGAGTTATAAAGTTTTGTTATTTCATGGCTTTTAAGCCGATTTCAATGCTCAATCACTTCCACTTAGATGTGAAAATTCTTTTGTGGCTATAAGGAGGATGAAACTTTCCCATTAAAAATAATGTAGACTTGATGCAAGAACGAGAATCTTTCAATTTATTGAGGATTCTCCATTCCAAGATTTCACATGGTACTTCAAGATGATTGATATTGCAGATTTTCAAGGGTTTGATCCTAAAGTGATTTATAAGAACCTCTCCTACGGTCACACTTCTTGGAGGTGGAGTTGGGTGCCATCTAGGGCACAAAATTCAGTGAGCTTGATGTTCAAAATATGCATTTATTCAACACTTTCGAAAATTTGGAATCTCCATTAAGTCCATTGATTTGTAATTCTCTCTCATAAATTTAATTGCAGCTCTTAACTCAAATTTGCATATAATTTGGTTATTTGCTTAGCATTTGTTCCATTTGTTGAGCATAATACTTTGAATAATTTTTACATCCATTTTCAGCTCATTCGGAGGGTGTTTGATGCCCTAAAAGTGAAAATACAGTTCGCTGCTGGGTTTATAACATTTTTGCTTCGCTGTTGTAAAAACTAAGTTTACAACTGAGGATTTGCGCTATTTCCTTGTTTTTTCAGTTTCAGCAAAGGGACATTAAAATGCTAGAAATTTTACGTCCCTGAGACAGCAGGACATGGTGGAAAAGCCAACCCCCAGGGTTTCAGCAAGAAAAGATGAGGGGAGTTCAGGAATACTCATTTTTGAGGCTTTGTTTTTCATTTTGAAATGGTTTTGTTGTTTTCTCTTTAAAAAGCTTTTTTAATTGTGCTGGAGTGCACTTGTTTTTGAATCTACTCATCTCCCCTTCAAAAATGGGACAAGGTCTGTACATATAACATCAATTGAAAAATTAAAATTCAGTTGTCTTGAGGAGGGGACCATGGTTGAACTCAAAAAAGTTAAAATCCCTATATGTATATTTCTATGTTGCAAACAAAGTAGTGTAAATTAAAAGCACAAGGCATGGATCGCACTTTGTTGTCCCTCTCCCCACTGTATTGTATTACAGACAATAGGACAAAGGACAAGGACACACAACCTTGATATATGAATGTGCCAAGGGGAAGAATCACAAATTGCTATTCGGGCCAAATTTATTTGTATATTTTTAGGTCACAGATATTATTTTAATAGCCATCCTCCCGTCATCTCAAAATTTTGTTTTTACCATCCCAAACATAACTATGTGAGAGACCTACCACAAAGTCATGTCATGTGTCACCAACTTGCTTAACTCCGCAGATCAGTGATTGTAAGAGCAATTGAGGAAACAACCCAATATACCTGTTGTAACTTAAGTGCATGAAAAGTCATCATCAAAATTTGATCCAACACTTTTCCTGCCTCTTTGAGATCAAGGTGATCCCAAGGTTTAACATCTTGATGTCATTTTGATTCAAAATTGTTCTATAAGCTCATTCAATATTCCCAAGACTTGTTCAGCTTGCATATTGGAGCTTTAAGCCCAATCACCCTTTGATGTTGGATCAAAATCTTACCTGACTACTCTAAAGAAGGCTTGATGAGGTCATTATATTAATGTCCACCTGTAATTTAGTATTATAAAGTTTGAAAGGCTTTCCTCTATTTGATGGGCTTCTATCCATTCTTAATCGAAACTCTACTTGGTCTACAAGTTGAATTTCTCCATTGGACTCACTTCCTATATGCCCTAAAACCCAGATTTGCTTGAATTGTTCTTAGATCACCTACCTCTTCAAACTCAAGATGTGAAAATGGCTTTTTATTAATGGATGCTTCATCACCCCATTATGAAATAATAAGTGGGTACCATTGGATGCAAGATTGGCATTTGAAGGGCGTTTTATGAGATTGGTGATCCAAAACACACATGGAAAACAGAATCAAGGGTTTGGGAGATATGAACAACTTTCCATTTTGAGTATATAAAGATCTCAGACACATTCCAACAACATAACAAAAATGAGAGTGAGCTTGGGAGGGAAAATATTCATTTGAAAACATTTTTTAAGTCCTTGATTTCAATCATGGGGAATCAAAGTATTTCCTAGACTGACATAATATTACATGTTATTTTCCAACTCAGACGGACTCAACTAAGTTTCTGAGATTATTTTTGGTAGCAGTCACTGCATTCTCCTGAAAATGAGATTAGGGAATATTGTTAGAACCATATGGCACAGGGCAGTTGGTCTATACCAAATACATTGGTTCTGCTTGTGTCACCTTTGGAATCAAGTCTAATTTACCCTGATTCACTCTTCTAAGCATTTGTTTATTCTTTCTAGACTCTTCTTGACAACCAAGAGATCTGTTTTTGAATGAGGGCTATGAAAGTGTAATAAAAAAGTGCTAGAACTCCATCTTGTCCTAGAGCTTTATTCCTGCTTCTGGACAATGCTGTTCACTTTAATTTAATTCCACTATTGCTAGTTCCATCAGTCATGTGTTGCCTCCTTTCCTGCAGCCTTGGGAATGAGTTGGAGAGGATGCCCTCTTTGCTCTTGTTTTGTCAATGTTGTTTCAGGTTTCATTACAATTATTTAGAATAAATCTGCTGGATAGCATGATTTTGGAGCTGTTTGAATATACCTGTTTGAACTGTTTAGATTTATGAACTGTATACATGTGTTGTTTTTCAGAACAATTTGGGGAAGTACACAGTGTTTGCACCTCCCTGCTTGATCCACGATTCAAAAAAATAGTAAGACTGCTGGCTAGTATCATTCTTCCCATTGCTGCATAGTGGTTGAAATGGATTGATATCTGTTCTGTAAGCTCCAATGGCTCTTGTGAAATCTGTACTTTTCATTTTCTTTTGCAAAGTGGGTTTAACTGATCTAACATTCATGCAGATTGGGTAATGATTCAATATATTGTCAAATATTTGATATTATTCCATTCCATCATTCTAAGTTTGGGATAATTCAGCTTGCCCATGAATTTGTTTGTATCATGCTCCATGATATCATTAACCTTATGCCACCATCTTCCCATATTTGGGGAAAATTCTGAATGAGTCAGCTACATACTCTCAACTCTGAACTAGGACTTATAGTGCCCTGTAATCCTTGCTAGAAATTTCCAGCTGGATTAACTAGCGATTGGAGAGGGTTGGGTTGTGTCCATTTGCAGCTACTGTTTTATCAGAGCCGTTAGCCATTTGTTGTGTAGTATAATCCTATCAGCTTTTCTGCAATGTACTGCCTCCATTTCTATCAGTTGCTCCATGTAAATATGCCTTGGAAAACCCCAGTTTATCAAGTTGTCATTATCATTCCAATGAGGGAGTCAGCAGTTTATTCAGAATCCTTGACCCCATTTTTCTCATTATAGATGCTTATGTAAAATCCCAATCAAAATGGATTTTGTGTTGCAATTGTTATTACCTGGATGAAGAGCTAATCTAGTAAAACTATTTTGTTGTTGCCAGAAAAAATGGTTATAATCACGTTTAATGCAACATGATTCCTTAAATGTGTATGGATAGAAATTAAATAAATCCCCATGTCAAGGAATGGCGTGAATGGAGAGCAACTTGGTCTGCTTTCATTGACCATAATGGCACTTTTGAAAAATATGGGCTTTTTTTTTCTGCCCCATATTGCTGGGTACTTGATTATGTCCAAGGAGCTCAATCTAGTGGTTTGCTATAACACTAACTGTAGGTTTCTTTCTGTAGTTTGATTCTTAATATTTTCTATCTCCAAATTGGCTTTTAAATAGATATGTCTAATGCTCTAATATTCCAAGAGAGGATTCACATTACATAGATTGTGTATTTTCAACATTCCTCTGATTTTATAAATATCACATTGTCAATGGCTTTCAACTCTCATATCTGCATTTGCTTTCTATTTGCTTGCCTTAGATTGATATCAAAAATTCTGACTCTTTCCTGTCTTTACTGAATTTTTACCTGAAATATCCTTCCTTGTTTTGCCTCTGGCTGCAGATTTGGAGGTGTAAATAATGGGGTTGAGATAGAATGTTCCCCCTCTTTTCTTCAGCAGTGTTATGCAGGGACACATCCCCTAGATTTTGGTGACATCCCGAATGTTTCGGGACTTGGGGACTTGGAGAATGTCCCCATTTTTTTTAATCTTTCAAAAGTTTTCCAATGTTTTTACTTTTAATAAGCTGTTATTTTTACCACAAAACATTAAATTATAATCTTGTAAGTACCTAAAATATTAAATACAGTTAAATCCCCAAATTTCATTGAAAAAAGTTAAAATATTCAAATATTATTTTTTATATATTATTTAAAGCCGTCTCCCTGCCATCCCCAAAATTTTAGGGAAGTTTTTGCCATCCCAGAACCCCGTCCCTCCGTCCAGTTGTCCCCCCCTGCTTCCCAAGACTTAGGTAACTATGTGAAGAACGATGTGAGACTCATATTTCTGAGGTCCATTTAGAGACCTTATATATAAGAGCTGTACTTGTCCCTTTCATGGATGCAACATTTTTTTATGATTGTTTATTCATTTTGTCAAATGCTTGAACTTGCAAAGCTTTTGTATGGAATCTGAATTAGGGCTTCTAGTTATTACTAGCAATTGCATCCCAAGTTGCAATGAGATACACCGTAGGGAAACAGAGGAAATGGATGAAAATGTAAGGAATTCAATTTTTGCAAATATTTTTTTAATAGTGCATAAGGATACATATGTAATTAGTTTCATTGCATATCTTTTTGAAAATATTTTATGGGTAATGATTTGTTTTTGTTCCTTCTTTTATGTTTTTGAGCTTTTGAAATCTTTTTCAAACTTAATTTCATTTACTTGGCAGACCACCATTATCAAATCTGAGTAGTAGCAATAGAAGTTATAAACAACTGAAATGTAAACTGCACAACATTGAAGTTAAAAGTTTTTTCATTCATGAACCATAATACGATATATAAAACATGTTAAAAAATGGATGCTACTACTCACTTGATAAAATGTATTCAGCGAGTTATTTGAAAGTGATTTTTGTGGATGCTTGCAATTTATTTCAGCTCCCTCACATTGCGATTCATCTTTGCAACAATTTTCAAGCGTCGTTGGTTTTTTCAATCCCATTTTCTGACCCTGGGAGTCCTTTGTTTGAGAGAAAATGTATAAATGCCTCATTAAATTTGAATCCACGAATGAACTATAAACCTTAGTTGAATTATTTTTTTCTATCACAGTAAAGGGGTAGGAACTATTTAATGAAAGATGCGAAGAAATCCTCTAGTGCCATTCACTAGGAAAAACTTGCTGTCTCGGAAACAACTGAATCCCTACATATCCCAACTTTTTAACCACTTTGCTTACAGCTCTAGCATTTACACTTTCAACCATTAAAACACACGAATCTCTACATGAGATGGCCTTGATAATTGTTTTTGCACTTCGTATAAATGCTTTTGCACTTGCAAGACTATGGCATTATTGTACATTCCTTTCATGTGCTTCATAAGTTAGCTTGTACACCTTCATAAATTCATTTCTACGAGATGCATTATATGTAACCAAATCATCTAGGCTTGTACCAAAACCTTCTTGGGATAACTATTCAATACACTCAATCAAATAACAGTCAACTGTGTCCATACTCTTTACAATTGTGTTAGGACCTTTGTGTATAGAACAATGGCATTGAAAATTTCTAAAAGAGAGCTTTGCAATTTTATCATATTACCATGGAATGATAGTATTTCACCATTGCTTATGGAAAATTATTCTAAATACAATTGAGATCTGGTGGAATAGCCATCTGAATAATCTACTTCGCTATCTAAAAGAGCCCTTCATCATACAGTGATACACCTTAAACAGTGTCGGTTAAGGCAAAGTTGCTAAAGTCCACATTGATAACTGATAGAAGTGTTATCTACAAGAAAATTGCAAGATAGAAGATTTTTAGCAAGTGTAGTAACAATTGTTAAGAGCAAAATTTAGTTCTCCATGGTGAGAGCTAAACAATTTTTTATCCACACTTGACAAATCAGAGAGCTAAGCTTGATATCTTAAAGATTTGGGGCAAATGACGTAATGGCAGTCACTGTCAAAATCTGCTGCAAGTGGCACAAATATAAGAGAATTAATTATCATAGTATGTCTGGGACGAACTAATGTTCTCAAAGCCATCAATTTTTTCCGATGGTTTTACGTATTTATTTGATCAATGCTTTCCTCTCTTATCCACAAAGGTTCTACGTTGCCCTTTATCTATGATTTTATTAAACGGCCTCCCCTTATTGTAGATGTTGACACACTCCTTGATAACCGCTCTCTTAGCAATCTCTGTAGGTATACCAATTTCATTTATCACCCCAAATACATCTCTTGTTCTTATAGGATGGGATGATGGGAATCACTTATTCTTGAGAAAAAGTGACTGAATTTATCTAGTCACATATTAGAAAATGATTTATTATTATTTGTTGATCTTCCAAGATCGACTGGAGGTTCCTTGCTGCATTGTACTTGAGTAATACTCAAGTTGAGTACCATATGACTGTTATTAGATTTTAAAAACACAAAATAAGAAAAAATGAAGAGCATCTTTAATTACAACTCTATCCATTAAGTATACCTTTGGACCACCCTTTACACGAGATAATGTGTGGACATGAACTGTAGCTCTTTAACTTCAGCCTCATGAGACATGAATCTGACTTTTCCAAATCTCGTCTCTCTAAGCTTTTCAAAAGCTTATTATTTCTCGACACTTGGGAAGCAATCTAGAAAGGAATGAGAATAATTATGATCACTTTTAGTTTAGTCACAATATTAACAAATTGCAAACTATAAAACAAGTTTGTACAAATGCCATTACAATGGGTAAGCATGATTCTAGAAAGAGACGAACAATTTTGAACATTCTAAATCTAGTCACAATAACAATCAATTCCCAAGTAGAAAACACATTGCTTACATATGCTATCATGTTGTCTTTGCCCACATATCGAGAATTCAGACACAGTTATGGGGCATTGGAAGACACTCTAAAAGTAGGAACAACATGTATAGGTGCTTGTGAATGGCTGATAGGGAATGACAGGTTAGTGCTCCTGTGATGCAATTCAGATGCAATTTGAAACTTTGCAATCTATGCTAGTATCGTAGAATAGTTGCATCTCAAATAGTTTTTGAATCTAGTTTGTGTTAACAGTTTTATGAAGCCACGTGTTTAGCCTACTCTTTTTAACTAAAATGGTTCAAATACAAAATAGAAAAACATTTGAGACTTTTATTGACTATAGATAGTCAACAATTCTCGCATTCAATTTGGTGTTGCTACTTCTTCTTGGCAGAACTTACACATTTAATCCATCCCTATTTCTGGCGACTGCCAAATTGGGAGATTGGGAACATGGAATGGAGATCTGTCATCAAATGGTTAAATGCACTTTCTTTATCAGATATTCTAGTTTTGATCTCTATGATAGAGAAAGGCAGTTTCACGACTGCATTCATTCCTGGATATGCACAATCTTGGATTGATGAAAAGGCCTTGGTGATTTTTAAGTAAATGTGTTAGATGTGTGATGCCAATCTTATTAAACTCATGCATCATCCTCCCAAGAAAGTGCCAAAATGTGCTCTTGAAAACCAATGCATGGAGATACTTGTTCAAATAATTAAAAGCTGTTGTTTGTCAGGTGTTGTAGTATTCACTTCTCTGATGCAAAATGCAGAAGACAGGAAGCATGCAAACTGTTTGGTGTTGAACACGTTATTAGTGAAGATCAGCAAGGAATTGAGAAATATGAAGGCACATTTATGCCATCAGTTCACCCAATAAATGAACCATGTATCCTTCCTCGCACAATTCTTAAAGTCTTTAATCCCACTTAGATAATGGCTTAAATAAAGGACTCATTACCTCAAAATTTTGTGCAGGTAATTTCTACCACATCAAACCATATTTATTGATATATTGAACCCACGAATGCTTGGCTACTTGAACAAAATAACAACTTGCTTTCGAACCATACCCAATTTCACTTGGCCCTGCTTGAAATGAATGACATTACAGAGAAATTCAAGCAGATCCCTTTCATGAAATGCATACGGGCCCTTTGCTGCTCCTATTTTCCTACATAATCGACACTTTTTTTTTTTGATAGCCAGATGTTTGTATTCCATCTTGTAGGAGCAATGAAAAAGAATTCCAGTTTTAACTGATTGCATGAAATGGAAGCGTTGTATTTGTTGGGAGCAATATAAAATCCAATTGGCCTGCAATAATGTTGGCTTAACTCATCCATCGCTGATCCATTATCCAAATCATCTCGCCATCTCTCCAAACGATTTTTATGTGGGTGCTTTAAAATTGAAGTCAAAGATAAAAATGAGAAATAAAAGAAATTCAAAAAATACAAGAAGTATTAAATAAAAATATAATTGGATGACAAATGTTGCCAAGTATAACCACTTATAAAGGCCAATAGGCCAATAAGTGCTACAAGATCTTCATATCGTACCATATAAATTAGGCTTTATTCTATGTATGGAAGATTCAAGCCAATATATCCTTCGGTAGAATTCTCATTATTCAAAGAGATGATTCGAACAATTTTTCTTGCAATTTTCTTGGTAAAAAGCAGTTATCATGCCCGCAATCTTCAAAGGTAAAACATTTTAAGACAATGAAGATGTTATAAGAAGATACAAGAAATAAGCATGAATTTTACTGGTTAACCTCAAAGATATTGGGTGAACTAGTTTTGGAGATACCGAAATAATGCATCCTCTCTAAAATAGGCATTCACAAACAAAAGACTCTAATACAACCGTTAATAAAACTGAGGATATTGAAAATTAATATTCTTGAAAAAAATGTGTTTAGGTTGTACTCAAAGGTAATGTGTTGCACATTTGAATTTATTCTTTTCTAACAAGACAGTATGGTGCATGATTAGATCATCAATAAAAGGTTCAATTTTGGAATAACATTACTTTCTTATAGTGAGTTGCAAAAATATAACCTTTCTACTACAGAAACAAGAAGGCTATTGATTCAAAGTCTATCCATATTATTGAAGGATAAAATCTAATATTGAGACGATCAAAAATTTATCTCATCGAAAAATGACAAGGAAAGAACATATGAAAGACCTATACGGCAAACACAACCATGATTATTCTCAAAATGATTTAAATCATGTTGTCAAAATGCAATTTCAAGATTAGATTAGAATGGCAAATAATCTACTGTTTTAATACAAGATTAGATTTATAGTATTCACTAATGTACCCTCCTTTATTGAGTGAGGAGATAGATCTCTTTTCCATCCGCCTGCGAGAGATGAATACATTTTAAAGTGTCATTCTATGCTTGACTCTTAAAATAAAAACCCAAAACTAAATATACAACGTCATAAACCTGAATCTCTGAAGTCCATAATGTGTGATTATAATGCAAGAGTTATATGATGAGAGTTTTGGCGGGATTTCAAAGAAGCATTTAGTAGTGGACAATAAATGCTTCTCCATTAGGACATTACTTCCATATATATTTATTGCTCAACAAAAGCACACCATTGTTTCACCAAATGCAACAAACATGTGTCTAATGTGGCCACTTCATCTTTGCCAATGATCTACCACCATATGTTAAATTAAGAATAATAAGCTCGTATAATTTAGAAATTAAAAAATCCAAGCACACTTAGTCAACACCAAAAATATCTTAAAACACAAAAGTTCAAACTCGGAAAAGCAACACAAACCCTCAAAACAAAAAAAAAAAAGCCCCGCACTATTAAAATCAAATGCAAGATCAAACCAACCTAAACCAAATTAAAAACTACCCAAGCAATTTCTCATAAAAGCTTACATAGTCCAATCCCCTTTCATTAGAAAATCGAAAACAAAAGCGCATTTTGAAAGGATATCTTAGAAAAGATTAAATTCAAATAAGATAAATAATCGAAGGGCCCTTGGTCTATTGGTGATGTTGTTAGGCTTTCAATGAGCCCACTAGGGATCAAGTCTTGTTGAGTGCAAGACCTGGAGATACCCGATACAGAGAGTCAAAATGATTGAGGCCAGGATCGTGCCTTGGGTGACTTTGATGGCGTGGATGCCCCTTACTCGTAGCTGTTTAGGTTGAAGGTGATCACTAGTTTAGTTGTACGCTTACTTGTAATTGTAAATCCGCTATATGCTTCCTCCGAAGCATGAGCAAGAGATGCCGACAATCTATGTAATCTAGTGCCCAATGAGTACACACTACTCATCAAAAATAAGATTAGAAAAAGGGAGGATTTTTTCTTAGCTTGCAAATACACGAAAATCAAGCATTTATTATGGAAATGTAATATGCAAAGTTGCGTAAGAAAATGTAGGAAAACTTGTATAGATTACACATGAGAAGATGCTTATGTGCATTTGGAAGAGGGATGTGCAAGATATGATGGCAAAATCAATGCCATTGCGGTGAAGCTAGTGTGCATGCCAATTTCATGAACACATCAACCACAATTAATGAATGCTATGACTATTGTTTGTTATTGATTTATCCCTATGCACTTATTCCAAAAAAATATTTAAAAACTATGTATGATATAGATCTTTTGTATCATAGTTCCACACAAAATGACAAGGTAGATGTTGATCACTCGGTGTTCACTACAATGGAAGGCGAGTTTGCCCCATAAAAGAAAACATCCATAAGGTAAATATGACAAATGTTTAATGATTAAGGTTAGCAATTTTTATTGACATGTCACACTATTACACTCTTCATCCTCCCAACTCTTGTATATGATTGTAATTACACCTCTTCACATAACTATTACATTCCTCCCACACCTTGTATGTCATTGTAGTTGCACATCTTTCTATAATCACACCTCTCAACATAATTATGTAAGTTTGCAATACGTTTTGCAATAAAAATATGTGGATAGGAAAACATGGAGCATTTGGTATTCAAATTTGAAGTAGTAAGATGCATAATATTTCCAAGGGATAATTTCTATTTACGTTTTATGCCTTGACCATTGTGCAATCATTTTCAAGCATAGCCCTTGGTTTGTTAAGAGCTCTTAGTTTCTCCCCATGGATTAGCACTAGTAGATTTTGACTTTTTTTTCCATGATTTTGTGTCATTACCCCCAAGGGATAATTCATGTTTACGTTTTATGCTTTGACCATTGTGCAATCATTTTCAAGCATAGCCCTTGGTTTGTTAAGAGCTCTTAGTTTCTCCCTATGGAGTAGCACTAGTAGATTTTCACATTTTTCGACAATTTTGTGTCATTCATGCCCGCCCCCATTTTCATGCTTTCTAATGCTAATTTTGGTTGTTGAAGCAAAAATGTCATTTTATTTTTTTGATGCAAACTTTGTAAAATAATGTAGAGATATGGGATTCCCTAAATTTGGCGGTTAATTTTTAATTTATCAAGGCAAATAGCATCAAGTTTTTATTGTGGACACAATTTAAGTTAGGATTTTCAATATGATGCAAATAGTGTTAGTTTAGAAACAAAAAATATGATGTGACAACATGATAATAAAAATATAATGTAAAATAAAATTGATGTTTGAAAATTGTGATTTATGTCTCAAAAACATCACATCTAAAAACCATGATGAATTAATAATTTTTTTGAATCGCATCTAAATTAAATGCAAAGTTAAGCTTGTTGCCATTTTCGAAAAAAATAAATAATGTATTAACCATTAAAAGAAAGTAATAGAAGGTATTTCTATTTAAAATATATTTATTTTTAATTTGTAGGACTTCAAAATTTATGTGAAAACAATGAAATGCAATTAGTGATATTCTATTCACACCACAACTCACGTCCGAAAGGGAAGGTTAATAACAAAAGTTGAAAATACACCTAGTGTGACAATAAGATGTGTATTAAGGATCAATTTGTTCCTTTTGCATCAATCAAACCCTAATTATACACCTTTATACTTTGTATTAGGCATCAATTGATTCGTTTGTGCCAACCAAGTCCTAATTATACACCTAGTGTGTTGGAGTTTAATATTTATTTGGGTATATTAAATATCTTAATATTGTGTATTATTAATATCATGTGAATTATTAATTCACATAATCCAAATAATGTGAGGTGGCATGTAACCTTCACCTCTTTTGTCTTATTAGAGATATTCCTCATTATAAGGAATATTGGAGTTATATTTCAAATGTAACTCCTTTGCCACTTTACACCCACTTCCCTTCACTTCATGGGAAATAGTGACACTAGGCACACACTTGGAAGGTTGGCTAATGCAATGATTGAAGTTACTTTGTAACTCCTTATTCTCTCTTCACTCTATTTCAAGAGTGTTTGAGTCTCTTCCTTAACACTTCTTCACTTGTTCAATCTCTTCTTTTAAAGAAGTGATTTTATTCTCTCTCCATTTTAATTCTTTCTTAGAAGAACTTCTATGCATATTGTGTTATTTTGTAAATTCTTTGGGCCATCTTTTAATAACACACGGGGTTTCCTTCTAGTGTACCGGTTTTCCCATTTGACAAATCTTGTCTCAACTCTTTTATGGTATGTTTTATGCTTCCATTAATTTCATTGCATTTTATTTACTTATGATTCAATATTTTAGTAGTTGATCTTGAAATTATTTCTTACATAGTCTGACAACAATTAGATGTATATTGGGGATCATTTGATGTAAAGTGGGTCGACTGAAACCCTAATTATACACTTAGTGCGACATTTAAAAATGTATTAGGGATTAATTGGCCCATTTAAACCAACCAAACCCTAATATTCACCTAATGCAACAAGTAGACGTATATTAGAGCTCAATTAGTGTAAAGGGGACCAACCAAACCCTACTTACATACCTAATGCAATGATTAGATATGTATTTATGATCAATTGGCTTTGTTTGCACACCAACCAAACCCTCATTATACACCGAGTATGAGAATTAGATGTGCATTGGGGATCAAATAGTCTATTTGCATGATCTAAACCCTAATTATATACCTATTGTGACAATTAGATGCGTATTGAGGAGCAATTAACTTATGTATGGCAATCATCCCTAATTATACACATAACATGTCAAGTATATGTGTATTGGGGATCAATTGGTCTAACTTGTACCAACCAAACCCTAATAATAGACATATTTCGATAATTAGACATGTATTAAGGATAAATTGTCATAAAGGGGCTAACCAAAATCTAATCATACACCTAGTATGACAATTAGAAGTGTATTGGGGATCATTTGGCCTAAAAAGGGCCAACTAAACCCTAATTACACACTTAGTGTGATAATTAGACGTGTATTCATAATTGTTGGGAACACGAGAGGACTAACCAAACCCTAATTATACACCTAATGCAACAATTAGATGTGTATTGGGGATCAATTGGTGTATTTACAATGTCATTGCATAGTCACTTCAATCAATTTATTGAGATCATAGTCAACAAGTTGGTTACTAATGCATGATTCTCAATTAAGACTATATGGATCTATATGGTAAATCTTGTATTTTGCAAGTTCATTGATAGATATTTTCCATCATGACCAATTTTCCATCAATTTTTTTAAATCACTTGTCAACAAACTCAATAATGCAAAATTCTCAATTTGGAATGCATGGATGGATATTGAAAATCTTGTTATTTGTAGAAATGCACTAATAAATCTCCGCTATTGAAATCAATTTTTATATGCAAGAATTGATGGAGAACGGTGATTTCAACATTTATATGTATCATTCAAAATGTAGTCGGTTGCATCAATTTATTGAGATCACTATCAACAAGGTCACTAATGCATGATTCTCAATTAGGGTTGCATGGTTGAATATGGAAAATATTTTACTTTGTAGGTACACGATGGATCTTTGCCATCACAATCAATATTCATATACATGAATAGATAAAGACTCGCTGATTTCAATATTTATACATACCAATCAAAGTTTAGTTATTTCCATGAATTCATTGAGCTCATTATCAACAAGGTCACTCATGCATGATTCTCGATTAAGACTACATGGTGGGGATATGGAAAAACTCATACTTTGTAGGTGTGTTGATAGATCTTCACCGTCACAATCAATTTTATATGCAAAAATTGGTAAGAACAATGATTTCAATACAACTTAGACATACTTATTCAATGTGTATTCATTTCTATCAATTTATTGAGACTATTGTCAATAAGGTCACTAATGCATGGTTCTAAATTAGGACTACATGGATGGATATGGAAAATATTGTACTTTGTAGATGCTTACAATTTTCCTTTTACAAGTCTCAATGCACCCTTCTAAAATCATAAATTTTACACTCACATATTTATGTAACAAAAACGTAAAGAAATAAGAGAATCAAATGACCGATTAAAAGAAGATATTGAAATAATAGACTATCATCACAAAGGAGGATCAAAACCTTGTTGTAATGTAATGTCACCTACAAAGGAAACAAGGAGGATTGCAATGAAGAGTATGAGGACATGGCTGATGAGGGCAACCAAGACAAAGATGAAGAGATATACAAGGAAAAACTCAAATAAGAAGAGATGGAGGAAAATCGACCTTTAACACCAAATAAATATAGCTTATCCTATGAGTTCCTAAAGACAGATGAAGAGGAGTTTGAGGAACACTACTCTTGAGAGCACACTACTTTTTCCGAGCACTTTGAAGTTACGAAGATAATATAGTTATTATGATTAATATAAGTTAGTTTATGCTTTGAATTTAGATTTTAGAATATAGAAGTGGTTGCTGATGACTATGCGATAGTTTGAATTCAAATTTTGTAGAAGTTTTTCTTTTATAAATGTCAACATAATTTATTGTTTATTATTTCTTTTATCAATATAAACATTAAAGTATTTATTAATTAATTTATTAAAATTTCTTTAATAAAATATATTTTTGATTTAATTATATGCACGTTTAATTATATATATATATATATATATATATATATATATATATATATATATATATATATATATATATATATATATATATATATATATATATATATATATATATATATATATATATATATAAGACATTAAACCTTAGAAAATTTTTAATTTCTTAACATTTGATGAAAAATGTCATTAATCTAGCTATGCCACTATGTCATGCCTAAAAAATCTCTTTAGAAAGAAAAAACATGGGCTCAAAACTCTATAATATAGAAAAGATATGATGATTTTTACTAACTTCTCCCAAAAAAATAAATAAATAAATTTATAAGCGACAATGAATTGGAGGTCAAATGGAATTCAAAATTTAAAATAATTTAATAATTAAAGATAAACACCTTTTTTAAAAAGTGAATTTATAAAAACTTTGAGTGTGACACTTTTTTACCTAACGCAAGAGTATAAGGATTAATGTCAAGAAGGGGTATAAACAAGGTAAATTTTAAGACCCCTTACCAAAATCCAACCTAGATTTTCTTTGGTGAATTGTAAAAAATGGATTTCATGTTGATGGCGAATATGGGAAAAATGTATATAGTGATGAATGTGAATAATGTATTTGGGAAAAGGTGAGCCGGAAACAAGTGCATAGGGGGTCCAGAATTAGAAAATTACGGAAATAGCCATATAGATGCCCGGTTGCATATACAACTGACATCTGCATATGCTTGGCGATTACGTATGCAACCAGGCATCTCAGTATGACCACAGATGTATCCAGCATTTGTACGATTGTATATGCAAACTAGTGGTCAGTATATACATCCCAAGCGGTTGCATATGTAGTCGGGCGATTGTATATATCGAGTGTACCAGCATATACAACTACTCGACCGCATATGCAACCGCTCGACTACCTATGCAGATCGCTTTGATGCATATCTGCAACCATATGATTGCTTACGTGAATCGGTGGCTACATATGTAGGGGAGCGATTGTGTATGTTCTTAGGACAATTGTGTACACAACCAGTCATTTTCATATGTGGCCACTGGTTACCTACATCCGTCCATGTTTACTTGCCGCCCGGTTGCATGAACTGCTTACTATCGTGTGTGCCCTACCCCCTCCCTCGCCTATATATAACATTGGGCTCTCTTTCATTCTCTCATTTTCCTCACTTGCTCCTCCAACTCCAAGCCTCGACACAAACAAGGGGCTTTAAAAATACTCAAGGGGGATATGGATAGTTTGCCGGATAGGTGAGCCAGGAGATTACCCCAGCCTTGCCCAACACTCTTATCACTATGTACTTGTCAAGAGAGTTTTCCCTGTCCAATTAGGTTGAAAAAGGCTAGAGATTGAGCCAAGTGCATGGAAAAAAAGACTTGTTCAACTCTTTTGGGTGTTTTGTTCTCAGGACTAAACATAGAAATGGGGTCTAGGGACTCCTTGTCAATTATTGTTTCAAAAAGGATTAAGTTTCCTCTACTATTAGATAAACGAGTCGAATGAACCCTTACAAAGAGCTCCCGCAAGTGCAAGTTTAAATCTTAATTTGAAAAATGCCTACTTAGGCTAGATCGAGTTGCGGCCACATTCTTTAAACAAATTTCAAAGAAGTTTAACAACCCTAGGCTTATAGGTAAAGTGCTCACAATACACATATAATTTATTTATCGTGCCTCTTAAAGCTGAGCTTAGTCCCTTTCTTTTTAAGACTTAGAGAGAAAATATATCATGAGAGGGTAATAAACTCAATAGGTAAAGTTAGCTTTTTAGGTCACTAAGAAGTCAAACATCAATTTAGTGTATGACTCTCCTTGTGGACCAAGTAGCTCAATAGGTAATGGTAAAGGTAAAGGTTAGTGTATGAGGCTCCCTTGTGGTAGTTGAACAAGTTAAGGTGAAGGTAATTTCTTGAATAACTAACAAGTTAGCCAATTCTATGCATGAGAACCCCCTTGTTTACTTGGATTACACTTTAACCCGAACATTAACTTTATCACGGGTTTTCTACCCATAATAAGGGTTTGAGTTCAATTTAGATTATTCAAACAAATGTGTAACACTTAGGGTTTGACAATGCCACTCATTTCCAAACAAGCAAAGGGCATAGGAAGTTATAAAGTCACACTTTGAATAGGTCCAAAATTACAAAGATGTTCTTGGTAGGGTTGTACATTTTCGGACCAAGGTATTGTCCACCTATAGTCTCGATAATGAAGCATCTCTAGGTTCATTACTCCCAAATTCTCTAGTTTGTACACCCAAATCTCTTTTTCCCACTCTTTAGAACTAGGTGCATCTCTCCTATTGTGTTTTTGAGATTACAACATATTAATGTTGCTAGTTGCAAGTATTAATGTGTTGTTTTGATATTGTATGATTAATGTTAGAAGTTAATTAATTAGAATAACATGTTGTAACAAACCTTACATCCTTTTTTAGTGCATCTATAATATTATTTTTTAATTTAAAAAGGGTGTAAATAGAAACCTATCTAGAATTTCTAACACATCCTTCAAATTTTATGTGCCAAGAAAAGTAGGTCTTCCAAGATCAAGCTATGAATGTTGAGAGAGAAATTGCTCTTTAGAAACCATTAGTGTTGTGATAAGGCCAAAATATGTCTCGTTAATACACAATTAATGATCTTATTTTACTCTCCTTTTTATCAAGTTTGACTGCATTTTGTGACTTTTGTTTGATATAAGTTAGGATGTAATTATCCATCTTTTGTTAAATATTAGTTCTGAAGTTTAAAAGCTCTGTAATTCCTAACAAAGTGTGTGGAAATTCAGTTTTTGTAATAAAATAGGTCATAATAAGTCAGAGAACGGAGTATGAAGTGATCAACATGTTTTTGGGAGCCTTGGCTTCAATACGGATTAGTTCCGGAACTTCCAGACTTAGTTCCGGAACTCTATCACATAGTTTATGAGCTCTATCGCTTAGTTCTGGAACTTTTGGACTTAGTTCCAGAACCCCAGCACTTAGTTCCGGAACTCCTGCGTATTAGCTCTGGAACTTCCACGGTTAGATCAAGAGTAGTCCCCTTTAGTTCCAGAAATTCTCCAAAGTTCAGAACCAATGGGAATCTATTATTTTGACAACATCCAATGATAAAGAAATCAATGAAGCCTTTCAATTAGGAGTAGATCAGAATATTTCTGATTCTTCCTACTCGAAGATCCAAGGATAATTTATCAGACAACTATACGTCCAACAAGGTTCCATGATTCAACATCTATTTTGGGCATAATTCGGTTCCATCTGAATTGGTAGAACAACTATGGTTGTAAATGCATATATGAAAATGAATACATATATAAAGACATGCAGATAGATTAAAAAAATATATAATATACATACAGACACATAGAGATAGAGATATAGAAAGATTTAACACATTTTTAAAGACAAAATATTTCAGGAATAAAATAGCCACTTCGTTTTGAGAGAATATCACTTTGTCAAATCCTAATTCAAGGTGGAGCAAGGGCCCACTCCTCCAAGAACCATGATTCTCATTTCATTAGTATTTATATTTCTCAAGCAAATAGTGTAGATCTGTTAATTTTGTAAATGTCTTTGATTCTTTAAATTACACTCTATTTCATACTTGTCCCTGCATGTGTTATAGACTAGATTTTCATTTCCTTGCAAGTGTTTCATAACATTTTTAACCGTGTGTTTATTTCCAAAAATCTTTTTATTCCTATACATGTGTTTATTTCCATAAATTCATTCCAGTAGTAAGTGTTTATTTCAGCACGTTTCTTACATCATAGAGATAATAAGGCTTTGGCCATGGAATCCTAAAGACACTAAAAAACCCCCAAAAAATAAAATAACAAATACCTACAATCAATTACTAGATCACTAAGATTTCTTGTTGCATATAGCTTCAGACACCACCCCTGGTTTGAATATGACATCAATAAAGAGTTGATTAAATGAAGGAAATAACGACACCCATCATTTTTGGCACCATTACCGGGACCCAATAGTTAGAATTGTCTAATTAGGTGTCAACAAGAGCAATAATCATATATCTAGTAATTGAAGAATCT
Source organism: Taxus wallichiana var. yunnanensis (assembly GCA_018340775.1). Taxonomy (NCBI): domain Eukaryota; kingdom Viridiplantae; phylum Streptophyta; class Pinopsida; order Cupressales; family Taxaceae; genus Taxus; species Taxus wallichiana. Next base: position 519,039,896 of record CM031242.1, on the reverse strand, counting down.
TCCCTACGTCATCATAAAATTTATGAGTAGACCAAGAGACTCCAAGGGTCGATTCCTCCCAAAAATATCTGAACAAGAATCATCATCATCTTCTTGATCAAATAAGGAAGTTGACCAAGAATTAGAAGCACCATTGTCCCCTGTTAGACAAGAAGTAGAATTGCCACCTTTGGAATTCTTAGATCAATCACCAGAAGGAAGTAGAACCTTTAGAAAGAAGATTATATCCCAAGACCCGTTTAGAGAAAGTTTTGATTCACAATTGAGTAGTCAACCTCCTACTCTTGACTTTTCACCTTCCCCAAAAGATCACATACCATATTGATTGGGAGAAAAGTCTAGAAGGTACTGCAGAAATGGCACGAGAAGCTGAAAGAGAACCTAATAGGACCTTTACTTATCCAATTCAGTTGGACGATGATGATACACCCATGAAGAATATTTCACCTACACATTTACCCACATTTAGAGGAATGTCATCTAAAGATCTTGACCAATTTCTATTTGAATTTAAAGTATTGTGTCAAACTTATGATTACAAAACAAATAATCAGAAACTCAAGTTGTTTCCATCTACCCTAAAGGATGCAACAATGAGGTGGTTTATGGGATTAACATCTAATTCTATTACCACTTGGGCACAAATGGAAGTTGCCTTCCTAGACAAGTATCAAGATTACTATAGAGGGAGGAATAGGAAGGAAGAATTTTTCAAAATCAAGTAGGAGGAGGATGAGAATATGGAAGATTATTTAGACAGATTCCTCTTTGTGAGTAAAAGATGTGGATTTTTACTACAAGAAGAGTTAAGAAAAACCATTTTTCTTAAAGGTCTGGATGATGAATCAAGGGAGGCACTTGATTTGATGGGAGGTGGAAACATTGATCAATTAAGAATGAATGATATTAAATACATTTGTAGAAGCTATTCACGAACAAGGGGTGGACCTAGAAAAGGAAAAATAGTTAAAAATTTGAACCCAGATATGAACAAACTGATGGATGAATTGGCAAACTTTAAAACAAACATTTTAGTTCAATTAACCTCCACCATGGATGGATTGCAAGCTAAAGAAAATGCTAAAATTGAACCATTAGCTATGTATTGTCCTAGATTCAGGAAAAAACATGCAATACAAGATTTTCCCCTGGATAAAATAGAAATGTATCTTATCTGTGAATCTAGGGACCATGAGAGTAATGCTGTTCTCTTCTTCCATTTATTAAAAATTAGCTTAAACAAACCAACATTCCATCCACATTAGAAGAAGTAAATTTTATCCAAAGACAACCTAGCCAAGCGCGAGCTTCATGCCTGTGTCGATTACTTAACCCTAGATGATGCCATGGGCAAATTCGGACAATACCAAAAAGTTGGGGTCAACCACCTTGGGTCCCGTTATCCAAAGTTCACCCCCCAGGGTAAATTTCGATAACATGCATCAGAGTTTTCAGTTCCAAGCAAGTAGATTGATTCAGGAGAAAATCGTGAAAATTGGCTAAGTCCTGCTCCAGGCCGCCTTTGGGACAGTTGGGACATCTGGGCGTGAATCGGCCGAAAGACCGCTAGGTAGTCTGCAGAGTAAAGGGACAGTTGGAACAAATGTACGCGAAGGACGCGAACCGGCCGGTTCGGTGAAAAGGAGAACTTTCGCAAAGGAACATCCGGGCCGTCGGGATGCGTGGGACGCGGAAAGCCGTTCGGCCGAAGGAGAAGAAAATCGACAAGCAGTTGGGACATCTGGGCCGCGAGGATGCGAAGGACGCGAAAAGGCGAAGCGGCCGAGAGTAAAGGAAGCCCATTTTGGGTGGTTTGGAAGAATTTGTCCCAGACAGTCCGGGACAGTTGGAACAAATGTACGCGAAGGACGCGAACCGGCAGTTCGGCCGAAATGGGAACCTCAGCAAAGGGACAGTTGGGACAAAGGGACGCGTGGGACGCGGATAGCCGAAGGAGCCAAAAGCCAATCAAGCAACGCCACGTGTCATCGGCCGAATGAGGGACAAGGAAGCCCATTTCGGGCGGATCGGGAGTTTCTGTCCCAAACAGCACTGGGACATCCGGGACAAATGGACGTGGTGGACGCGAAAAGCCGGCAGACCCGAATACCAATCAAATCATGACACGTGTCATGAGGGAGAAAGTCCAGAAGTCAAAGGGCGAGGTTTCAAGCACTGACCCGAACCAATGAAATAGTGCCACGTGTCCAAGTTTAAGGGCCCACAAGGAAATTTCAAAGGAAATCCCACGGAAAGGTGGAGGAGAGAGAATTGCTCACAGAATCAGAGCCTGCCACGTGTCGTCTAGGTGACAGAGCGTGGGAAAAGATTTCAAAATCCGTTTTGGCCTGTTTCGTGCCCTAAATCTTCAGATCGTCATATCTTTCGATCCAGAGCTCGGATTTGCACGTTCTTTATATCAACGGAAAGCTGTTGAAATTCTCTACATGATTCTGGGGTCAATCTTGCATTTTGGTGCAGTCTGGAGAGAGAAAATTGAGAAAACGTCCCTGACGCGTGGTAATGCCAGAAGTGACGCTTCAACAACCAGCTTTAATGCACGGCCAGACGATTCGCTCTTCGTTTGTAACCACCGTTTTGCCAGGATCCACCGCTTCTGCCATAATGAGATGATTTAAAATATGACCTAGAAGTGGTTGGGGTAGATTCTGAATTTCCTCTCTTTTCCCTCTCTCATTCTTCCTATATATTGTAAAGAGGAGCTTCTTTCAAAAGGTCGAACATTTTCTGTTTTGCTCCTCCCTTCTTCTCCTATCAGGCGAATTTGTGGAGTTTGAACCTCTCATTTGAACTATAATACGACTCTGCCTCTTGGCATTCTGTAGTGTATTGTATCAATCTTTGGAGCAAGTAATACATGTCATGGATGATTCTCAACCCTCTCTATGTTCATTTTGCATCCTCCCGCCTTTCACTTTATGCAGTTATGTTATTTGTGCATGATCTTATATCACATTTGAATGGTCTGTGTTTACTTGGCAAGATAGGTGTTCTTCATTCCTCGGTGCATCACCTCTATTAGCTTAGATTTATTTTTATGCATCTTCTTACCCTGTCTCCTTGGCAGATTAGATTAGGTTTCGAGCAAACCCTCTACATATTTCGTGTGCATCTGAACAGAGGAATAGGAACCAGCCTTCTCTGGAGAATCCTTTCTCACTTTTTCAAGTCCCACACTTGGAGAAAGGATTCAATGTTATGCAATCACACTAGATGATAGTATGGTCAACCTAGAAACCTGACCAGCATCCAGGGGTGCTGTGATTTTGCACTAACAGTTTTGGCACGCCCGGTGGGACCTAGAGGTCTCATTTTTATTGTAGCAGGGTTGATGTGCATCTGCTACATTTTTCTTGCTTAAAAAGAGCTATTATTTGCATATCTGGCGACTCCAAGGGGAAAAATCAACTGGTTTCAGCAGTGCAGGCCTGAAAACTTATGAGAAGAATCACAAGGTCAAGAGTCGGAGAAGAAGAAGTGTTGTTTGAATACCTGCAATTATCTCCGAGAAGAAGGCAAAGAGGAAGAAGGATTCAAAGGTCTCCATCTCCACCAAACAGAACTCTCTCAACTCCTCCACCTAGTAGGCCTTTCATTCATCAACAAGGGTTTTAAGACCAATTAGAATGGCTCAGAACAACCCCTACGTCAACTTCACAGCGTGAGCCCACTTGCTCTCAACGCACAACATCCAGTTCCTATTGCAGCCTTGAAGAACATTCCCTACTTCACTGGAGAAAATCAGACTACTCCAGGTGATCATGTTAAAGATATTGCTAACCTTTGTGTAATTCATGAAATCAATGAAATGCAAGTGGCTGTCAAGTTACTGGCATCTTCCTTCAAGGGTAAAGCATTACAATGGTTTAGGAGCCTTGGAGCTGGTTCTATCACAAACTGGAATCAGCTGTGTATTGCACTTCATGAGTAATTTGGAGAGAAGGGAGACAACTTGTCTCTTTTGGAGCAGCTGACAACTATCAAGAGGGCTCCCAATGAGCAGCTGACCGATTTCAACTTCAGATTTCAAAAAACTTGGGAGATGATTCCAAAGATGTGATCGGGCCAATAGCGAAGGTGCTTTTCTCTACTATCTCAAAGCTCTAAATTCTGATATTTCTATGTTAATTCAGTCCATGGGAGGCACAACAATCTCTATGGCTTATAGCATTGCCATTAGGGCTGAAAATTGTTTGATTCAAGTGGCAAACTTGCCCCCGACCTCCCATGCCATTGTTTCCAAGTTTAGAGAGTCCAAACACTAGTCGAGCACCTAATTTGGCTCCTTCTCCCACTCCTAGAAATCAGAATTCAAATGAAGCTTCCACTTCATCTCCAAGTGCCCCAAATGAGCTTCAAGAGGTCATGAAGGAATTGCAAAACGTAGGAAATGAGCTAGTTACTCTCAAGAGGCAACAAGCCCAAGGTTTCAGACCTTCTTATCAACCCCAAGCTCAACCTAATAGGCAGCCATACCAACCACAAAGACCACCTAATCCAGCTGCAAATATGAATCAAACAAGGCCTCCTGCCAATAGACCATTCCAGCCCTATAATCCAAATGTCATATCTGCCTCTAAAGCATTAGTGCCAACACAGAACAACATTGCTCAGGAATACGATTGGTGCTTTCCATGCAACAAGCCTCATAACCAATCCATGTGTTTCAATGGTGCCCTCAATCAAGCATTGATGGTGACAACTACTAGTGTGGAGGGTGAGGGCAGTCAAGGAAACAATCAACAACAAGAAACATTCCAACAGCAATCAGCCCCAAATGACACCACATTGGTGAACTGGCAAGCAGAGGATTTCTGTGGCATGAATCAGGTGGTTTCTCAAGGTGTTGCAGCCAACACAAGGTCAAAAAGGAGAAATTTGGGTGAGGAGCAGCCACTAGCTCCAACCAGCCCACAACCTTCTATGACTCCAGAAATGATTGGAAAGCAAAGTCCCGTTTCAAATGCACAAGGGCAGCCAAAAACAGCCCTAGGCCAACTCAAATGCCATTTATTCACGCCCACGTACAAGGAGTAAATGTGCAAATCAAGGGACAAGAGAGAGATCCTTCATCACCATTCAAAGATCATTAATCGATGAAGAAGACAAACGTCAATATATCTATGTGGGAATCCCTATCCATCCCAGGCCAAAGAGATCTGCTGCAAGCTGCCATGAAGGATTGGCCAACTTCGAATCAGCAGGTTCAGATGCAAGACAAAGTGCTTACAAATGCTGCCCAGCCTAAAGGAAGTCATGGAGCACAACAAGGTAAAATGTTGAAGCCCCCTTTCTATGTTTCGTTAATCATTGGAAATCAGCTAGTACATAATTACATGATAGACTCCGGGGCAAGTAGCTCAGTAATGCCTAAACAGATAGCTGATCAGCTAGGGCTCCAGTATGAAATAACATCTAAAGGGGTAGTGCAGCTAGATGGGACAGCAATAGCAACAGTTGGAGTGATTAGAAATTTGAGTCTTACCTTGCATGCATGTCCAAATGTTGTTGTTTTACAAGATGTATCAGTCATAGACCTTCCACCACTCTTTGCATTGTGCTTGTCAAGAGACTTCACTGCTAAAATTGGAGGCTATCTTTTGGCGGATTGGTCTCACATGCTGTTTAGAACAAGGTATGGAACTAAGGCTACAATTAGGTCTGAACCTATTGCAAACTTCCATATTGAGCCTTACACTCCAAGTCAGATTAATGCCAATTGCTCAGCATTTGATCAAGAAGATCACCCTAGCACTGACGAGGCTGACACCAAGGTTGGAAGTATCCCGGATTTGACTCTTGATGAATGGGCAAGCAAGGTGCATGCTTTTGATCCTTATCAAGAAGTAGAAGAATCTGAGCTAGGGGTTTATTGTTTACATGAAGAGGATCAACCTCTCCCCAGCATCACCAAGCCAGATCATAAGGACAAGAATGAAGTATGGCAGCTGTTCTTTGATGGATCAAGGAGTAGACAAGGTGCAGGAGGAGGAGCTATGCTTGTTTCACCACAAGGTATAAGGTATTACTCAGCCTTCCGTTTCCAGTTTTCCTGTTTAAATAACACTGCTGAATATGAAGCCTTGGTGCAAGGGATACATTGGGCAATCAAGAAGAAAATAAAGAACTTGCAAGTCTTTGGTGACAGTGAACTAATCGTCAATCAAGTCAGGGGACAACATGCTACAAAGAATGAACTGCTAAGGAACTACAAGAACAGGGTATGGGACCTCGTTGAGGATTTCGAAGCTTTCAATATCGCGTCCATACCTAGGAAGAAAAATGAAGCCGCAGATAGGCTCGCAGCTGTTGGAGCAATGTTTGATGTGGTTGACAACATCAAAAGGGAAAAAACATAGCCACATGTCCATGTGATTGTGAGGCCAGCAGTTCCAGATAATAACACCAGCTGGCAGGTGTTTGAGAACGATCAACAGATTGTCAATTTCTTACAAGAAGAGGCTGAATTCTCAGCTAGGAATCAGGACAGATTAGAGCAGCAGTATGGGGATCAAGTAGTGCAGCTGCGGAAAAACAAGCTTCCTAGGGGTTTAGTAACATTGGAGTCTATCTTCAACCCTAATGACCAGTTCCGTAAGGAAAAGGCTAACATACAGGTCAAAAGAGAAGATTCAGAGCCAATTCCAGTTGGGGAAAACAAAACACTTCAAATTGGCAAGGTAGCCACTGAACAGGAGAAATCAGATTTCATACAACTTTGCCAAGAATTTCCAGATGTCTTTGCTTGGAGCTATGAAGACTTGAAAGGTTTCAATCCCAACCTGGCTCAGCATACCATAGAATTGGATCCAGATGCTAAGCCCATCAGGCAGAAGCAGAGACCAGTCAACCCTCACATTGAGCCTCTAATGAAGAAAGAGCTAAATAAGCTAATAGAGGCAAGCATTATATTCCCGATCAAGCACTCAAGCTGGGTCGCAAACTTGGTTCTGGGTCGGAAGAAAAGTGGAGAAATCGGGTTATGTGTAGATTTCAAGACCTAAACAGGGCATCTCTCAAAGACCATTACCCACTTCCTTCAATGGAACAAATATTGCAAGTAGTATCCGGTTCGGAGAGATTCTCTCTCCTAGATGGCTACTCAGGGTATAATCAGGTAATGGTGAAGGAAGATGACCAGTTCAAGACGGCTTTCACCACCAAATGGGGGACCTATGCCTACAAGAAGATGCCATTTGGGCTATCAAATGTTGGAGCCACTTTCCAAAGGGCAATGGATATGGCATTCAAGGGGTTGATCAATAAAATAGTTTTGATATACCTTGATGACATCACTGTATTCTCCAAAAATGCAGTGGATCACCTCTTTCATCTGAGGCAGGTATTTCAGAGGTGTAGAAGATTTGGGGTATCATTGAATCCCAAAAATGCATATTCTTGGCTCATGAGGGAAAACTTCTTGGCCATATTGTTTCAAAGGAGGGATTGATGATTGACCCAGAAAGAGTTGAAGCAATTCGAGCGTTGTCATTGCCAAGTCATAAGAAGGCTCTTCAAAGCTTCTTAGGAAGGATCAATTTTGTCCGCAGTTTGTTCCAAACTTTGCAGCTCTCGTAAAGCCAATAACACTGATGTTGAAGAAGAGCATGGCATTTAAGTGGACATCTGAAGGCAAGGCAAGTTTTGAGGCAATAAAAGAGGCTATATCTCAAGCTCCAACTCTCGTCAATCCAAACTTCTCCAAGGATTTCATGCTATACGCCTTTGGTGGTGGAGATACAATTTCTGCAATCTTGGCACAACAAAACAAAGAAGGATTAGAACAACCAGTTGCTTTCTTCAGTCAAGGCTTGGAGGAATATGAAACTAGGTACTCTTTCATTGAAAAGCATGTACTTGCAGTGATCAGGAGTTTAAAGAAATTCAAGCACCTAGTCTCAAACAACAAGATCCAATTATTGGTCTCTCATGCGGGAGTTAGGGACTTCCTTCTAAACAAGGATCTGAATGAGAAACGTGCAGGATGGATAACTCGTGTCATGGAATATCCGGCTGTTGGGGCCGCGTGGGACACGGAAAGCCGGTTCGGCCGAAGGAGAAGAAAATCGACAAGCAGTTGGGACATCTGGGCCGCGAGGACGCGAAGGACGCGAAAAGGCGAAGCGGCCGAGAGCAAAGGAAGCCCATTTCGGGCGGTTCGGAAGAATTTGTCCCATAGTCTCGAGGCAGTTGGAACAAATGTACGCGAAGGACGTGAACCGGCCGGTTCGGCCGAAACGGGAACCTCAAGCACTGGGACAGTTGGGACAAAGGGACGCGTGGGACGCGGATAGCCGAAGGAGCCGAAAGCCAATCAAGCAACGCCACGTGTCATCGGCCGAATGAGGGACAAGGAAGCCCATTTCGGGCGGATCGGGAGTTTCTGTCCCAAACAACACTGGGACATCCGGGACAAATGGACGCGAAAAGTGGCAGCACCCGAATACCAATCAAATCATGACACGTGTCACGAGGAGAAAGTCCAAAAGTCAAAGGGCGAGGTTTCAAGCATTGACCCGAACCAATGAAATAGTGCCACGTGTCCAAGTTTAAGGGCCCACAAGGAAATTTCAAAGGAAAGCCCACGGAAAGGTGGAGGAGAGAGAATTTCTCAGCGAATCAGAGCCTGCCACGTGTCGTCTAGGTGGCAGAGCGCGGGAAAAGATTTCAAAATCCGTTTTGGCCTGTTTCGTGCCCTAAATCTTCGGATCGTCGTATCTTTCGATCCAGAGCTCGGATTTGCACGTTCTTTATATCAACGGAAAGCTGTTGAAATTATCTACATGATTCGGGTCAATCTTACATTTTGGTGTAGTCTAGAGAGAGAAAATTGAGAAAACGTCCCTGACGCGTGGTAATGCCAGAAGTGACGCTTCAACAACTAGCTTTAATGCGCAGCGGGCGGTTCGCAACCATTAAAGCGACTGCTTTGTTTTACGAGATCCACCACTTCTGCCATAATGAGATGATTTAAAATATGACCTAGAAGTGGTTGGGGTAGATTCTGAATTTCCTCTCTTTTCCCTCTCTCATTCTTCCTATATATTGTAAAGAGGAGCTTCTTTCAAAAGGTCGAACATTTTCTGTTTTCTTCTCCTTCTTCTCCTATCAGGCGAATTTGTGGAGTTTGAACCTCTCATTTGAACTATAATACGACTCTGCCTCTTGGCATTCTATAGTGTATTGTATCAATCTTTGGAGCAAGTAATACATGTCTGTGGATGATTCTCAACCCTCTCTATGTTCATTTTGCATCCTCCCGTCTTTCACTGCAAGTTATGTTATTTGTGCATGATCTTATATCACATTTGAATGGTCTGTGTTTACTGGCAAGATAGGTGTTCTTCATTCCTCGGTGCATCACCTCTATTAGCTTAGATTTATTTTTATGCATCTTCTTACCCTGTCTCCTTGGCAGATTAGATTAGGTTTCGAGCAAACCCTCTGCATATTTCGTGTGCATCTGAACAGAGGAATAGGAACCAACCTTCTCTGGAGAATCCTTTCTCACTTTTTCAAGTCCCACACTTGGAGAAAGGATTCAATGTTATGCAATCACACTGGATGATAGTATGGTCAACCTAGAAACCTGACCAACATCCAGGGGTGCTGTGATTTTGCACAAAAACGTCCCTCAACCACATGGAATCCTCAGGATTGGTTAGGAAAATCTTGGTATGCCCAAGGACACCAACAACCATGGTTTGGTCAAGGTAACCCGAATGCTTGGTCACAACCTAGGTGGATCCCTAATAATTATGCTCAAGGGAGGACATATCCCAATCAGAATCAACAAGCCATAATGGGTTCCCCAACACAAAATTCACAAAACAAAAATGTGGTACAAACACAAATGCCAACACAACCAATTGCTAATCCCAGAAACAAACAAACAACTCCTGTCTATGGGATAGAACAAGAAAAACTAGTGGATCTAAATGCCATGGATTGTAAAGATATTCAAACTAGATCTGAAAATTAATTGGCAGCCCACCTGTTATAATTACTGAAATGATAGAAGAAACTGAAATCCCTAGTGCGGTTGTTCCCAAGAAAGATGAAAAAGAAAAGGAGTCAAGTAGCAACTCTACTTTGAAACTCCATTCCTAGAGAGATTTCAAGAAGTTATAGGGACCAAGGAATTAGATTTGGTGCAGGAGTTGAGGAAATTAAATATTGAAATACCATTGTTACAAGAAATCAAGGACATTCCGAGTTGAACAAGTTGATCAAGATGCTATGTTTAAAAATACCTGGAAGAAAGAAGCAATACCCCAAGACTATTAAAGTAGATGGGAAACTTGCTGATTTATTAGTAGGAAAACTCTTACTTCCCAAATATGGAGATCCTAGTAGCCTGTTATTTTTGTCTCTATAGGGAATAAAGATATACATAATGTTTTGGTTGATTTAGGAGAAGCTATAAATGTAATGACAATGGACACTTTGAAAACATTACCATTAACAAGTATCCAACCTACTAACACCATATTACAGATGGCAGACTAGTCTGTAGCAAAACTAGAGGAGTTATTGAAGATGTGGCAATTATGGTGGAGTCATGGGAATATCTAGTGGACTTCCTTATATTGTAGCCAAAAGGTAAAACACTTGATTATCCCATTATTTTGGGCAGACCATGGTTAGCTATAGTTTCTTGCCTTAATCGATTATAGATCAAGTGATATGACTATCTCAAATGGTAAGAGTTCTAAGAAAATTTCCTTATACCCCTCTACATGACCTTTTATTGATAATCAAGAGTAATTGTGGGTTGATGATCCTGACACTAATAAACAAAATCTATCTTCTTTGGCTATGATAACGTTGTAGGATCACATACGAGAGATGGAAGATATGATTAATCAACCATTAAATGAACATCAACTTGTCCTTGGAACAATCTGCTTAGTTCTAGAACCTACAAACTTAGTTCCAAAACCTACGGATTTAGTTCCGAACGTTTAGAGTTATCTCCGGAACAACATCAACAACGATCCCATGTAAATGCAAATAATTTCACTCCGGAGGAACGAGATTTCTCTTGGGGAGGAGTAGAAATAGCCATGAAGTTAGTAGTTTTAGTTTAAAATATATCAAGAAATGGTGGGGAATTTTTGGAAAACAACAGTGACAAGGAGTTTGACCAACAACAAGATAAGTATCATAACTCTTCCTACTGTCCTTTGTCCAATATTATTTCTCAAGGGAATTTTGGAGATGTTGCTTGCATATCATATGTTATTACCACATCCATGTCCACTAAACACCTTAATGACACCCTTTCAATAAATCAGTTCATCACACATTAGAACCAAACATGTTGAGATTCAATCGGTAAAATTTTGAACATTAATAGTTGGCTGAAGAATGATGAAGAAGCTAAATTGTTTGATGTTTTGAAGGATCATACTAGAGATTTTTCTTGGGACTATAAAGACATGAAAGGAATCCATCCAAGTATTTGCACCCATCACATATATACTAAAACATTAAACCAGTTAGGAAACCTCAGAGGAGGATTAATCCAGCCTTAAGGGACATCGTCAAGCAAGAAATTGAAAAACTATTACAAGTAGGTTTTATCTACCCTATCTCAGATAGTCAATGGGTGTCTCCTCTTATAATTGTGCCTAAAAAGAATGGAAAATGGAGAATTTGTGTTGATTATAGGGAACTAAACAAAGCCACACTAAGAGATTATTTTCCCTTACCATTCATAGATCAAGTTTTGGACAACCTTGTAGGTAAACAATATTTTTCCTTCCTGGATGGCTTTAGTGGATATAATCAAATCGAGTTGCTGTCACGAGGATCGGATAAAACTAATTTTACTTATCCATGGGGTACCTTTTCCTATAGGGTATTGCCATTTGGACTATGTAATGCTCCAACAACCTTCCAAAGAGTTGTATTAGCAATTTTTGCAGACCTAACGAATGATTATGTAGAGGTGTACATGGATGACTTTACTATACATGGAAACACATTTGATGATGCTTTGAAGAATTTAGACAAAGTACTAACAAGATGTGAGGAACACCATTTGTCTCTTAGCCATGATAAATGTTTAATGATGGTATTGTATTAGGACACCACATTTCAAAAAGAGGCATTCAGGTTGACCAAGACAAAATTAGGATTATTTCAGACTTGCTTGTTCCTCAAACCCCCACAGATATCAAGTCATTTTTAGGGCATGCTAGATACTATAGGTATTTTATTAAGGATTTTAGTAAAATTGTTGCCCCCATGTTTAGTTTACTTACCAAGGATTGTGAATTCTGTTGGGATGAAAAGTGTCAACATGCTTTTGAGGAAATTAAAGAAAAATTAATCACTACCCCAATATTGAGAGGACCTAATTGGGAGAAACCTTTTCACATCCAAACAAATGCCTCAAATAACTCAATAGGTGTAGTTTTGGGACAGAAAGATGAAGAAGGGAAAATGTATGCTATTTATTACCTTAGTAAAAATCTTACTCCCATTGAGAGAAATTACACTACCACTGAAAAAGAATTTCTTGCTATGATCTATGCAATTAATAAATTCAGACATTATATCACAGGGTACAAAATATTTGTACATATAGATCACTCAACAATTAGGTACTTAATGAACAAACCAGTGGTTGGAGGTAGGATAATTAGATGGTTATTAATTTTACAAGAATTTGATATTACCATAGTAGATAATCTAGGGAAATATAATGTGGTAGTTGATTTCTTGTCAAGACTGACCACTACAGGGGAGCAAGATCCAATTAAGGACAAATTTCCAGATGAACAATTGTTTGCTATTTCAGCTGATACACCATGGTTTGCTGATATGGAAAATTATCTTGCAATAGGGAAGTTTCCTCCTTTTTTCACTAAGAAACAAATGAAGAAGTTGATCAAAACTAGTGCACAATTTAAATGGTTAAATGGAATGTTGTTTAAATGTGGTCTTGATTTGGTTTTATGCAGTGTGTGAGAGAAGATGAAATCTTTGACATAATGAGGGAATGTCATGATGAACCAAGTGGGGACACTTTTTAGTAAAAGAAAAATGCACAAGATACTTGGCACTGGCTATTATTGGCCATATCTATATAAAGATGTGAAGAGATATATCAAGCGGTGTGATCCCTATAAAAGGATGAGAAAACCAACCTTTACCAGTGAAATGCCTCTGTAACCTCAAGTAGTTATTAAACCATTTGAAAGGTGGGGGCTGGATTTTGTTGGTCCCTTTAGTCCTCCTTCAAAAGGAAAGGAGCACATTCTTTTGTGTACTGATTATGTGACAAAGTGGGCAGAGGTGCATGCTTTAACAAATGCCACTGAAAGAAGCAGTTGTTGATTTCCTTTGGCATAAAATTATGATGAAGTTTGGGGCACCAAGGAGTATAGTTTCAGATCGGGGCCATAGTTCATGTCTAATATGATCCAAGCCTTCACAATGTATTATCAGATAAATCATAGGAAGTCATATCCCTATCACCCACAATCAAATGGACAAGAAAAAGTAACAAACAGAGAATTGGAAAACATCCTTACCAAAATAGTTGAATTAGGCATAAGAGATTGGGTAAAGAGACTACCTGAGGCTGTTTGGGCATATAATACAACTTGGAAGACTACAATAGGGTTTTCACCATATGAGTTAGTCTATGAGAAAAATCCCTTGTTACATATTGAATTTGAACTATAGACATTGAGGACAACTAAAGTCATTGGATGCAACACAAAAGGAAATAATTCTTCAACTCAATGAATTGGATGAGTTGAGAATGGAAGCACTTCAATAGAAAGAGATAATCCAAGATCAAAGGAAGCATTGACATGACACACATATCAAGAAAAGACAATTCAAGGTAGGAGATTGGGCATTACTGTTTGATTATAAGTACCAACAATTCAAGGGAAAGTTGAGAACCAGATGGTTGGGACCCTATCAAATTGAGCAGATATTTGACAATGGATCTATTCAGCTACTTCCCATTGATGGCAGCAGAAGGAAACTTTTGGTCAATGGACATAGGCTAAAAATTTATAGGAAGCCTCCTACTAGGGATGAATTCTTGAAGCAGATTAGAGTAGACAAAGAATTTGATCATATGGAAGAACCTAGTTCTTCCAAAATGATCAAATAATCAGATGCTTGGATCCAAAATAAAGGGAAGAGAATGAAAACCAACAAATGGCGTTCTCTTCCCCCTAAAAAAAAAAAAAAAAGAAAAAAATAATAAAAAATATATAAAAGGGAAAGAATGAAAACCAGTAAATGGCGTTCTCTTCCCAAAAAAATCTCTCAAAGATCAATTGAAAACCAGCAATGGTGATTGATCTCCTCAATAAATGGATAATGCAAAATAAAAATAATTTGTTTGAATTCTAGCTGTCTTTTCTAACCATTTTTCCTTTTTCACTTTAGGAATGATGAGTCATCAAGACGGAAGGATTACATCAACAAAGAATGGTAATTATGTCTTGAACTTATTAAAGGTTAAATTAAAAGTTCGCATGTGTGATTAGACTTGGTTTAAAAGGTCAGTATAATGAGTCATTTATTATGCATTATGATTAAAAGCAAGTAATCATGAGATTGATGTTGATAGAATAAGAAAGTGGTAGCGCATTTATAATTACCTATCATGTGTGTGGAATAAACGAAGTTGAGAAGTAGTTGTAGAAGAATTTTGAAGAGGAAGCAGAATAATTGTATTTGAATTCCACAACTAAACCCATCAATTCCGCAGATAAACACAGCAATTCTGCAACTAAATACAATAGTTCTACAACTAACTCTAAATTTTAAGAAAGAAGAATTCGAATCATCCTCTTTTCTATGGGGATTAAAAAGAAGTCGAGCTTAGAGATGATACCCAAATTATTGCTTAGATGAAGAAGTGGCAGCCATTTTTGGACGAGTAGGGTGGCTGGAGTTCCTGAAGAAGTTCTTGAGGTACAATGATGAATTGGTAAGAGAATTCGTTGTGAATTTAGAAGAATCCATAACTAAAGTTAGAAGCATTATAATTTATTTTACTATCAATAAAATGAGTAATGTGTCTAGAATACCAATTGTGCAAGTCCCAAATCCTGTCAAGGGAACCCTTAAGGATCTGGTGGAAACCTTGATACAAGAGGGGAATCTGAGCCCCAATATATCTATAACACCAAGAAAATCATAAAGGGGATCGGAAGGACTAGTTTTCCCAAACCTTTTGACAGGTAGTGTTATCCATATTTCTTGTGATGGTCAATTGGGCCAAAGAATTAGATCGCCACAACCCCAGGTATGGGAAAGAACATGAGAAAACTCATTTAGATCTTGTGAATGGGTCCATATAATGGACTCGATGATGGAGTGACAGGGGATGAGAAAGATAAAATGAACCTATGCAAAAGAAACGATTATGTCAAGTCATTTCCATGTCTTAAATCCCTTTTTTAAGTTACAGGGAAGGACTCAACAATGGGATAGTAGGGTTAGAAAAGAAGGGGCAACATTTTTCTCCTACAAGTAATTTGGAATTTGGAAATTGATGCCTCAAAGAAGAACCAAGAGCAAGAAAGGGAAAAAAGTGAAGACTCAAGTCTTCGGACTCAAACAGTTTCAAGAAAGAGTCAAAAATTGGCTAAGTATAAAGTGCAAGCAAAGGTCGCCAAGTTTTAGCTTGGCGCATCTCTAAGAGTTAGTCCAAAGGTAGAGACCCAAATGAGCGCGAGATCTCCACGTGGCCCAGAGTCCAAAAGGATAAAAGGGACCGTTGAAAAGTCCACAGACCTGTGGGGGCTGCCAAGTGTCAACTCGACGCTCCTTCAAAGGAAAATTTTGAATGGGATTTCAAGCAAGCGTGGTGCCTCCACATGTCTAGTCTCAAAAAGGGGCAGAGTCGGTTAAATAGTCAATGCATGGGGCAAACCAAAGTGGAAAGTGCCAAGTGTCTGAACGATGTTAATTCAAGGATCGAATTGAGAGAGGGTTTCCAAATGAGTGCCAGATTGCCACATGTCCCGTGTCAAAAATAAGACCTGTGAGCAAAGGACTTAACCAAAATATAGAAATCAGGGCGGTGTAGTGGAGGAAGTAGCACATGGAAAACCTAAATTAGCATGCTAAAGCGGTTCATCAGGGGGAAAGTTGGTTTTTGCCCTTGTTATTCCAAAGATGTAAAAGTTACAAAATGGGCCACACTCCTCCCAAAGGAAAAAGTCAGTGTTTGAGCCCGAGTCAAGGTCAAAGTGGGGAGTTGGAGGAAAAGGTGAAAATTTTCCTTTTGTCAAAAGACACAGAGATAAAAATTAAAGCGCATCTCCCCAACCAACCAAAGGGTGCCATGTGTCCAAGCGGAGCGTCGGGGCTATGGGAGTTTTATGAGTTTTGTGTTTTTTTGTACCAAAAAAGGGGGAAAAGATAAATCACGGACCCAGAACCCAATTTTTCCCTAATCTGGATGCCACGTGCCCCGTATTAAAAAGGAGATCCATTTTTCAAACTGTTTTCCCGCCCATTTGTACGGACCCGATACAAACTTTGAAGGGGCATATATTTCGAGTCTTCAAAATATTGCAAATCTTACACCGTTGGAAGCGTCTCGATGTCCTCTACGCCATGGAAAGATAAAAAATCATTTTTAGGCCCTGGTAGGTGAAAAATGGAGAAATGTCTTTGGGCCTTTAATGCAGGATCTTCTTGCCTCAACAACTAGATCGGATTCGATCTGCTCCGCCGCTTCTTCCTCCTTTGAGGCACCGAATAAGGATTTGATGCAGTCAAGACAAATTTGGAACAAATTTTATGGGAGACATTAAATAGTGGTGGTTGAGCTTGGAGCTATTTTCCCACTTCTTTCTTTTTCTCCCGTCTGTATCGAATCTATAAATACAAGCTCGGGACTCGTTGTAAAGGGTTGGACATTTTTTTATTTTGCAAGCTCCCTTTTCCTTCTAGTAAAGGAATTCGTGGAGTTCAGGCCTTCTATTAAAATTACAATATGTTCTTACCTCCTGGCTGTTTTGTAATGCATTGTATCAATCTGCAGAGCAATAAAACATGTTTGTGATCGATTCTAGATCCTTTCTGTCTCTTCTGCTCGCATCTAGTCTTTCATTATAAATCAGTTATCTTGTGCTTGATTATTGTATGTATTTTGTTGGTTTGTGTCTATAAAAAAAAAATGTTCATCATTCCTTCGGTGCATCACCTTGTATTTTAGTCATTTCTTATTTCTTATATCCCTTTTTATCCTGTCTCCTTGGAAAATTTTAGATTAGGTATAGAGATAGATCCTCTGCAAGTTCTCACATATGCACCTAAATAGAGGAATATGAACCAAATTTTAATCTGGAGAGATTTTCCATTTGCAAGGTCCCACACCTTGGGGAAAGTTCAATGTTATGTAGATCACACCAAATGAAACTCATTTAGAAAAGTATATCTATAGAACTCATTTGGGGGTGCTTTGTGGTTTTGCACTAACAGTAGCATTTTGAGTAGTTAAGTATTTAACTTGCGATGGTCAATTTGGGATTGTGGGAAGATAAGTCCTTAAGATGTTAATATATATTAGGTATGGGAATTCAAAACCAGAATATATAGTAAATCTTCCAGGATTCCTTTTTGACTCCATCTAGAAAATGGCTTAGAGGTATTCCTGGGGAGTTGGAATAATTAGACATCATGGGTTAATCCATTTGGTATCCCAACACCATTTTCTTTCGAAGAAAAATGGAGAAGAAATATGAGAGAAGTTTCTTTACAAGTTTAAGCAAAACCCTGATATTATCATGAGGGGAATACCAACCCCTTTTTCTCCTATAAGTAATTTGAAGATTGATGCCCCTGCAGAGGAGAAGAAAGAAATAGGTGGGGTAAATTACCAAAGAGAAGGAGATCTGAAAGAAGGATTAAAGATACAGAATCTATTGTGCCTGTCAAAAGAAACTCCTTCCTCTGCAACAGTTGCAAGAGAACTAATATCTGTCTCTGATAGTGATAGTTCACCTAAGCTAGAGCATGAAGCAAAAGTCAAAAGAAGCTCTAGGAGGAAACCCATTTCTAGATATTTTGAAGCTCCCCAAAGAAGAAGAGTTCATAAAGATATAGGGAAATTCCAGAAGAAATGGAAGAACAAGATGGGTTGGAAAAAGAAGCTGCTGATATTTTGGGTAGCATGGCCATGAATCCTCCTGGACCAAGCCAAACTGAGATGGAGAAGAGAGATTAAATATTTGAGGAACATGATTTTCAAGGAGTTTGGGGAACCAATAGAAAAATCACATGAAGAATAATTGGCATCCTGGAAATGGAAAGGGAAATCCCCTTTGGTAGAAGAGGAATGTTCAATTCTCGATGAAATTTCAGAAAAGGAGGAAAAAAACATTTAAAATAGACTCTATTTTTATCTAGAGCAGAACTCATCATCAAAGAGAAGGATGAGGAATTAAACTTCCTCAAACTCAATTTGGAACAGAGGGAAATGATCATTGAGCAACTAACAAATCATCTACACAAATAAGATTGAAGAAGTGACAATAGTCAAGCATCGATGATGGAAAAATGTCAATTTTCCGAAGACCAAGTGCTATGTCAACAATATCTCGCACGATCTGAACTAACTTACTGGCCACTCAAATAATTGTGGGATGATACCTACAGGGAACTTAATGAATTTAAAACATCAAATGAGGACTTGAGAAACAAGATGGAAGAAGAAAAGAAAACAAGTAAGAAATGGGAAGAAAAATTCTACAAAGAGGAAGAAGACAAATTTAAATGTCTTGTAAAAATACAAATGGTTTGCATGATGAGTGAAAAATTACTTACATGCAGGAGACCTTCTCTTGCATACAATATCTTTTTAGAAGAACAATTTATTCATTGACAACTTGTCAAGAATTGCATGTGGCCTTCCACATGAAATAAAAGATGAATTTGAGTTCATGACAACCTATTCCTCAGCTAGTGTAGAGCAAAAAAATATTCTCTACGAATTCTATCTTTGTAATCTTATGCTAGAAAAGAACATAGGCTTTATGATCAATTTATATGTAGGGGAAAGCTAGCTGAATGCATTTGTTTCTGTTCTTCAAAATTAGGTTGCATGGAAAGAGAGATTATGAGCATCTATTAAAAGCCATTTCATCTAGGTCTCTACATGAGGGCTCACTATGGTAAACCATCTTCCTTCGCTATACATTTCAGATCCCATGCTTTTGATAGTCGGTTCAAGGCACACTACCGGCCAGTTTACAAAAAAGTATTGATGCCTTCACCTCTTATGAGGAGGGGAACTTTGAGGAGATTTATGATGGATGTTTGAAAATATGGGAGCTTCTCACAATTGTATTGAGAAGAAGAGAAGTAATATCTCCCACAAACTTAATATGGAGCTTAGAAAGAGCTAAAGCCTTGTGCACACTAATCCCTCATGTCAATGAAAAATGTAGGGGCATATGGATGGGAATGAGAACAAGGCCTCCCCTTCTTCTCGCTCCCATGTCTCCATGGAAAAAAGAGAACCTCAAGATCCCACTCAATTTGACGAATGGAAGAGGAAAGTAGAAGCAGGATTAGGGTATAATATTTCTGAACTAAAACACTAGGATATTCAGTTTCATCCATTTGGCATGAGCAGTCAATTGGAATGCAGAATACACAACCCAAGATTTGAAGAGTAAATTTTGTAAGAGGAATTACAAACAAGTAAGTATGGGGAGATGATAAGGCCAAAATATGTCTCGTTAATGCACAATTAATGATCTTATTTTACTCTCCTTTTTATCAAGTTTGACTGCATTTTGTGACTTTTGTTTGATCTAATGTAAGTTAGGATGTAATTGTCCATATTTTGTTGAATATTAGTTCTAAAGTTTAAAAGCTCTGTAATTCCTAACAAAGTGTGTGGAAATTTAGTTTTTGTAATAAAATAGGTCATAATCAGTTAGAGAATGAAGTATGAAGTGATCAACATGTTTTTGGGAGCCTTGGCTTCAATACGGATTAGTTCCGAAACTTCCAAACTTAGTTCTAGAACTCTATCACACAGTTTATGAGCTCTATTGCTTAGTTTCGAACTTTCGGACTTAGTTCCGAACCCCAACACTTAGTTCCAAAACTTCTATGTATTAGCTCCAAACTTCCATGGTTAGATCAAGAGCAAGTCCCCTTAGTTTTGGAACTTCTCCAAAGTTCCAGAACCAATGGGAATCTATTATTTTGACGACATCCAATGATAAAGAAATCAATGAAGCCTTTCAATCAAGAGCATTAGAATATTTCTGATTCTTCCTACTCAAGATCCAGGGATAACTTATCAGACAACTATACATCCAACAAGGTTCCAAATTCAACATCTATTTTGGGCATAATTCAGTTCCATCTGAATCGGTAGAACAAATATGGTTGTAAATGCATCTCTGAAAAGAAATACATATATAAAGACCTGTAGATAGATTAGAAATAATATATAATATACATACAAACACATAGAGATAGAGATATAGAAAGATTCAACATGTTTTTGTAAGACAAAATATTTCAGCAATAAAATAGCCACTTCATTTTGAGAGAATATCACTTTATCAAATCTTGATTCAAGGTGGAGCAAGGGCCCACTCCTCCAAGAACCAGATTCTCATTTCATTGGTATTTATATTTCTCAATCAAATAGTGTAGATCTATTAATTTTGTAAATGTATTTGATTCTTTAAATTACACTTTGTTTCATACTTGTCCCTATGCAGGTGTTATAGACTAGATTTTCATTTCCTTGCAAGTGTTTCATAGCATTTTAACGGTGATTATTTCCAAGAAAAGTGTGTTTTCTTCGACATTGTGTGTTTATTTCCAGCAATCTATTTATTCTTGTACGTGTGTTTATTTCTAACAATTCATTCTAGCGGTAAGTGTTTATTTCAGCACATTTCTTACAACATAGAGATAATAAGGCTTTGACCATGGAATCCTAAAGACACTAAAACAACTCCCAGAAAATAAAATAACAAATACCTACAGTCAATTACTAGATCATTAAGATTTCTTGTTACATATAGCTTCAGACACACAAACCTAGTTTGAATATGACATCAACAAAGAGTTGATTCAATGAAGAGAATAATACCACCCATCATGTTGTGCCTTGTAATTTCATCAACACTCAATGAATTATTTTCATATACACATCTTAATGGATTAGACATATGATATAGTTAATCATGTATCCCATGATAAAGAACTTGGGGCTGATTCATTTCCTTGTGAAATTTACAAGACCTTGTGGGATAGTGGTTGCCCATATTTACATCAAGTATATCTTGAAACCCTACCAATTGGTTCTTTAATAAGGGATATATAGATTTCGTCCAAAAATATAAAGATTTTGAGATCATTACCTATTCAAGGTCTATCACTCTTATCAAGGTTTCTCACAAGATCACCACAAAAATGTTTTCTCTTAGCATTAAGCATTTTATTTCTATTTTGTATGACTTGAATAAAAGTGATTCATTCAAGGTAGATAAATTTTTCATAATATTATTATACGAGAAGGCATGGAGTTGGATAAAACCTCCCATCAAAAGGCATTTTTGGAAGATCTTTGATTGAAGTGAGTGTATTTTCATTGCTATTATGTTGAAAGCCCAAGGGTTTGGTATTACACTTAAACCATCCATTTATGATCCTTTCAAGGATGCCTTGCATGTTTGACCATTAATGGGAATCAATGTGAATAATTTTGAATCTTCAAATATATCATGAAAGGTTATTTTCTTCCCCCTCTTTACATTCTTATTGTTGAGGGCCTTTGTTATTTCCCTAGTAACTACTCTAATAAATGACATGTGAAGGGAATCTATATCCTAAACTTCCTTGAAACTCAATTCATCAATGGTCACATTTTGGTGATGATTCCTTCCTCACAATTTTAGAAGAGCGGGAAGTGATTAGAAACATTATGGAGTGTCTCTATACTTTATGCATAGCCTCTAGTTTTAGTAAATTTCAAAGGGTGAAAACCAATTGTTATAGGTATAATTTTGAGTCTAAACTAAGTTAGTTTTAAAAATACATTTGAAAATGGATATCTCATAAATACATGTTCACATTTATTGGTGTTCTTCATTCCTTTCAAGCCTCTTAAGTTGATTTATGAAAATATATTGTGCAAAGTGCGGAAAATAAGTTGACTTATTGGGTTACTAAACCTCTCTCGTACTAGTAAGTTTCATTTTTTTCTAAAGTGTTAGCTACCATTCATGTTTATTACTCTTCCACTTAGTCCCCTCAAAATCAACACAATTTTTTAAAGAAATTATTTCAAGATTTTCTTTGGGTTAACTCAAAAGGGAAGAAGAGATTTCACAAAGTAGCTTGGGACCTATGTTGTAGGCACAATGAAGTTGAAGGCACAATTTTGATTGACAAAAAAGAGACTTCTTAGTGTGCTAAATGGGTTCATTGGGGCATTGAAGGACACGAGGATTTGAAGGTATTGCTTAAGAATTTTATCTCTTCTCACATCTCAAATGCTGACTTATTGGGTTACCAAAACTATTTTTAGATGGTAAGTTTCATAATTTTTCTAAAGTGTTAGTTGTTACTCATATTTATTACTTTTATAGTTGGGCCCCTTCAATTTTTTTTAGATTGTTAAACACTTTTGACTGGAGCTTAGAACTAGGGGGTGCTTGGGTCCCCTCCCTTAACAACGTCCTTAGAAAAGATATTACAATTAATCTAGCACAAACCGTGATGACTGAGCCCGCATCGATTATGTAATTTTTCCACAATAGCCATTTTTAGAGCCACTAACCGCATGACGCCAATGTCGATGATGCAAAGTTTTCCACCACCGAGAATAACAGCAAGTCATAACCACCGGTGATGCAACACCCGCCACCACCGGTAAACCACCTGAAGGGATCACGTCCATCGGGATTTGAACTTGGGTGGATCTAGACACAACCGTCTGTCTTAACTGATCCACCCAAACCCCATTGGCTAGGGCCCCTTCAAAAGTTGATTATAATTTGTTGAAGAAATTATTTCAAGTTTTTCTTCAAGTTAACTGAAAAGGGAAGAAGGGATTTCAAAAAGTAGACTAGAACCTATATTGTAGGCCTAATGAAGTTGAAGGCACGAAGTTGATTGACATTAAAAAGATATTTTTAGTGTGCTTTGAATGGGTTCTATGGGCCATTGAAAGACATGAGGCTTTGAAGATCTTGCTTAAGAATTTTATATCTTCTCACATATCATATGTAAGACCTACTTAGAATGGATTATGATTTTATACCATTCTCATCACTCTTATGGATATCAAAATTATGGCCACCTTTATTGCTAAGAACATAAGAAAATGATGGGAATCCCTTAAACCGTAGATCTTGTAGAAGGATAAGAGTATATGAATGGGTTATGTATTAATACTCATTGTTTATGGTGGTATCTGGTTACTAATTTTCATGGGCTATCTTTGGATGAAGTTCCTTGGCTCAAAGAGATCATATTTTTACAAAAGGAATATACATCATTATCGACCTATTTGACAAATGCTCTAGAACCGGATACAATGACATGAAATCAAGAAGTTAAGAATGTGGTCATCACTAGAGATTTTAGGTATATTAGTAAAATTAAAATGGTTGTTCCTAAAGAAGCTTTATACAAAATTGACATCAATGATCCTTCTTGGTGGTGGAGAAATTGAAATCGAAATGTGATTCTTTGCTCTACTTATGGCACAATCCTGATTAGGATATGAATGAATTTTCCTCTTACATGACACCTATTAGTGTAGGATATTGTTTTCCTCATATTTATTTATTGTGGATTATTCCTACACTTTAGGAGTTAGGTTTCTTAGGTGTACTTAGTCATAGACTTACAATTGGAGTTAGTCATAGGAGTTACACTTGGCCATCATTGTTAGCTAAGTGTGAGTTACTCTTTGGCTGACTATGCCAAGTGCGGGAGTGATATTTCTATTTTGGGAACTTTTCCCACTAATCATGGAGGAATTACACATTCAATATCCTATTTGTACATCTTCATTTATGATCTATTTAAGGCAATGTATTGGCAGATCTTATGATTATTGGCTTTGTTACATATTGTGTTGTTTGTTTAGCACTTTCATGCACTTGTGAGTTTAATATCATATTGCATTTTATTGTTAGTTATTTCAATTTCTGCAACTTCATGTGCATTCATTTTTCTACTAGAGATCCTGACGAATACTTCGATATGGTATTAGAACAAGATGGAGAAAATGTGTGTCCATTTTCAGTTGGCACCATCACATGCCCTAACCTTTGGTCACATGGTATGGTCATATGGGGGCTTAAATCAAAGGATTCCTACTAGTGGGTACTTATGCTTATACCCTTTATGATTTTATTTTGAATAATATTTTCACTCTCTCTAAGTAATTTTGCAGCCATATTATTTATTTAGTGTAAATTGAAATAGACCTCAATAGCAGAAAAAATAAAGGCTTGTAAATTTGGATAGGCAATTCAGTTTTGAGTGCCATTTTATTTAAAAGTGCCTATTTTTCAATGATGTTTTTCCATTGGAATAATTTATTTTGTATGATGCACCAAAATTATTAATTGTAAACAATGGGGTTTTGATCAAAGCTAATTTCAGGAGGGATCTTGCATGGTGATATTTCTTCTTTTGCATTTTTTCATGTGTTGTTTCTCCTCATCATGAAAACATCACATCGTATCTTTTTTTGTATCTTCTCACACACATTCTCTCTTTTATGTGACATCCACATTTTCCCACTTTGTCAGTTGGTGACTTGAGACAAAAGGGTTTTCATTTTGTGGGAGGCATTCATAGTCCTTGAAAATGTTCTTTCAATATGAATTCACATGGCCCGTCAAATGACTC
Organism: Taxus wallichiana var. yunnanensis; assembly: GCA_018340775.1. NCBI lineage: Eukaryota > Viridiplantae > Streptophyta > Pinopsida > Cupressales > Taxaceae > Taxus > Taxus wallichiana. The sequence goes on along the minus strand of CM031242.1, from coordinate 519,014,981 downwards.
AACACCAAAAATTACGACACATGAAAAGAGGATATGAGGATACATTTTATGGAAAATGATTTCTTGAGAATTACTAGTGGTGCTATATGTGTGCAAAGCTACACTAAGGAGAAAGATATGGCTTGGTTTGAGTCAAAACAACTAATTTTCCTTTGTTATATTCACCTCCATGTTTTATGAAGCTTGCAATCTCACATTGCACATGTCACTTTACTAAAGGAAACTTGAGACATACTTGCAACATTGTTTGGGAAGACCACTATTGCCCCACCTTCTATTGTTCCTACAATTCTCCTTCCTTCTCATAACCTTATTTGTGATGATATTTTTAGTGATTTAAATAAGGATTTTCAGTATCCTCTTCTCTACTTCTCATATTGCAATTATTTTTCCTTCTAAAGAGGAAACACTTGCAGGTGGTTTGTTTGAGGCACCTATTACTTATCCTTTAGTTTGTATTCCTCCTATTCATTTCAACGATCGAGAGGATATGATACTAGAAGATGTGTCACCTCCACCATCTCCTTATATGCATTCGAGACCCTCCTTTGATCCTATACAAAATGATCACATATGTCTTTTGGATTCACCTCACTAGGACACATTGATACCAGATATTGCTTCTTTATTTGTAGAGTCCCACATTTTGGATATAGATGACACCATTGAGGACATTTTTATTCTCTTTGATAGCTCCTATGGAGTTGCACCTTCTTCTCTAGATATAATGAGGGTACTTATAAATCCTCCCGCTCTCCCTCCTTCATTTCGTGCTTCTGCATTGCCATCTTCTACAATTAGGCTTGAATTTCCTGATCTAACTTTGGCACATTTGAGCACTCATTTGGAGACATTTGAAATTTTCTAGACTTCTACATTTTAATTCCTACCTGCATTCCACTTGAGTGGGAATTCATCAATTTGATTGTTCGGGGTTTCTTTATTTTGAAAGGAAGAGCTATTATTTGTTGCGATGGGACATACTACAACATTCACCATGTGACATTATGTATTTACCTTCTATCTATTATTAATGGAGGCACACATGAGACTTATCTTGCAAGATACAATGTGAATATAGGTAGTTTTAGCTTCTAGCGAGGCTTCTTAGTCCTCACTTTTCTACTTTATCTTTCTTGTGGGGGGTTTTTCCATTGGGGTTTCTCCTTTTCTCCACTTTGCGAGAGTTGCACTTTGTACATGGTTACCTCATCAAACATTATTACCAGGACCCACCTTTATTTTTTTCCCACCTAAGCTACGCTTAAGGTGGGGGTATTAGTGTAGGATATTATTTTCCACATATTTATTTATTGTGAATTATTCCTACACATGGATTATTCCTATATTCTAGTAGTGATCTTGCTTAGGTGTAATTATTCATAGGAGTTAAACTTAGAGTTAGTCACAAGAGTTACACTTGACCATCATTGTTAGATAAGTGGGAGTTACTCTTTGACTTGACTATGCCAAGTGTGGGAGTTACATTTCTATTTTGGGATCTTTGTCCACTAATCATGGAGGAGTTACACATTCACTCTCTTATTTGTACATCTTCATTTCTAGACACACAATCACACACTTTGGGTAATTATCTAGTCATGATTACATACTACTATTCATATGATTCCCAAGTAAGAAAAGTACTAATTAACCCATGTCTTTGGCCACCTTTCTTTTCTTTCTATTGTTACTTTCAGTTTTGCACTCTTACTTGCTCATTTTCCATTTTTACTCTTTGGCATTTGTCATCTTGAAAACTATCTCCCAGCCAGGACACTAGTGCTAAGCTCCCTCATCCCCTTTGGGTGCTCCTATCCCATTTGTAATTTACTCTAAATTTTTGGGTCCTTTTTAGCCATTTTAACATCTTATCTTTTTGGTCTTTCAACCTTTTCAAGGTTAATTATGAAATTCAAGTGAAGGGATCATATAAATATAAAGTTATGAAATCATAATAAAGGACTAAACACTAAGCACTATCTATAACCACCTAAGGTTACATCCATCTAGCTCCATCACAAGGGACACAAGGGTTGGTTTTCTGCATCACACTTCATAGGAGGGAAATTCATTCTATTCCATGAACATATTTACTACATTCTACATTTAACTACTTGCTCGCTATTCCAAGTGCAACATGCATAAGAGAAACCTAGGGCACAATTCCACACACACAAAAAAATTACATTGGGTCTGATATGTAGTGTCATGCTCAGTAGTAAGTCCATCATTGTGGTAGCTAAGGACAGTCTGACCCCTCATTTTGCATCTTTATTTTTATGATTTGATGTCTATTTGAGGGTTTTGTAGGTCTATTATTTATTGCAAGTTTACAATGACCTCAATGATCATTGTATGAATCTATAGTGATAAAAGGAAAGTATCAATGAACATCTTGTGACCCGAAGAATTAGGGTTTTAGATCATTTTCACGACCCAAGCACCCATAAAAAGGTGTAAGGTGCCCATGGGTGACCCCTGTCCCTCCGCAAGTGCCCTACTCTAGTCAAATCCTCTAGATTTGCAATTTTATGAGCTCCAGTAAGATGGTCAATGATTTTCATTTCTCTATTTTCCAACTCTGTGCATTCTCCAAAACTTGATGAATCAGCTAAGGCTCTCTACCCCCTCTTTGCAATTAGAATTTTCATTATTTATTTCGTAATTGCTTAGACCTATTTTAGTAATTCAATATTCATTTATTTACTGCAATCTTGCATTCAAATTAGGCTCTACAAATCCCATTTTATCTTAATCATTTTGGTGAACCCATTCTTTTATTGATCATCTTTCTAAGAGTCTTATCACCACGAGTATCTCCATTAATGAATTTTTTTTGCCAATCATGACTTAAGACATAAATTCCAACATCTCCTCACTACTACTCGTATTCTTGCTGATATGCATCCCGACTCAATCTATCAATCCTTTGTCGATGCATTCTCTCAACATATTTTGTATTCCCATCTAATCCCCATGCTGATCTTGTAATTTTTAACAATGATCCACCCTTGCATATCATGATTCACTTTTACAACATGGGTATCAAACACACTTTAGTTGAGGATGGATCTAAACTCAATATATGTCCTATGTCATTCCTTGAAAATATAGGTCTTTCTGCTGCCATGTTAGTCCATCTTGTCTTCCCTTTGTGCATATGATGGTTGTGCTCGCCCATGTGTCAGTCACATTACTCTACATATAATTGTAGGGCCCAAAAACATTAACACCGTATTTTTTTCATTGAATTTCCAGGTTTCATATAATTTTTTACTTGGTAGGCCAAGGTTCCATGTCATGTAATTCATTCCCTCTATAGTAAATCATTGTGTCAAGTTCATACATGAAGGAATCAAGTATAATGTATTTTGTGACCATTATCCATACAAATATTATGACCATGATCCTAATACAACACTTCCTAATCCACAAACTGATACTACTGCTAAACCCCAACCTATGGATTCTCTACCTCATTTGCTACCACTTGAAGGTTTTATTTGCATGATAGATATCTTTGTATCATCTCGTGCCCTCACCTCCACTTGCTACTACTATTACTATGATTATTTATTGGGGGCCTATCTAGTCTATGGATATCAATTCATCCCCTGTACCTTCACATGAGTCATCTCCATTAGCACGCCCACCATTTACATGCACACTTTTCATGAATGACTCTTATTGGGAACATATTCCATTTGATCCTAATTTATCTGAATCTGTATGCACACATGATGGGTTGACTCGGCTAGGATTTGTAGTTGACGACATTTATCCTTCATCTTATGATCATCATATATACCATGGGTTTATTCGCATCACCACTACTTATGGGCTTCGAGTCTTCTATCTCACATTATTTCTTGCATGGGTTCCCCGTACTTCTCCACTCACACTTTGGGAAAATCTTGGCTTGATTACATCGGGGAACATTAGACCCTAATCATTTTGATATCTCATTTCTCATGCCTTTTGGTCGTGTATTCATTTACAACAACTCTTTTCTTGGATATATGTAGAATCTCACTTGTTGGTATGCACACGGATGTCCATTACCTCCTTTCATTAATGAGGAATATACTATGGGCATGTATAACTTATGCCTCAATGGCTCCTTACTTGATCATCCCGACACTATTGCTTATTGGGTTTCAAATGCTTCACAATTCGTTTTGATCATGACAATGAAGACCTCTTAGATGACATTATTTGAGCACACTCACCAAAACACAATTGGGGGTGAATTATGCTTATTTATCTCCCCCTAGCATCGACACACATCTAACATTCACCTTCTTACACACCTAACTTCTCACATATGCATCTTCATACACACTAGCATCGTCATTACCCTATGACGCACTCTTGTGCTATGGTTCACACTTGATTGTTGAGGGAATACTATACACATGAACCTCACACACTACACGTAAACCATACATATCACATCTTCATACATCATACATTTTTCTACATGCAAAATCTTCAATCTACTTTGTGTCATCCACACCCATATACTCTACACATCTTACAATAGAAACTATACATTATACATCTTTACACATTCTCCACTTTACCCATATATTCAACATTTTGTACATTTTACCCATCACATATTACATGCTGCACTACACATGACATACCTCTCACATACTATTATCACCACATATAACCCATACACATCACACATATCTCATACAACCAACATAATACACTACCCGATGATGTACTCTAGTCGCATGGTTCATAGTCAACTGTTGAGGGTATATCTATCAAATGGACCTCATCAACTCATTCATTCAATCAAATCAATCAATATTTTTATCATACCTTGTGACATTCCTAGCTATTTTCTTCTTCACACATATCATGACATACACTTTTAGGATAAATTATCACCGCTTTCTACTTTCCTATTCATTCATCTCATAATATACGCTTTGTGCTACATCATCATGTTTTCCACCATCATCACATTCATCTATTTTCGTGATACACGCCTTATGCTACATTGTCACATGTATTAACATTTTATCCACCCATCTTGTGATATACACTTTAGGCTAAATCATCACGCATCCTAGCACTTCATTCTACAACTCATCCCTATGTCGCATAGATATTATCTCCACATTATCATTTTACAATCAACACTTTGTGCTCAATTTATCATTTATACACATAGCACATTGCTCAAAACATTTACTTGATGACACACTCTCATTTATGGTTCATTACTTGACTCATGAGGGGGCATAAATAAATAAAGCTCATTGTGTACATACACTTCCACTCGGGAACGTTGCACCTATCATTCACACTGCATTCCATTCCGCCTCATCCACAACATGCTACATATCTTGGTTACATTTACTCTTTCTTAAATTTACTTGTTACAAGTTCACTTTATTACACATGCTAGATATATATCTTGTATGTCATTATCTTTATCATACACAAAAGTGCGTTCACTTGCCTTTCTAGTTGTGATCGCAGAATTTACATATCAATTACATGCAACATGGATGCTTGGCACAGTACCTATTACTAGTCCCATAACAGATCTTGGGTCATCCAATTTCATACACTATAGGTGCTATTGTTTCATTTTGTACTTAGCACTTTACTTTATTAGATTATACACACCTTGACATACTTTTTATCTTTCTAACATGCTAACGGGTTCTTCACGTGCAACATTTTTTTGCAGGACTATTTACTTCTATGGTTGTCTGTTACATTGTTTGCCATTGTATACTCTTGTTTACAGGATTTTCCCTTAGTCTTATGCACACACTTGCTGTTTGTGGCCGCTATGGCCCTGATTGTCTTGTGACATTGTGAGTGATGTCCCGTGTTTGCAACCTACTTTTCATGGTCTACTTTGTCTTCTTGCATATTTGTCTTAGCTTATACATTATCTACTAGCTTACATTTTACATGAATGTTTTTCTTTTCTTGTACTAACACTTGATTTTCCTAGCCACTTGTTTGTGTGTTCCTTGGTTTCTACCAAGCACATTCCATTCCCCTGTAGGAAACAGTGTCAACATAGCGGTTGGTCCTATTTTGGGCCACATACTCCTTCAACGATGACATCGCATGCACCCAAAATGAGGGGGACATCATTTGGGTGAATCAATCACCCCATACAACATTATACACAACATGGTACAAGTACAACACAATTTTTCCGTTTAAGACAGGGACTCGAAATTAGACTTAGGTCCTTAGCATAACGACCTTTCCTAGATTCCTAGGACCAGGGGGAAATACATCGGTCTTTCCTAGATGCTTGAGACCAAGGGATAATTATACAACGATTGGTAGTTCAACACACTCTCTGAGCTCCATAGACAACAGATTTTATAGGCGGATAGTCCTTAACACATGCACACCATTTGCAAAGTGGTGTTTTACACAATGAGAAGTAGTTAAAGGTTGGCGATGACACCAAACAATTCTCCCTACACTTCTTCCATTACACTGGCATGAGATCACTCGAAAAAATCATGTGTCGAGATCATCTACATGATCCTTTCTTCACCCCTTTGCTCATCATAGATTAGGTGCACACGTTCCTTTTTCACACTTTTAACATTTTTACATACTTTACTTACACACTTTTTACATATTTTTATCATATACATGCGTATTTGAATACTTGTTCATCGACTTCTCTTTTACATGTCCATCTATGTGGGAAGTGGTAGTCAACATCAACATCATCAACAAAATCACACACATTGACATCGATAACATGTAAATCATGAATCCTACACATGCATTTCCACCTTAGGTTCATTTTCATCATCACTTATTGCACTTCCTCATCCTTAGAATCCATGCTTCACATTTTTATCATTCCACACTTTGTCTAGTCCTTGGCACGCTTTCACCATCAATCTACATGGTTATCAGGTACACATCTCTATCTACTTTATGTTACCGAGCTTTGTACTTACCAACATAAAGTGGGGAAAATTTAGACACACAATCACACACTTTGGGTAATTATCTAGTCCTAATTACATACTACTATTCATATGATTCCTAAGTAAGAAAAGTACTAATTAACCCATGTCTTTGGCCACCTTTCTTTTCTTTCTATTGCTACTTTTAGTCTTGCACTCTTACTTGCTTAGTCTTCCTTTTTAATCTTTGACATTTTTCATCCTGGACACTAGCACCCAACTAGGACACCAGCGCCAGGTGACCTCATCCCTCTGGGTGCTCCTTTCCCCTTTGTAATTTACTCTCACTTTTAAGGTCCTTTCTAGCCGTTTGAGCATCTTATCTTTTTGTTGGTCAACCTTTTCGGGTTAATTACAAAATTCAAGAGAAGGAATTATATACATATAAATTTATGTGATCATAATGAAGGATCACCCACTAAGCACTATCTATCACCACCTAAGGTTGCATCCATAAAGGCATCTAATAGCTCCATTGCATCCATATAGCTTCATCACAAGGGACACAAGGCTGGTTTTTTTGCATCACACTTCATAGGAGGAAAGTCCATTCTATTCCATGCGCACATTATTTCATTCTACATATAGCTAATTATTCACTACTCCAAGTGTGACACACATAAGAGCAACCTAGGGCACAATTTCACACACACACAAAACTTCATTAGGTTAGAGATGTAGTACAATGCTCAGTAGTAAGTCCATCACTATGGAAGTGCGGATAGTTTGAGCCCTCATTTTGCGTCTTTATTTTTAGGATTTGATGTCTATTTGAGGGTTTTACGGGTATAGGAATTATTGTAGGTTTACGGTGACCTCAATGATCATTGTGTGAATTCATAGTGATAAAAGGAGAGTATCGAAAACATCTTGTGACCACGATAACTAGGGGTTTTGATCATTTTCGTAGACCTAGACACTTAGAAAAAGGTCTATGGGGCCCATGGGCGCCCGACCCTCTCTCCGGTACCCCAATTTAGTTGTAGTTACAAAATCACACACTTACTATCACATTTATACCTCCAAATATGTTATTTTATGTATGGATCTGCATAAGAAAAGTATTCACTAATGACCTATCCCCTAATCCTATCATTAGTTAGTTGGTCATCATCATCATTTGTCTTGCATAGTCATTAGTTGTTTGCACAATTTTGGTCATCTCTCAGGGAGTATTAGGTGTCATTATTTGGTCATTTTTGTCTCTAGTCTTTGACTAGGGAATTCATGGGTGCCTCAATCCTTATTTTTAGGCACCCTAGTCCCAGCGAGCACTTGCATTTAATTTAGAGTTTTGAGGTCGAGTCTTTGTAATTTTCCCTCTCATTCCCCTAGGTACTAGTCAACATGTCGGGTCATTAGTGTTGAAATTTGAGCAAGAGATCCCTATATAAACATAACATACCTACTATCTTATGGGTAAACTATCTATCACCAAGGGATAGCTATCTACTAAGGTAAGGGACTGCATTTGGGCATTATTGCATCACACACACTACATAGGAAGGGTTATATTCATTCTATTCCATCCACCATTTGAATTTTTACATCTAGTTATTGCCCCTATCTCTACGTCATTGATGCTAGGCTACCCTAGGCACACAATTGCATACACAAGCACACATAACTACATTGGGTCTGGAATGTAGTGCAATGCTTAGTTGTAAGTCCACCATTGTGGCAGTTAAGGTTAGTTCAACCCCTTCATATGCATCTTTCTTTTTAGGGATTTGATGCTTTGTATGGGGTTTTATAGGTAGATCTTCATTACAGGTTTATGGTAACATAAGCAAAGTTACTGCAACAACCACGTGACAAGGATCGAGACATTGCAAAAGGTCTAGAGATACTTCCAAATTTTAGTTCGAGTTGTTTTGTAGACCAGAGTGCCCATACTACTAGACTAGGGCACCCACAAGCACCTTGATCCTCTCCCAAGTGTCCTAGTCTAGTCAAATCTCCATCTACTTTAATTTTTTGGTTTGTACAATCATTCTCTACTTCATCCACACATCATCCTGTTTAGTCCAGAATCATAATGAGGTAAGTTATTTTCAAGTTAGTACCTTATCTCTCCTATTTCAATTATTTCATTTCATTTAAATATCAAATAAAATTAGTTAACATCTACATTTTAGTTTACACTATTTATTTCATTATTATACTATCTATATTAACTCTTAAAATCCATATTTTAGTTAATCATTTTGGTGAATCCCGTAATGTAGAATATCTCTCCTAGGATCCATTTCAAACCCTAGATAGTTCATCTTCTTCACCCATCATGTCTCACTTTAGTGTTAATCCTATCTATGACGAGGATATCATTGATGATCTCATGACTCTCTATGGTAATCTTACTCCTATGCTAGATCATATCAAATAAAAACTTCTAGATGGTCAACAATATGTGCCTACTCATTTTGAAGATTCTCTCATTAGCATTATTATTTTTGAGGATCCGATAGCCTTGACTCATTGTACACCATGTTATAGGGATACTTGTGATCCTCCTTCTGACCTTTCTAAGGAGATTTTAGATGATTCTCTTGTTTCATCTTTTTCTTAGATTGTTTCTTTGAATTGTTGACGAAACAGATAAGGTAACAGGCGTAGGAGGAATACCTGTTCAAATTTTGGTTGATGGGTTATTATGCGCGTATGACTTTTGAATCCATAGCTGACTCGTGAGAGCTTCCTTTTGGCTAGGAGGAACTACTTGTAATGAAAACAAGACCACCAGAAAGAATTAAACAATATGGGCAGTGAACTGCCTAGCGTAAGCTAGATCCGAGAAGTATGATACTTCCTAGATGGCTATCAGTCCACTGTTTTAAACAAATTAATGTAGTAAACAAAGTAAATCCTATTGTTATTTTAAAATGATTTAGGTATCTCACTTAAAAACATAATAAGAAATAGATCTAATCTAACAGGCTAAGCTAGAATAGAATCCAAGGTCAAGTGATAGGTTCTGGGTCTCTGCAGGTCTGATAAAGGTCTCGGGTAGGTCACAAGTGAGTGAGGGTGAGGTAAAATTAGGTGGGTAGGTCTCTGTTTAAGGCTATGTGGGAAAACACAGAGACCGGCATCGGTCAGGGGTGACCGACCGTGGTTAGGTATAACCGCACCGATTACTGTGAGATCTGGAAATGTCATAGAATAGGGTTTTGGTCTCCTTTGTGATTGCACAAAGGATTTTGGTTGGTCAGGATGAGGTAATGGGTGACTGGAGTAGGATTTTGCAAGGTTTTGATGGGTCTATGGAGGTGAAAATGTTAGAGAAGGTCAATAGGGAGCAAGATAAACAATGGATGATAAAATAATGATGAAATGAAATAACCAGGAAAGTATGATGTTATACTTACTTGGATTTCATTCCTAAAGGTTTGTGTATGAAGGATGGAGGTGCTGATGATGGGTTTGAAGGCTGCAAGTGATCACCAACTGGAGAAAAGCTTCTGCATGGGCTACATGCACACTCCTCTTTGCTTGGATTGATCAGATCATGGTTGGGATGGTTGTGCAGGAGAAGATGTTCAATCTCCTTCCTTGGATGTGAGTTTTAGCTAGAATTGGCTCTTTGAAGATGCGTTATCTTTCTGAGATGTGTTATTTCTCATCAAATTTCTCCCAATGTTTGCCTACTTCCAAGTTCCAAGTTCCAACCTTGAGAATAAGGTTGTTTTGGGTTAAAAGGGGTAACCGACGGTGGTCCGGCTTAACCGACGATGGTTAGGGTAACCGACGTCGGTCAAGGCGGGATTTCCTAGGTTTACTAAACTAGGGAGATCCTCCTAATTTCCTCGGATATCATGTTGTTATCCCACGGATTAGACTCGAGAGCCTCTTGTGAGCATGTGGGAATGTGGTTAGAGGGAATGTAGGCATTGATTTTTAGGGTTTGGGTAAGTCTTAGTTAGTTATGGGAACTTGCTAAGAATAGGTCTTAGGTTGAGTTAACTTGGTGAGGTGTCTAAGTGAACTATATGTGTAGATATTATTTAAATAAGATATTTAAATAATAAATATAGTGAAGATAATGCATTAATTTAATTAAATTAATTAAATTAATATTAGTGGGGTGAAGGGGGTCATGGCTAGGTAAATGTAATAAAGGGGGCTTATACGTCGAGGAAAAAAGGGGAGTGTGACCTAATTTTAGTGTCTACATTTTTCCCCTTTTTATTGCGTAGCTTGTATTGGTAAGCGATGCTAACAAAAATAAGATGTGGTTGCCCCATGTGAGGGTGAAGGTGATCCCCCTCAAACCAAGAACTGACGAGCAGCAGGATGAAGCGGTGAGTGGTGTGATAAAAGGTAAATATGAAGAAAAGGAAAATGGGTACAGGGGAAAAGGGGTGAAAGGTCTACTCGGGAAATCTAGGTAATGGGTCAGGGTCAAAGGTAACAACATTCAAACGCACATACACATATAAACTATAGCACGCTACCGGGTTGAAGAGCATGCAAACTCTACATTGTCTAAGGTCTATAGGTTTATCCAAACAAGGTTGAAGTGAATCTGGTATCCAAGGTATAAAATAAGGTCAGGAAACACAACGTAGGTTAGGTGCAAGAATGTTTAGGTATGTTCTGGTACACCAAAAGTAGGGTCAGGATAGACAATGATAAGAATAGGCAAGGTAAGGGCACAAGGTCAAACAACACGGGTAACGGTGTCGTAAGGTATAATGAGCACATTGGTTCAAAGGTCACAAACAATTTTCCAGGTCCAGGTAGATAGGTCACAACACGGGTAAGGCCGAGGTAGGGGTAAAATAATGAGGCTTCAACAACAGACGAGGTGAGGTTGAAGAAGGTGGAGGGCCAGAGGGGAAGGTAAAGTGGTCTAGGTAGATGTAGGGGAGGCAAAAGAAAGAGGAGGTAGGCAGGGGGGAGAGTAGATAACCACCCTACGAGTTACACAGTACAAGACTTTCAAGGCTAGTTGGCCACAAAAGATAGGAGGAGAGGTTGTGGGTCCGAGCAGAGCTCGCCGTTAGCAAACAAAGCGCAGATTACTACTTTGTAGGCCTAGATTCAGGCGCAGGCATAGCTCCAAGGGCTGAGTTAGGCCATGGTACCGACACAAGGCACAGGGAAGATTCCAGGATAGGGTCCCATGGTACAGGCATCCACACAGATAGTGACCATGGTTAGATTCAGGGATGCCCTAGGAGAGGCACGATATTATCAGGATCATTTTTTAGCAGCCGTGATAGATGTGCCCTCTTATGCCGAGTACAGAGCACATCAGGCCTCCAAGTGAGAGGACTAGATCCTACACTCACAATGTGGAGAGTATAGGGGGGCTAGTAAGCCCAGAGATAGGGTCATGGTGAGGCCACTAGTGTGCAGAGGCCAGCCCCAGGTGAGGGGCCATCAACAAGAGGTGAGGTAGGTGCTCGGACACTAGACAGGGTGCAAGAGGGGTCGGGAGAGACAGAGTCACAGGGAGCATTCCCGACATCAGATGGGGAGATGATTGACTTGCTATGGACCGGCCTACATGCCGAGTCATTTTTGTATGGATTATATATGAGACCGGCCTACGTGCCGAAGAGATTTTGTATTGGATAGCGGCCTACGAGCCGGTGATGTATGAGAGACACATGTTTTTTTGAGATGAGTGTACATTATTGTGATACATGTATTTATATGATGAGATGTATGAGGTTTAGATGATTATGTGTTGTGATGTGTATTTTATTTTACTTTCATTATGATATGAATGGATTAGGTGAGTTAGGCATGACAGAGTCAGGTTGGTTTAGGCATGGATCGAGTCAGGTCAATTTAGGCATGGATCGAGTCAGGTTAATTTTAGGCATGGATCGAGTCAGTCAATTTTAGGCATGGATCGAGTCAGGTTAGTTTAGGTATGGATTGAGTCAGTCAGTTTTAGGCATGGATCGAGTCAGGTTGGTTTAGGCATGGATGTGTATTTCAATATTTTGGTAATACATGTTAATGTAAATGAATGTAATGGTGTTCAATGTTTAAATATGGGTTATAGATGAATATGGGAAATAATGCTAGTGGTAAAAGAGTATGTGAAACATGAGGAGTGTATGTAGGTCAAATGATGTGGATATGGGATAGATTTCTGGATTTTTGATATGAACAGGAAATCAGGTAAAGGTGGGAAAAATGGTTAGGGTAAAGAGTGGCCGAGCTAACCTTCCAGGGCCCCATGCCCTGGAAGTGTTGCCTACATAGTCCTAGAGAAAAGGGACCTCAGACCGATGTAGTTCTCCCATGAGCTAGGGAAGAAGATGAAAATGAGTTGGTAGGTTTGTGGGCATGTAGTGGGTTTAGGTTTAATAGGTGTGGGTAGATGATAGTTAAAATGTTGTAGGTGAGGGCGATTATGGTGAAAGGGGAGGATGACCCCCAAAGGTAAGCGTCGAGGACCAAGTCCTATATAAGGTAATCAAAATGTAAACAAAGATGGTTAAAAGATAAGAGGGGGCAATAAAGCCACCTGATTGGGTAGAATCATACCGAGTAGATCATACCTTGAAAAGGGGTGATGAATACAAGACCCGAAAGGCATTGCACGATTAACTGTTCTACGGTGAAAGTAGTCACAGGATCACCAAATGTTGAAATTCCAAGATGTCCCTTAAGGAAATTTAGGAAATGAGAGTGGAAATGGTAAGGTGGGTGAAAGGTAGTTAACTGTATATGTTTGGAGTGACAGGTCTTTTGGGCAAGAGGTTTGAGGTCACGATGGGCAAGTCCATGAATAAAAAGTGTTTGTTTTTTTTTTTTTGTTTTGATAGACTGATCGATGTGGGAAGTCTATATGGGATAAATAATATGGTACTCCTTGAGGTCTTTGTGAAGTTGATTGATGCGGGAAGCTTCATTTTCTCTCTTTTTTTTTTTTTAAAGCTTCACATAGCTGTCCTTCGAGGGAGCAATCTATTTATAGTAGCAATTTGGTCGAGAAGAAGATGTCCTTTTGAGGGAGTCATCTTTTGTTATTAGAAGTTTGACTCAAGGAGTTTGGTCCCATTGAGGTCTTTGAAATCATGGACAAGACCAAGGTGAAGGATAGGACTCTTGTTCAAAAGGCAAGGTGGAATGACCATGGGATCTCATCTAAAGATAGATGAAAAGTATCCATGAGAATCATGCTATGTGCAGTGCCATGGTACACATATTCAAGAGAAGATAACAAGTGACGGGTACTCACATGATTCTTGTTTAATCATTAGGGAGGTGTATGAAGTGGATAGTGCTCAAGGGACGAGCCTGTAAAGAGACAAAGGGTGAGGTAGGACAACGAGTCAACAATAGAATGGTCAAAGATGTAATGCGTTAAGGGCTCAGGTTCGGGTTTACCCTCAAGCGAGGACAAATGATAGGCACCCAATCCATAGGTATGAGTTACGATGTATGGTCCAAGCCAATTAGGAGTGAATTTTCCGTTTAATTTTTTTTGCTTTAGTTACGTGTTGATTTTCTTTCAAAACAAGGTCACCAACTTGGAAGGTTCATTCATGAACATGTTTGTCATAAGCACGTTTGATACGTTGTTGGTAAACTTGAAGGTGATCCAGAGCATTAAGATGACGTTTGTCTAATAACTCTAGTTGTGCTAAGCGGTCTTGATGAAAGTCAACATTAGTAAGCATGTCATGGAGAGAAATGTGGAGTGAGGGGATCTGGACTTCGAGAGGCAGAACCACCTCGTACCGTAGACCAGTGAAAAGGGTGTTGCCGCAGTGGAAGTGCGAATACTAGTGCGGTATGCCCATAGAGCAAAAGGAATGTGCGTATGCCAATCCTTCCCAGTATCGTCAACAACTTTCTTGAGAATTTTATTGAGGGTTTTATTAGTGGATTCGGCTTGGCCATTGGTTTGTGGGTAATAAGGTGAGGAGAAACTAAGCTGATTACCGAAGGCGTCGCAAAGTTTTTGTAGTGTTTTGTTTCTGAATTGTTTTCCATTGTCAGTGATGAGGTGATGAGGGACACCAAAGTGACAAATGATGTGATGGTTGATGAACTCACATATTTTCTCGCTTTCATGGAGATGAGTGGTATGGATTCCACTCCATTTTGTGTAGTATTC
Source organism: Taxus wallichiana var. yunnanensis (assembly GCA_018340775.1). Classification (NCBI taxonomy): domain Eukaryota; kingdom Viridiplantae; phylum Streptophyta; class Pinopsida; order Cupressales; family Taxaceae; genus Taxus; species Taxus wallichiana. The sequence continues at coordinate 518,999,912 of CM031242.1, read as the reverse complement.
GGTAGCGCTTATGATCCATTGGTGACGTTGGGAAGAAGGAGGATTGATTTCTTCGACAAGATCCAAACCCCATTGAGAGAAAGGCCAAAGGTCACGAGTGACCCGTAAGGCATGATTGGGTATATGATGAAGGTCGGAAATGTTGTTGAAATTTCAAATAGCATTTGACATAGTCACAACAATCATGGTTAAGGGTCGGCCAGTAGTAGCCTAGGTGAAGAATATGCTTAGCAACAACAAGGCCACTAAAGTGACCTCCACATATGCCATCATTAACCTCCTTAATGGTATAAGGAATTTCAGAACTTGTGAGGCATCGTAAGAGAATACCATCAAAGCCACGCTTATAGAGGAGTCCCCCCAGGATAATGAAACGGGAGACCTTTTTAAGGAAGGTGCGTTGTCCGTTACTGGTGAGATCAGGAGGTAAGATGGAGAGGGAAAGGTAATCATAGTATTGTTTATACCAAAGGTCACTCGGGTCGGGGTGTCATTTCTGATTGAGTAAACATCATGAGGTAAATAAGAAGGTGAATGGAGGCATTGTACAATGACAAATATTTTGGAATCGGTAGGGGAAGTGGGTATTTGGGAAGCTAAGCAGGCCATGGTATCTACAAATTTGTTGGTTGACCGTGGGATGGTTTGAAGGGTGTAACGATCAAAGGTGGTCAAAAGTATGTCTACATGATGTTTATACTTCTGAAGTATCTTGTTACAACATTGGTACATACCATTGACTTGGTTTATGACCAATTGTGAATCACCAAAGATGTGGATTGATTTGACATCTAGGGCATAGGTGGTCTAGAGACCTAGTACGAGCGCTTTGTACTCGAAATGTTGTTGGTGCATTCAAAGTCTAGTTTGAAAGACAAAGGCATGGGTTCACCATCCAGAGGAATAAGGATAACACCAGCCCCACCCCCACACTGACACTTGGAACCATCGAAGAACAATGTCATTTGGTAAGGGGGTTCATCCAGGGAAAGGGTAGTAATGGATTCATCGGGAAAGTAAAAATTAGAGGGTTAGTCCCCGGCAATAGGTGTGTCAGCCAGTTGGTCGGTGATAGCTTGGCCCTTAATGGAATTTTGGTGAATGAATTCGAGGTCAAGATCAGCTAAAATCATAAGCCATCGTGCGGCATGCTGATTTTGATAAGGTTTGGCGTACATGAAGTGTAAAGGGTTGGTGTTGGTCACAACATAGGTTTTGTGGTTGAGTAGGTAATGGCAGAGTTTGGTGGCGATGAAAACTAAGGCTAAGCAAAGCTTTTCTAGATGGTTGTATCGGGTTTCATAGTCCAAAAGAGTATGGATTATGTAATAAACCACCTGCTCCCTATGTTGTTCATCGCGATGAGTGAGCATGGCTCCCAAGGAATGATCGGTAGCTGATATGTATAGGTAAAAAGGTTGATTGTCTTTCGGTGGAATGAGTACGGGTGGTTAGAGAAGGTATTGTTTTAGGGCCTCAAAAGCTTTGTGACATTCATCATCCCATTTAAAGGAGAAATATTTCCTAAGTAGATGATGAAATGGTTGACATCGATTAGATAGTTGTGAAATGAAACGGTGAATGGACTGCAATTTACCTTGCAGGCTACGGATTTGTTTAAGGTTAGTGGGTAGAGGCATTTCTAGGGTGGCCTTTACTTTAGTAGGGTAAACTTCTATACCACAGAGGGAAACAATAAATCCCAGGATCTTTCCTGAAAGAACTGCGAACACGCACTTTTTAGGTTGAAGGAGGACACAATATTTAATGAGGTGGTTAAAGATGGTTTGGAGGACGGCAAGGTGCTCAGCGTAACATTTAGATTTTTCCAAGAGATCATCCATGTAATCTTCCAATATGCGATGCATGATATCATGGAAGATGTCAAGTCATAAGCATCTTGATATGTAGCACCAACGTTTTTAAGGCTAAAAGGCATGACTCGATAGCAAAAGGGTTCCCAAGGGGTAATGAATGCGGTCTTGTGTTGATCTTCCGGGGCAAGAAAAATTTGGTTATAACCCGAAAATCCATCCATGAGTGAGAGCATCTCGTGACCAGTGGTGAGGTCAACCAATTGATCAATACCGAGCAAGGGAAAGTCATCTTTCGAGTAGGCTAGGTTGAGGTCACGGAAGTCTATGTAAATGCGGAGTCCCCTTGTTACTTTAGTAACAGGGACATTATTAGAAATCCAACGAGGATAATCAATGGGTAAGATGAAGGAAATGGAAAGAAGGCGCTGAAGTTCTTCTTTGGCAAGAAGAGAAATGCGAGGATGCATTTTCCTTAGATTTTATTTGATAGGTTTGGCATCGGGAATGGTTACGATATTGTGGACCACTATGGTGGGGTCAATACCGGGCATGTCTTGCATAAGACCAAGTGAAAGCATGGTTATGATCTTGGAGAAAAGAAGTGATGGCTTCTTGTTCAACAGCATCTAAAGATTGTCCGATCTTTAGGATGTGTGGGTCGTCCTGAGTATGAATGTTGATCTCAATAGTCGATTCATTCAACATGGTTTGTGTCTCAGAGGGTAATGACCAATGAATATATGAGTCTTCTACACCAAGGTAGGTGAGTATGGATTCATTATCTTGACATTGAACGATGTTAATTATAAGTGTGTCGTGGTTGATCATCTCAGGATACAGGAATGGGAGAGTGGAAGGGGCCTCGTCTTCACGTTGATAAGTTAAAGGCCCCAAGGAAATGGTGTTTATGAAAAAAAAAAGTTAGGAGGGATAGATTCAGGATCCATCGACTCCGTTGGTGAGGGTGGTGATGAAGGTGGAGAAGGGCTAGGGTCCTCAATGAGTTCAATGTGGGCCTGTTTGGTAGAAGGGTCGGGAAGCCGATACCACTACGGTCATTATGTTTGCGGGTGGTACATGGAATAACAGTATGGCGGCCTTGCTCGTAAAATCCAAAACCAAAACCCTTCCATGCACAACAATGCAGGAAGGTGTGGGTGAAACGGTGATTGGTAAGTGATTGGAAGTCGCAGAAAAATGGGCGGGGTTGTGATGGTGGTTCAGGTGTGTAAGTGGTAGTATCAAGTCCCCCATAGGTGAGACTAGTACGAAGATGAGGAGGACCATAAAGGAGGTGTTCTCCTATACGGTGATTATAGTGAGGGTGTTGGTGAAGGATTCCATACTCATGCAGAGTAAGGAATGTGTTGACACTATATAGGTTGTACTCCCCCAGAGTGAGGCATTGAAAAACACATTCTAAGGGATCAGTGGTTGGTATGTGAGTAGTGGTATGGGACGATGCATCGAAGGTCGATGCGGAGGTGGTGTTAACGGATTAGGAAGCTAATGGGTCAGCCGTGGAGGTTATAGCAGTGGTAGGAATAGAGGAGGTATGTGTGGTGAAAGCAACGGTCAGTCTTGGTAGGTGGAGGTGTAGGTGAAGTGGTAGTGGTTGCGGAGGTAGATGGCTTAACAGGTATGAGCACATCATTGGGTCGGTAAAGCATGTTGCATGTTTTGAAAGGTGATGAGTCAGCTAGAATGGTATAAGTGTGTCTTTCGTGTTCAAACTTCATACAATGATGCAAAGTGGAAGGAACACAACCCATGACACGGATCTAGGGTATACCAAGCAAAAATTTATATTGGAATTCCCCCTCCAAAACGTAAAACAATTTTGGAATAGTGCGAGGGCCCACACGAATGTGAAGGATGACAGTGCCTAGTGTGGAGGTGATAACGTCATTGAATGAATGCAACATGACCGGATGTTTATGCATGTAATTTTTAGGTATGCACATTTGAGAAAATGCATGGGATGAAATGATGTTAATGCTAGCACCTCCATCAATCATCACACGGCATACCCGTATGTCATCAATGTGGACAAAGATGAAGAGGGTTGGGTCCGGGTCATCATTTTGATGTGGTGTGATCTCCTCCTTTGAGAAGCTAAGGGAGGCCACTTGGTGAACAAGGTGAGGTGAGGATGAAGGTGGTAATTTGGTGAGAGAGGCTACATGATGGGGTGTGATAATGGAGGCTACGGGTGTAGGGTCATTGGGTAAAACCTTGATAGATTGAAGAACCTCCATGAGGGCTTGATGATGGGATTCTGAGGTTTGGATGAGGTCATATAAGGAAATTTTGAGGGGAGATGGGTGTAATTGTTTGAGCACGGTGTGATGTGTGATACCATTAGAAATGGGGTATGTGGGGCCGTGAATAGTGATTTTATGTACGGGTGCAGATGGTATGTTGGGTATAGGATTGGTTGGTGGGTCAGCTGCCTTTTCTTTACCCTTCTGCGCACATGTAGTGACGTGTACCATGTTGATTTGAGGGAAGTTGTCAAATGGAGAAGGTGTAGGGTAAGTGGTATAACGACATGAAGGGAAAAACCTACGGGAGGAGAAAATCCTGTGAGGTCGGTGGGCACAACGACATTTGGGTGGTGGCATGGCAAGTTCTCTAATGCGAACCATGTTAATTCCTAATTTTGTGTGTGGTTCTAGGAGCTGTGAGGGCAGAGGTTGTGGTTGTTGAGTAAGCAGTGTGGGAATAGGTGTTGGTGAAGTAGGATCCTCATCGAGAAGGTCGTTGTCGTCAAAGTTGGTTTCTGGTGAACACAATTGGATGAGGACGGTTTTCAAGGCCTTGCTAGCTCTCCACATCATGCCCTGGCACACGATGATATGTGTAAATTTTAGTATCATCAAACCCTTTTGGCTTGGGTTTGAGGGGTTCGTAAGGTCGGAGTGGCGATAATGTGATAACAAAAGTCTCAAGGAGGTTGGTTAAAATTTTGGCATAGGACCTTACTAGTGGATCACAATGGGAAGTGAATGGGGGTTTGGGTGTAGGTGTGGTTGTTTGTCTGGGAATCGTTTTTGGAAGAGTAAGAATGGGTCGAGTGATGGGTTTAGGTGCCAATATGGTTTGAGGTATCGGTCAGGTTCGTTTGGGTAGGGGTACAATAGATGGACGGGTATGAGGGTGTGGAATTGTTGAGACTACCTTATTGTGGGGTAGTGGGGTTTTTTTTTGGGTCGCACCTTCTTGGGTAAAGGTAATGTGGGTGTACGAGGTTTGGAAGGAAAAGTAGATGGAGGAAGAGGGTGAGTTACCCACGGGGATAACGGGGGTGCTATGAAGGTAGATGACGCAGTCGTACTTGGGGTGTGAGGGACAAAGACTGAAGTGTAGTGGGTAGTGAAGCAATAGTTGAAGGTATTGGAGGTATTGGTGGTAAAGAGACTGTAGGTGAAGGTATAAGTCGTGTTGTGTGCCTAGGAAGGTTAGAGATTTGTGAGGAGGGAATGGGTTGTTGTGTTATTGGTTTATGGATGGGTGAAGGGTGCTTGACCATGTTGGGAAGCTAAGGTCTTAAGGCAGATGGGACAAGTGTGGGTGTGATTGGTGTAGTCGGGGTATGAGGCCGATGAGTTTGTTTCTTTGGTTTGGGTGTCGGGGTAGGTGTGGTATTGACATTGGAGGATGTAGCTAAATTTAGTTTAATAGGCGGATGAGTAAGGCTAGTGATCGGGGTGACCCCTAAAGTGGTAATAGGTTTGGTGGAGGCAAATGTTGTGGGTATGGGTTTGGGTTTAGATATAGGTCGGTTACGGGTAAGGGTGTGGTGTGAGTGCTAACAGGTATCGTGGAAGGGGTTGTGACAGCAGTGGTTATATTTGGTTTGATGGGTGGAAATGTGTTTGGGTAGATGGTGGAGGTGTCATCGAGGGATCTTTGCATCTGTGTTGAGACAGGGAGTAAGAGGTGCCCCCATAATAAAGCCCTATCCACATAATCTAAGTGATCGGCCAACCATGAGAACGACATGTTTGTGGGTGGAGTTGGTGAGGACCGATGGGAATTCTCGTAAAATGTATCTTAGAGACGGGGAATTGGCGAGCTTCAGTTTCCGTGGGTAAGAGAGCTGAAAGTAGGTCTATTGGATGTTGGGTAGCCAATGGGGAATGCTCCGAGAGGCAAAGGTGTCTCCACTAGGTCTATGATGGGTGGAAGAGATGATGGGAGTTCCTCTATAAGTGGAGGAATGGATAGGTGCTCCTCTATGGGTGGAGGAGGTAATGGGTGCTCCTCTGTAGGTGGAGGAGATAATGGGTGCTCCTCTATGGGTGGAGGAGGTATGGTAGGTAAAGGTTCTCTAAGTGGAGAAGCTAGGGGAGAGAGAGGCTCGATGTTAGTGGAAGACTCCTCCATTGGTGATGAAGGAGATGAAAGGTGCTCCTCTATTGGTGAAGGAACAATGGAGGTTGGTTCGAATGTGGAAGGAGGATTTCGGGCTAGGATTTCCTCTATGGAAGGGATGTGAGGTAATTGAGAGGCGACAGGTACCTTGTTAAAGATTGCGTGAACCTCATAGGTATGGGTATCGTGAGTGGATGTCTCACCGGTTTGATTGGATGAAGGGGCATGGTTGGGGAATGGTTTTTTGAATATTTGTAGATTTTGGTTGGGGGTGGCATTGGGATTATCCACAGTTAACTCACCTTTCTCGAGCATTTCTTAGACAATATTATTGAAAGTGATGCAATTGCCGTCACTATGACCCTTCACTCGGTGAAAGTTACGAAATCATGCTCCTTATACCATGCGGGCATGGGGAAAGCAGGGTCAAAACCAAAGTGTGGTTTTATAGGTGGAAGGGTGATGGCTCCAAATTTGAAAAGCATTTCTAAGACGGAAGAGTAAGGTTCCCCAATTGGGGTATATTTTTGCTACTCTTGTCTGAATCGAAAAGGCTTGACATGTGATAAATTAGATGAGGGTGTAGCCTGATTGGATGGATGTGTTGGGCTAGCCTTGAGTACCACTACGTTAGCGGTACCCTTAGCCTTGGAATAATTGGTTGGTGGTTTGGAAGAAGAAGAGGTTTCATTCAACTTGAATGCTGAATTCTTATTTCGTAATTGGATTTTCTTCTCTTCGATGGCCCGAATCTCTAACTTTCGTGCCATAGTGAATGCCTCATCGAATGTTCAGAAAGTTTGGACCTGCAAGGTCGGGGAGATATGTCTGGCACAAGCTTGTGTGAAGAGCTTGATGAGTTCAGTTTGTGGCAGTTGGAAGGTAAGTTGATTGATCAGGCTGTGCCAACGAGTGACAAAATCTGTGATAGATTCATCCTCGTACTGACGTGTGGAATATAGATCGGTCATGGTAACCTTCTTAGTGATATTGATAGAGAAATGATCCAAGAAATCTTGGGCTACCTGATTGAATGAAAATATAGAGTGTTTAGGTAACCCACTATACCAGTCTAATGCAAGTCCAGTGAGAGACATGGGAAAGGTTCTCAAAAGCAAGGCATCATCATGAGAAATCAAATAACACCCATGTTTGAACGAGTGCAAATGCTGTTGTGGGTCTTCCTTACTATTGAAGTGGTTGAATTTAGGCATTTCCCAAATGCACGGGTATGAATATATGGGAATGCATGGGTGAATAGGCTCGTTGCAAATCTTGTCGTAGGTAAGAGTGTTGCGAGAGCGGAAGCCGATGCCTCCGATTATCTGCATCTTGTCCAACATCAATTTAATTAGGTCATTGGTGGGTTGTGATGATTGGATGCCTCCTATAGCGTGAGGAGGTTGGTTTTGGGCATATAATAGGGGTGGCATCCCAGTGTATGGGAAAGCCATGTAAGGTGGTGTGGAAGAAGGCAATGAAATAGGGGGTACGTACCTGGAATGAACAATAGATGAAACAGGCGGTTGTTGGTAGTATGTATATGGGGGTGGAAGGGTCGTGGTAACCCTAGTGGCAATAGGGGCTAATGATTGTGGAATAGAAAGAACCACGTTTTGAAATGGGGTAGGAGTCACCAACACTGGAGGTGGGAATGTAGCTACAGGTATGTGTGAGACATTAGGGGTAGATGAGGTTGTGTTTGGGGTAGTCGTCGATGGTATGGTAGATGTAATGGGTGCCATAGAGACACACCGAGATACGGCACCATCATGACAGGTATAGAACCTAACTGTGAAACGACTGGGGGTAAAGTGGATGTGGGCAACATGGAGCCAGATGGGGCTGATGTGGAAGTGGGTGCGAGAGTCGGGGGGATAGATACGGGCATGTCATATATCAATGACCCAAGGTGTCTCGAGTGGACGAGTGGGAGAGGTAAAACTGCAAGGCAGTAGGGTTCTAGTCAAGGAGTCATGCGAACTCCTCATCTCCGGTAGTGATAGTAGTAGGTTGGATAGGATCCATGGTTGGTGATAAAATAGAAGGTGGTGATGGACTAGGTGGGAGTGGTTGGGCTCGGCGTGGAACACGAGGGTGCTTTCTTATCTTCGAGTCGGCATCATGTGAACCAAGATTGATCAGGTTGGGCTACTTCTCTGTAAATGACACAGAAACAACATGAATGGGTGAATCTGATGATAAAAAATGGATGAAGTAACGAATGGTGGATGAGGTAAAAAAGGATAACCACTACTGCTTAGGGAAAACCAACATCGGTCAGGGGTAACCACTGCCAGTCACTGTAGAAAATGGACAGTGAATAAATAGCGAGGCAGAAGGCAAAATCTGACAAGTATGCCAAATTTGGGGATGTGTAAAACGTCAATGGGAAAAATGACAGTGACAAAGAAGCGTGGAAAGTGGAAAAATTGAAGTGAAAATGTCCTTTTGAGTAGGTTAGCAAAAGGACACAGGAACCGATGTCGATTTGGTATAACCGATGGCGGTCAGGGGTAACCGATGACGGTTACTATGAGATTGAAACAGTAATGAGAGAAAGTGGTTGTGAATTAAAATTTGATGTGGAATCAGACCCATAATTCTAGGAATGATGATGATATGGCCCGGACACACTCGGTGAAGTGGAACACACCAGGTATGATGAAGAATGTGCAAGGATGAACAAAAAGAGTGATGAAAGTGATCTTTCACCTCAAAACGTAAGCCAAGCAAAAACACTAAGAAAATGCGATCCTAGGAGTGCCCTTTCTATTATGTTCATTTAGCTTACACTATTTAGGGACTGACACATGAATTGTGAAATAGAGTTTTTGGTGAGGATGGCTTCCTACAAAGAAGGAGATCTAAAAGGTGAGGTTTCAGGTATGTTATGGTGGGGGCAGGCTTTGCTCTAAAGTATGACTCGACAGAAAGCGGCCGAGCTGGGTGCCCACTGTTCTGTGATCGTGTGATAACCTACAACTTCTTCCAAGTAAGATGTTGTTTAAGAATGTATGTATTTTGAATTTTTGTGTGGTTTGGTAAGACCCGAAGAAAGAGGAAACAATAGAAGTGCTTTTCTATGATTTGTTTATCAACCATTAGCTGGTAATGACTTCCAGCTTATAGGTTGCCCTAAGTTAATGTGAGCTAATATAGAAAATTAGAATGAAATGCAATGATTTTAAAACCCAATTCGAAAATGTGAAATTGGATGACATAATAAGATGAATAGGAAGAGGGATGCTCTTTCACTAGAATGTAGAAAACATGAAGAAATGATTCCTTTTAATTACACCAAAAGAAAAGTTTCCTTTAGAGAAAAATAGAAAGGAGATGTGGATTACCAGGGAAGAAAATTAGTGTGTACGCTCTTAGAAGGGAAAAAAACACACAATTTTTTCCTAGGAATGAATGAAATGCAAGGAACCCCGAGATGGGTCCCACTGGGTGTGCCAAAATGTTTCACCTTTTTCTTAGATTGTTTCTTTGAATCGTTGACGAAACAGATAGGGTAATGGGTGTAGGAGGAATACCTATTCAAATGTCGATTGATGGGTTCTGTGCATGTATGACTTCTGAATCCACATCTGATCGTGAGAGCTTCCTTTTGGCTAGGAGGAACTACCTGTAATGAAAACAAGACCACCAGAAAGAATTAAACAATATGGGCAGTGAACTGCCTAGTGTAAGCTAGATCCGGGAAGTATGATACTTCCTAGATGGTGTCAGTCCACTGTTTTAAAAAAATTAATGCAATAAACAAAGTAAATCCTATTGTTATTTTAAAATGATTTAGGTATCTCACTTAAAAACACAATAAGAAATAGATCTAATCTAACAGGCTAAGCTAGAATAGAATCCAAGGTCAAGTGATAGGTTTTGGGTCTCTGTAGGTCTAATAAAGGTCTCGGGTAGGTCACAGGTGAGTGAGGGTGAGGTAAAATTAGGTGGGTAGGTATCTGTTTAAGGCTGTGTGGGAAAACATAGAGACCGGCGTCGGTCAGGGGTGACCGACCGCGGTTAGGTATAACCGGCGCCAGTTACTGTGAGATCTGGAAATGTCATAGAACAGGGTTTTGGTCTCCTTTGTGATTACAAAAAGGATTTTGGTTGGTCGGGACAAGGTAATGGGTGACTGGAGTAGGATTTTGTGAGGTTTTGATGGGTCTATGGAGGTGAAAATGTTGGAGAAGGTCAATAGGGAGCAAGATAAACAATGGATGATAAAATAATGATGAAATGAAATAACTAGGAAAGTATGATGTTATACTTACTTGGATTTCATTCCTGAAGGTCTGTGTATGAAGGATGGAGGTGCTGATGATGGGTTTGAAGGCTGTAATTGATCACCAATTGGATAAAATCTTCTGCATGGGCTGCATGCACACTCCTCTTTGCTTGGATCGATCAGATTGTGGTTGGGATGGCTGTGCAGGAGAAGATGTTCAATCTCCTTCCTTGGATGTGAGTTTTTGCTTTGGAATTGGCTCTCTAAAGATGCGTTATCTCTCTGAGATGTGTTCTTGCTCATCAACTTTCTCCCAATGTTTGCCAACTTCCAAGTTCCAAGTTCCAACCTTGAGAATAAGGTTGTTTTGGGTTAAAAGGGGTAACCGACGGTGGTCTGGCTTAACCGGTGATAGTTAGGGGTAACCGACATCGGTCAAGGCGAGATTTCCTAGGTTTACTAAACTAGGGAGATCCTCCTGATTTCCTCGATCTCGTGTCATTATCCCACGGATTAGACTCGGAGCCTCTTGTGAGCATGTGGGAATGTGGTTAGAGGGAATGTAGGCATTGATTTTTAGGGTTTGGGTAAGTCTTAGTTAGTTATGGGAACTTGCTAAGAATAGGTCTTAGGTTGAGTTAACTTGGTGAGGTGTCTAAGTGAACTATATGTGTAGATATTATTTAAATAAGATATTTAAATAATAAATATAGTGAAGATAATGCATTAATTTAATTAAATTAATTAAATTAATATTAGTGGGGTGAAGGGGGTCATGGCTGGGTAAATGTAATAAAGGGGGCTTATACGTTGAGGGACAAAATGGGAGTGTGACCTAATTTTAGTGTCTACATCTCTTATCGATTACTTGCTTGGTATTCACAATCGCTCACATGTGCATACCGATTCTTCTCCTAGTCGAGCCACTACTATAATTACTTCGATGATTCTAACTTCGATATGACTTCTCATGATGCATCTCATACTAGCGTGCATACTCCTTCATATTATGTTGATGATCCTATTGATAACATCCTTAGCAACATTCTCATTTATGAGTCTCTATCTCGATACTAATCGGTGGTTGATAGCCATGGTTCTCCTTATTTTCATACTGCTGAGTATAAATCTCCTATTCCATCATCGCCTTCTCTGAAATTCCATCTATCACTTTGCATGATTCACCTCCATCTATCACTTCTTCTTCTCCTACCATTTCATCTCCTCCTATTACATCATCTACACCCATTCATTCATCTTCCCATATAGATGTATTTCCATTGGTCACCTCACCTATTAGGGATGTTTCCGATGCTAGTCCTACCACTACTATGGATATTCCATCTACATCATCTACTATAGATTCTTCAACACCTACTACTAGTGTGCCCTTAACATCGATTCTCCTTTGTCATCTCTAGATATTCCCATGATTACTCACAATGGAAAATTACAACCTCTTAATACATTGTTGCCATCTTCCACTATTCCTTCACAGGATATCATCTCTCTCATGCATGTCGTCAATCAATTATAATCTCAGGTTTAGTATCTTACTTTAGAAAGTAGGGCTTACTATGCTTCTATTGATAACAAGTCATTACATGGTAATCATGTACCTAAGAAGATTCATAATTCTGCATTTCCTAAGGACTTTATCATTCCTACATTCACATGTTTTGATGGTATTGGTGACCCTCATGCTCATCTTCTACACTACCACATGCCTATGATATCTTATTCTGATGATAAATTATTACTTAAGGCCTTTCGATATAGTCTTATTGATGAGGCGTTGCAATGGTACACTCATCTTCTCTTTGAGTCCATTAGTACTTACTATGACATGGATGACACTTTCCTCCATTGGTTCATCATAAAAAATGGCCCTAAGTTTACTTATGTCTGCTTACCTACTTTACATCAAAGTTCATTTGAACTGTCGAAGGATTATATCTTACGGTTCAATAGTTGTATACATCAACTAATATTCCAACCTACTGATCTAGAAAAGTAATTTATTTTTTGTCATGGTCTGATTCCCACACTTAAGAAAAGAATGTAGTATGATACATGTGATCCATTCATTCTTCTTTGCTACAAAGTCCTAGATCTAGAACAAGATCTTATTTCAACAAATTTCATTGACCCTTCACATACATATACTTCTATTATACCTTCTAGTCATCCTCTGTCAAAAGTGGTTGAGCGACCTACATAGTCTTAACCTTTTCCTCACAAGCAAAGCAAGAAAGCTCAACCTACTCCACCACCATAATGTACTTTTTCTCCTACTTCGTGACATGCAACTTCTGCTTCCACTCCATCCATGTTAGACTTCATGATGTTCTATTTTACTTGCTTGAAATACACCTAATTCACTTACCATCCAATCAACATCATCCACAACATAGGCTAAAACGTCAGCGTGACCAACCTTATTGTAATTATCATCACATAAATGGCCATAAGGACAATGACTATCTTGTCCTTCATGATAGATTACAACAATTAGAAGATAAGGGCATCATATCCTTTGGTTCTCACTCATGGGAGCGGTCCATATATCCTATACCTTGTCGATATTTTATACTACGGTTGATTCCTCTCCTCCTCCTGGTGTTTAGGACATGATATGTCCACTTCGTAGTTTGTTACTTATGCACGCTCTCTCGCCACATCCATACACTATTGCATCATCACATCCATCGCATTCACTTCATCCATCACATTCACGCTATCCACCACATCACACTTCTCCTTCACATTGGATTCCATAGCCCACCGCCTTTATGCATACCACCGTAGCTCCATATGACATTCAGTTTGGCACATATTCGCATGCTGCTTCCATCCCATATGATTCTATCATTTTGTGCCACCTTGGTCTTTGATAGGTGATTACTATCACCTTACCCCCGATGACACACTTATGTTCTTACGGTTCTTACATGATTGTTGAGGGTTTTTCTTTAAGAACCTTTCATCACGCGCTCTGTCACTCATCTAGTGCACTCAATCATTTCCGATGACGCACTCTTGCTTTCTATGGTTCATTCTTTATTGTTGAGGGGTCTTAATTAAAATGAACCTAATCATCCATATGTTGGGGGGCATCACTAATTCCACCCCATTTATCACACTAACATATTATGATTACATTACATTACCGCGATACACATTACTCACAACATGTTAGTTCGGTCATCATACATCATCTCTTTTTATATTCATTCTAATAACATCATTATACTAACTACACATTACAACATTCCCTTTGCATAAATATTAACAATATACAAACACATCACATTTCTTCCAAAGCACTAATCACCTAATCATACACATCAAGGCACCAAAAATAATCTCATCATCATATATATATATATATATATATATATATATATATATAGCACATGTGTCCATACATATATAGCGAATACAATCATCATTGGGCGGAAACTCCCCTACATCATATATAATAATACTAATCACACCTCATCATCACTATCACTCTCGGGAGTGAGAGCACTAGAACTAGAAGCATCACCACTAACTCCGTGTCGCTATTTTTGTGACCTCGATACCTCTCCACTTACTTGTGTAATAAGGTGTTCTTCGTTGATTGATTTGAAAACTAACGCTTCAAATCGAGGTATCGTCAAACACATCCTGTGCGAAAGGACCGTCACTTACCGCCTCTCGAGCTTGTCAAGTGTCCTTGCATTCCTCATCCCTCTCACCTAGCAACACAATGCATATCACTTCTGCTATGGCCACAAGCTCAAATAAATGAGTATGATCTCCCACTATATCATCCACTTACTCAAGTATACCTCCAAAAGTATATCGGTCGACACATTCCATGTTAATGTGTGGATATATGTGTCTACTATTAGGGACCAATACACATCAGCTACAAAAAACAACACAACGCATCGGATAATCATCACTATAATATAGGAAAACCACAAAACACATAACACAACTATACAAATACTCACACTCAGCTACAATTGTTGCTACATTGTCGGGGGCATGGGCTTCCCCCTCTCCTAATCCTCCATGTAGTAACCCTGTTGGATCTACAAATAATGGAAACAATAATACCCACCAATGTGTCACCCACCATGTACGATACTCCTCTATGCAATCCAAATTGTTTGCGTCTATCAAATCTATCACCGCGTCTACCCCATGTTTCTCGGGAGGTGCCCCGTCCAGTTAAATCTCCATCTCGCTGTAATTTTCTAGGTTGTACCATCATCCTCTGCTTCATTCGCACATCATCCTGTTTAGTCCGGAATCACAATGAGGTAAGTTATTTTTAGGTTAGTACCTTATCTATCCTATTTCAATTATTTAATTTCATTTAAATATAAAATAAAATTAGTTAGCATCTACATTTCGGTTTACACTATTTATCTCATTATTATAGTATCTAGGTTAACTCTTAAAATCCATATTTTAGTTAATCACCATCAAATCCTCTAGATCTATAATTTTACGAGTTCTAGTGTAACGGTTAGTGCTTCACATTTCTCTATTTTCCATCTCTTGCATTCTCCGAACTTGAGGAATCAACTAAGGCTCTTTACCCCCTCTTTGCAACTAAGATTTTCATTATTTATTGCTTAACTTTGCTTAGATCTATTTTAGTACTTCAAGTATTCATTTATTTACTGCAATCTTGCGTTGAGATTAGGCCATATAAATCAAATTTTAGCTTAATAAATTTGTGAGCTATTCAAGACAATGTATTGGAGGATCTTATGATTACTAGCTTTGTTGCATATTGTGTTGTTTTCTTAGCGAGTTTCATGCACTTGTGATTTTACTATCATATTGTATTTAATTGTTATTTTGAATTTTGTAACTTCATGTGCATTTGTATTTCTACTAGAGATCCTGACAAATATTTTGATAGCACCTCATGAGATGCTTAACATGGGTTAGAACCTCAAAAGTTCCTTGTTTTGCTAGGGCAAGATATTTCTCATTGTATGGCATGCCATTATTTAAGCCCAAAAAAGCTCATCTTGCTTAGTGTATTATTTACCAAGGGCTTCATATTGGTAATATGTTAGTTCATAAGTGCATTTTCACTCCCAAATGTGACACATGTTGTCAAATTGAGTCATTAAAGAACATATTTTTGTTGTGTGTGCAAGTTCGGTAAGATTAGAAATGGATTCCTTCATTTTTCAAACCCTTTATAATCGATTCCTTCACTTGGAACATTTTCATGTTTGGGCATTTTTCTTTGCTACATACAAAATTTAAGAAAATTTAACATTATTTTCGCATTGAAATTTTATTTCATCCTTGAAAAGATAGAGCTTATGTAGTTTTTAATCATAAGAAATTAGAAAAATAATCATTTTTACCAAAAAAATTGTATTATCAAATGAAATGCTAGAGATTCAAATTCAAGTAGAGAAGGTGACCTTGGAGGTGGAGCATCTTTATACTTTGATTAGCCCTTAGGAAATTCCCTTTGAAATTTTAGTAGAGTTCCTCTTGATTTTCTTAGGCACGATTCTCTGGAGAAAAGTTATGGATGTAGGGAACATGTAAGGGGTGGTGTAGGTCTCACAACTAACCTATGTTTTCTAATCCTCCTCCATGTCAACACTAGTCGATTGTGGGCTATGGAGGGTGACCCTCCTGTAGGATAAAGGTTATGGACTAAGGGGTTTCCTGATGGTAAACGTAAATTTCCTCACCTAAATATGGTTATATATCCTCCAATGCCATAGGTTTAGGAGTGAAAAGGAAGACAAATGCAAAGTAAGAAGGTTGGGAGCCCATACATGATACCTCTCATCCTCTTGGTTGTGGTTAGGGAGATAAACCCAATAGTTTAATACTTTCTCCTTTGTAATGGGTATGGTGGTACCAATTTCCTAATTAATAATGGTTCTTGCTTATTTACAATATTTTATGGTGTTAACCCTTGGTTGTGGACATATGGCAATTATTTTATGGTTGTAATTTTAATGGCCTTAGGCTTTCTAGTTCATTTTCTTGTTCTTGATGAGTCATTTGACATTTATTCAATATTTTCTTTGGGTGTAATCTCATATCATGGGGGTCATTAGCTAGGCAATATCCTAGCACGTTCATTCATATTGAGGTAATTAAAATTGATAAAAATTCAATATACGAGTAGAGATTAAAATTAATTAAGATTTTGAATTAGGTAATGGCAGTAGGTTATATAGGTGGGCCAAATTTTAAATTATTAAACTAAAACATTTGAACTCTAGTTTTAAAACTAAAAACCTTAAAATTGCAAAATGAGTGTGTTCATAAAGTTAAATTATAATATATTTTCAAAAGACAAAATATCAATTAGAAGATTATTAAGCTGGGAAATAATAAGATGGTAGAAAACTAAGATTGATTATTTTTTCAAAAATAAAATAAAATAATTTCACCATCTTAATTATTTGAAGAAAATGATTAAAGATTAACATTAAGGTAATTAGTAATAGGTCTTGAATGACTTCAAACTCTCTTTTTAGATAAAATGTGTATTAAGAAAATAATAATTGAGTGGGAAACATGATATATTTTTGTTTGATTTATTAGGGTAGAAATAAAAAGGGGTGAATAAAATTGTAAAGGAAAAGTGGGTAAGGTACATGAAAAAATAGGGTGTATTTTCATTCTAATAATATAATGGGAGGTGGTATTTTTCCAGCACTTATCCATCCATTTCACAACTGCCCCATCATTCTAGCCCAAAATCAAGGTGCCTCCTATCTTGTACTGGGGCACCTCGAGGTGCCCTGGTCCCACTCTTGGTGCCCCGATCTATGCACATCTTTTCTCGCTTATTTTGGGGCCTTTCTAGCCATTTTTCATCCTTATCCTTTTCCCAGTCAGCCTTGTCGGGATTAATTATGAAATTAAGCTTGAGAGCCCTATAAATATAAAGTTATAAGACCATAATGAGGGTCCTAGCATCACATACTACTATCACTCCATCTAGAGTTGCATCCATTACATCACTTACATCCACATAGTGTCATGCATCAAGGCTAGGAGATCTGCATCACACACACTACATAGGGGAGGGATTCTATTCTATTCCATGCACACATGTTATTTACATTTTCTATAGTTATTATTGCTCACTACTTCACAAAGTGTGACTAAGACACATGAGAGCACCTAGGGCACGACATGCACACACTCACTCACTAAACTACATCCGGTCTGAAATGTAGTGTGACACACTCAATGATAAGACCACTAGTTTGGTAGATGAGGTCATCCACCCATTCATTTTCATATTTTATTTTTCCTAGGGTTTGATACTTCCTTTTGTATTGTAGGTCATTATTCAACTCACCCGAAAATCCAATGCGATAGACAAAGACAAGTGTTTAAAACAACTTGTGACCACCACAAAAATTCAGATTTTGAGCATTTACAGAGATCAGGGTGCCTAAAATATAGACCAAGGAACCCCGGGGTGCCCCAATACCTTCCAGGCACCCCAGTCATCTCAGATCCTCTAGATCTGGTCTTTCGGGGTCCCTGAGTCCATTTGCACTTCTAGATTTTATTTTTAGACCTGTGACAACCTGTGTGACAATATTCTTCAAATCAACTAAGCCATTTCTTCTCCTTCTCTTGCATATTAGGGTTTTATTTCATTTAGATAATTAATTACATTTATGCCATTTCATTATTTACTTTTTATATAACGTTTTAGTCCTCCTAATTAGATTAACTAGGGTTACTATTTCCTAGCATATAGTTCTATTTTTAGTTAATCATTTTGGTGAACCCGACGTCTCTTTCTACCACCTTCTAGGGCTTTTCATTCCACCATCATGAATATCTCTATCACCGAATATCTACTTACCCACCTTGATTTGCTTCATCATGTTCAAACCCTCTTTTCTACTACCAATGTTTCTGTTGACATGCATCCAGATTCCATGTATGATATGTTTGTTAGATGCCTTTTCCCAACATATAACATTCCAGGCCAATCCTCCAACTGACATTCACCCTTTGACAATGACCCACCACTTTACATCATGTCTCACATCTACAATGTTGTTATCAAGTATACTCTTATCGATAATGGCTCTGAGCTTAATTTGCCCTATGTCCTTTCTCCAAGCCTTAGGTTTGTCTTCTCATGACATTATCCCTTCTTCCATTTCACTCTATGCTTATGATGGTTTTGTCCATCCATGTCTAGGCCACATTACCTTTCCTTTAACCATAGGTCCTAAGACTCTCCCTACTATTTTCTTTGTCATTGATTTTCCTATCTCATATAATTGCTTGTTAGGTAGACCATGGCTTCATGCCATGCAAGTTGTTGCTTCTACCATCCACCATTGCATCAAATTCTTACATGAGTGTATATTGAGTATACTATATTTTGAGATCGTGATCCATTCCAATATTGTGTCCATGACCCTCATACTAGTATCCCTATTCCTCACATTGATACTATATAAATGAACCTCAACCTATGGATGATCAACCTCATTTACCACCACTTGAGGGCGCTATTTGTTTACTAGATGTTATCCCTTCTACACTATCTCCTACTACCATATTATTCCACATCAGCCACATGTTCCATCCATACACAATATCCTTCCCTCTTCATCTTCACCATTAGCTCATACCCTCTTTACATGTACACTTTTCATTCATAACTCTTATTGGGAACATGTTCCATTCGACCCCGCATGCGATGAAACCATTGTTCTCCTCTGGTCTAGCTCTAGCTCATCTTGGCTTTACTTTTGAGGACCTTCAGCCTTCTACTCATGCCTCTCATCTATATTATGGTTTTTCACTATCACTATCGCTTATGGCTTGTGTGTCTTTGATATTTTAGTCTATCTCCCACATACCCCTTGTGCTTCTTTACTCACATTAGGGACTCTTGGCTTACTTACATTAGAGGTACCTTAGACCCTAGTCACACTGATATTTCATTCCCTATGCCTTTTGGTCATGTTTTTTCATTTGCAATAGTTCCTTTCTTGGCTATTCACCTAACTACACTCGATGGTATGCACACACTTTTTCCCACATCCCCATTCACTGACAAAGAATACACTATGGGAATGTATCACCTACATACATCTTACTAGATCTCATTACATGATCAACCTCATACTATAGCATACCATGTCACCAATCCAGATCCATTTGACTTTGACCTAGAGGATGATGATCTTCTTGATGAGTTCACATAGCCTCTTCCCACCCTACTACTGGGGGGCATATCATGTGACATACTCCCCCCCTTCCTCATATTAGCATATACATATATTTACTTTTTGATCTCATATCATTCTTCATACATATATATATTTCTCATCACATTTCTATCACCCTCATTACTCGATGACACACTCTTGTGCTTTGGTTCACACTAGACTGTTGAGGGATTACCATTACACTAAACCCCACACACTACACTATAGGTTCTACACATTTATATTCTATTACATACATTGCACATTACATCATCCTTTTTATACTTAGTCTACATCCTACATTATCCTATACAACCCTCATCTTATTAGTCATTTATACATCATCTATCTCATACATACTACACTAGTCATCATCTCATATGCATCTAGTTTTGCATCCCTTTCTTACATTCTATATTTACGCTAGGTCACATTATACATGGGTCTAGCTTTACATATCATCACTACATATTCTATCTACACCTACATCCACATCTTACATAGCCTACACATCATACATATCCTACATTACATAGTTCCCATTGCATTTATCTATCATCTACATTCTACATGCTACACTAGATTCCATTACATATGGGTCTAGTTTTATCATCATCCTTATATTCCATTTCTATATACATTATGCATTATATACATACATACATCATACATCACATTTCATTGCATTTTACACACATTTTACATCACATATTCATCCCTTGGTCATTTATTAAACTACGTTGTTTTCTACGTGTTTGCACTCACCACCCTATGATGCACTTTAGTTCCTCAGTCCATACTCACTTCTTTGAGGGTTTACCAATCAAATGGACCTTACATTCACCAATGTGACATTTTCCTCATCCAACATTTCCCATTAAGTGACATACACCTTAGGTTAAATTGTCACCCCTTTTTATCATCTTATAGTGGTATATGCTTTAGGCTAAATCACCACCCCCATTATCATCTTATAGTGGCATACACCTTAGGGTACATCACCACTCCCTTCTTATCCATCCCATAGTGACATATGATTTAGGCTAAATCACCCATCTTCATCCTTTCATCTTATAGTGATATACGCTTAGGGCTAAATCATCACTCACTTTCATTCAAAGTCATGGTATACGCTTAGGCTATAGGGTCCACGCACATCTTTCCATATGTATCCTCACCATCCACTCATTCTATAGTGATATACGCTTAGGGATAAATCATCACTCATCCATTCAACAAGTCATGGTATATGCTTAGGCTATAGGTCCACGCACATCTTTCCATATCTCATCCCCATACACTCATTCCATATAGTGATATACTTAGGGATAAATCATCACTCCTCCATTCAAAAAGTCATGATATACACTTAGGCTATAGGTTCACACATCTCTCCACATGTCACATTTCATCACCATTACACATATACACACTCATCACAACATGCTAGATACAACCAACACTACTCGACCATTTCCCGATGATGCACTCTCATTTATGGTTCATTCTTGACTGTTAGGGGGGGAAAAAAAATGAACCTCACTACATACACATTCCATCCACTTGGGGGCATTCTCTATCATTCCATTTTGCATTCCATTCCATCCATCCACAACATACTGCATTGTCTTGGGGCATTTACTCTTGCTTACTAGTGTTTTACATGATCACTTTACTACACATGTTAGATTTCTTTCTTATATGTCATTATCATACACACATGCACATTCATGCCTTTGTTTAGTGTGATCACAAATACATGACTCTACACGTGGCATGGATGCTCACCTTCTACCCTTCCTATACTTGGTCACTTGGGGGCATCCACATTCATCTTATCCAGTGTTATTGTTTCATTTTGTACTTAACATCTTATACTACTTTTTTATACACATTTTGACATATTGGTTATCACTCTAACATGCTAACGGGTGTTCCATGTGTAACACTTGTTTTACAAGATTACATGTTTCCATGACTACTTGTTTGTTTCTACTTGTTTTTTTTTTTCCATTGTATGTGGGCTTTCCTTTTCTTGTGTGCACACTTGTCTATTGTTTTGTGCCCATGATGGCCTTGCATGTCTTGTGACATCATGAGTGATGTCCCATGTTTGAAACCCACTTTGTGTGGTCTTCTTGTTTTCTTGCGTGTTTACACTACTTTGTTTGTAGTTTCTACATTGTCTGTGTATTTTACACTTATCTTATTACATGCATGTGTTTTGGACTAACACTTGTTTTGGCTAGCCATCCCCTTTTGTGTGCCTTGGTATCTACCAAGTGTTTTCTTCCCATGTAGGGAAGAGTTCTACAAGTCAGAGTGTGGTTGGTCCTCTTTTGGGGCCGCATTCTCCTTTCAACAACATGTCACATGCACCCCCAAAGAGGGGGGCATCATTGAGGTTTTCTACTAACACAACATATTTACACCGGTTCACACACAACGAGTGAGTTCAAACCAGTCTACGAACTCCATACACAATGGCCTCAACAGACATGGTGTCCTTCGGAAATTCTATGGAGCAGTTATAGGCTTGGGGGTTACAGTGGGTGTGCCTCTCTACACTTCTCCATCTAGTGGCATTAGATCACCCAAAAACTAGGACAATACAGAGATCTCTTCACACATTTCAGTAGAAGCAGTTAAAGTTGGAGGATACATAAGCATTCCTCCCTATACTTCTTCAACCAGGGTGGTGTGAGAGATCACCCAAAAAAACTCATGATAATACAAGATATCCTTCTACACCCTTTTTCGACATGGATCAGTGCACATGTTCCATTTACATTTTTTCCAACATATTTTACATTTATGTACTTTACACATTTCTATATACATGCGTATTTTACACAACATTTTTACATACATACATATTTGACTACTTGATCATTTTCTCCTTAGTGCAGTCCATTGTATGAGAAACAAGTAGTCAAATTGGGGGCAACAACAATAACAAAAATGAAAAATGACAATGAACAACACACCACTACAGGCATTTTCCTTTACTAACCATGCAGTACACTACACACAACAACAACTACACACACATTCCACCCTAGGTTCACTCTCATCACTTTTTATGCACATTTTTCATCTTTAGAATCCACGCTCCTCCACATTTTTCTTTTTTCATTCCACGCTTGAGTCTAGTCCATCGACACATCTTCTTCTACACTCTACATGGATATCAAGTACACATCTCTATCTACTTTATGTTACCAAGCTTTCCGCTCACCAACATAAAGTGGGGGAAAATGTAGACACAAAATTATGCACTTTAGACATTATTTAGCTTGGTCTTATACTACTATTTAGAAGGTTCTCAAGTGAATAAAGTACTAATTAATCCCACCTTTTGGCCATCTTTATTTTATATTTTATTTCGTAGTTCCCATGTATTTTTCCAACACTTATCCATCCATTTCATAACTTCCCATCATTCTAGCCCAAAATCAAGGTGCCCCACCTATACTGGGGCCCTGGGCACCCTGGTCCCACTGGGGCACCCCGATCTATGCACATCCTTTCCCACTTCTTTTTGGGGCCTTTCTAGCCATTTTTCATCCTTATCCTTTTCCTAATCGCCTTTTCGGGATTAATTATGAAATTAAGCTTGAGAGCCCTATAAATATAAAGTTATAAGACCATAATGAGGGTCCTAGCATCACATACTACTATCACTCCATCTAGAGTTGCATCCATTGCATCACTTGCATCCACATAGTGCTCATGCATCAAGGCTAGGAGATCTACATCATCACACACACTATAGGGGGAGGGATTCTATTCTATTCCATGCACACATGCTATTTACATTTTCTATAGTTACTTATTGCTCACTACTTCACAAAGTGTGACTAACACGAGAGCACCTAGGGCACGACATGCACACACTCACCAGAACTACATCCGGGTCCAAAATGTAGTGCAACGCTCAATGATAAGTCCACTAGTTTGGTGGATGAGGTCAGTCCAGACCCATTCATTTACATCTTTTATTTTTCCTAGGGTTTGATACTTCCTTTTGTATTACAAGTCATCATTCAACTCACTTGGTGAATCCAGTGTGATAGACATGCAGAGTTTCATACCAACATGTGACCATACAAAAAACTCGGATCCGAGCATTTACGAGATATCGGGGTTCCTAATACAGACTAGGGTGCCTCGGGGTACCCATGCTACCTTCCAGGCACCTTAGTCATCTCGGATATTCTAGATCTGGTCTTCGCAGGGTCCTTGAGTGATCTTTTGCACTTCCATATTTTATACCTACGATAAATTACGTGCACAATCTCTTGAATCAGCTAAGACATTTCCTTTCATTCTCTTTGCATATTTAGGGTTTTATTTCATTTAGAATAATTAATTACATTTATGCCATATTATTTAGCTACATTTATACAACATTTTAGTCCTCCTAATTAGATTAACTAGGGTTACTATTTCCTAGCCTATAGTTCTATTTTAGTTAATGATTCTCTCTTTTACTTTAGATTCTCCTTTGTGCGGGCCCCGTGTGTGTTTTCCTTTGTTTTCTCATACTTCTATGATTTTTCTCTCTTCCCTTCATTTCCTTTTTTTTTCCCACATTGCCACTTTTGTCTAATAAGGAATTGGCCATGCATGTTTTTGTGATCACTATAGAGGTGGTCTTTGTCTCATAGGCCTTTTTTCTCCATAACCCAAGTGTCTCGAGGTTGTGGCTCGATTTGTCGGTCTTTTAATTTTTTTCCTGTTGTGAGTTAGCTTGCTGCAGAAAGGATCCTAATTTGAATTTGAGAAGTGTATAAATATAAGGTGAATTAGTGCATTTAAGAGGCATTGACACACAAATAGTAATCATATTCAAGTTGTAAGGAAATAATTTGTTTATTTCTAAAGCATCATTATACTAAAAGTAGATTCCAAGCATATAAAAGTATATAGAATCTACTAGATGTGTGCACACATTGAAAAGATATGGTCGGGACTATTACACTACAATATAACCATTTGTTGCATGCATTAATATACTTGTATGTTGAGTGTCAATTTGTTCTCCGAGTTGATGGGTTGATCAATATCAAGCTCAAGATTATTTTTTTGGTTTAGCACATGCCCCAAAATACATTTGTTTTCCTTATGCATTCTATAAACCTAAAAGGCTCAATTAGGGTTTCGAGAGAGGAGATCAATTTCTAGCAACTCATGGTGTATCCATGAAAAGTGAGTGAGGTTTTATGAAGAGTAAGGCAAAAATATTGCAATTGTGAAACATGTGTTCACCCCTACCCTTAAAAGACTGACATCATAACCACTATAATTATCGTCAATTAGTTTTGTGAACATTATGCAAGTTGCCACTATCATTTTACAAGTTATGGACTCAAAATTTGAGTCACCTTATTGACTAGACCCATTTTCTTCCCCCTGTCACTAATCTGCTATCGTTGGATTCACATAATCCGACACATCACAATCTTGAACACTAATTTCTCTAACATTTTAATTGTTTTAATTTTTCTTATAATCTAAATAACTCCACTTAGATAATTAGATATCATATTCCAATTTACATCTATTTGGATCTCTAAAATTAATTTAGTGCATTAGTTAATGTAAAACTTACAAAATAATTTTGAAAAAACTTATGATCATATCAAATGGCCCTTTATTCGCTATGCTCAAGGCTTTGGTGCTTTCTTTTGTTCTTATGTTTCTACTATGTTCTCCAATGCTTCACTTGCTCGGCTCACTATTAATGGCCATCAGTCTCAAGCCATTGGACTCTACCACTCCTTTAGATAGCGTTACCCTCTTCCTCCGGATTTGTTTTTTTTTTGCAATGATGCTCTGGGTTACTTAATTTCTCATCAAGTGACCAAGGTTGAATTCGAGAGAATTACCTTACTCGATCACCATACACAATTGATTAATGGACATTTTGCAAATGATTCCTTCCTTACGGTTGCTGAGTCTGAGCAGAATGTTCTGTCATTTTGATTGTTTATCTACTTTCTGTTTAGCCTCTGGTTCTAACATTCAGATGGCAAAAACTCTTGGTTTTTGCCAAAGCCGTTGCCATGCTGATTGGCTTCGGGCTTACCCACAGGCTTGGATAGGTCATGGTGAGAAATTTTTCTTCTTAGACATTCCTTTTGCCTCGATAGTGATTCAACGACTCTCTGGACTTATGTGGTTAACATAGTAGAGAAGAAAATCATGAAGTGGTCCTCCAAATTGCTATCCTTGGCGGATAAGTTCAGGTGTGTACCAAAATTCTTGCCGCCACCCATGTTTATTACTCTGCTTGTTGGTACCATTCTCATGCTTCGTTCGATTGGTAGCTAAACTTATGTGGGATTTTATTTAATGTAAAAGTTCTGGTTCAACTGGCTTTCACCAAGTAGCATGAGATGTTTGTTGTCTCCCTCATGAGCAAGGTGGTATGGGCATCCTTGATCTTTACCGAAAAAAGTGTGGCTCTATGTGCTACTTTACTATGTGCTACATGGATTATCCACAATCTTTCTGGGGATCATTGTTGGAAAATTTTGTTGAGACATTGTATTGAATCTTGTGCTCTTTTTGGTAAGCGAGTTGGAATGGTATTGGTTTACATACTCTTATTATTACACTGCTCCAGTTAAGATTCAAGGTACCTTTGTGGCTAAGAGCATTTGGAAATCCTTGAGCAAGTTAAGCCTTTTTTATGGTGGGTTGGCGATGGATTTCACACTGGCCTTTTGTTTAATGCTCAGAACATCTAGTGGTCACCAATTCTTTCTAAGGGCATGCTTTTATTAGTTGAACTCCCCAGCATCAAAGCCATTTGGATTTTTCGCAAAGGCATTCACACTATACAGGATCTGGTGCACCGCAGAGATTGGATCACTTAGATTGAACTTAAAGCAAAATTCCATTTGCATAATTCCAATCTTCCTTCAATTTGCAAGATTCAGGAGCTTCTTCTAGATGTGATGCTTCATAAACTTGGCCTTCGTCCACCGGCTTCCTGGTGGCGTGGTGATGGAATCATGATATAGATTTTTGTGATACAATACTCACACAATCTATCAGCTTCTATGTACCCTATCACCCGATTGCAAAGTTAAATGCTCGTTGGGGACTCCAGTCATTGCCCTCTACCTGACTTCGAAGCTTGCTCGTGCTTGGAACCCTCTTCTTGAACCTAAAGTTAACCATTTTTATGGTGCTTGATTTATCAAGGTCTGCCTTTAGGTGAACAACTTTGGCATATTGGCATTTCTCCCCTAACCTGCCCCTTTTGTTCTAGACCGAAGTCTATCATACATTTATTATGGTTTTGCCTGCGTGTGCAGAGCAGCTATATGGCGTTGGATTCATTCCTTGTTTCTTCCCTATCACCTTGAGTTTTTCTCTTAGCGTCTGGCTTTATTTGGGGACTTTATTCCTTGGCCTCATTATATAGCTAATTTGTGGCATCTTTTCCATGCATGCATTTTATTTCATATCTGGAAAGCTCATAATGCCTTTATTTTCAAAAATGATCTTACAGTCATCAACTTTTCTACTAATGACAAGGTGATTATTCTGTCTACTGTGTGATCATAGATTCAAGCTCAGACTACAAAGGTTGCTTTAGAATTTGCGTACCTACATGAGTTATTGGATCACTGGGGAGTGCGCCATGCACCATGAGCCGTGTTCCATCCGATCCGTCATTCTTTACCACCTTAATTCTTGCTTGCCCCAACGACCACTTTGCTGTGAGTACACATCGGAGGAGCATTATCGTATCCACCGCTCTACCTCCCCTCGAGCTCGCTCCACCCCATCCTCTGCTAGACTGGCTAGAGTTTGCCCTTGAGGGGAAAGGCATTGCTGGCACTCCCCAACAATGAACACTCTTGCGTGGGGATCGCTGCCACCAACAGGAGGGATGAACACTCTTGCCTACTAGGGATCGCCGCCTCCTCCTCCTACAGGTGGGGTTTTATGGTGCCTCTTCGAGATGCGGTTTCCCATGAGTAGGAGGGATCCTCTTTACATTAATATAAAAACTTACAAAAAGGTTTTCAAAGATTTTAGGAAGTGGTTTTTGTTTTCCCATGTGACGACTTTTGTTGCCCTTGTGGCATTTTGTGGGACAATGGTCAGTCCAGGAATGTAACCTCCTTTACATTAATATAAAAAAACTTACAAAAAGGTTTTCAAGATTTTAGGGTTTTGCTGAAAATTATTCCATGAGGTAACGATTCTCCATTAACCATTTATATTGTTTTACCACTTTCGCTTTAAAATGACTTTGATTTTTCCAGTTTTTTCAAGCTGTAAATGGCTAGAACAATTCCAGTTTAATAGGATATTTTGTGGGAAGGACTCCCTTGATATTGTTTTACCACTTTCGAAAGTATGCTTAAATCTTGGGTCCAATTATGCTTAAATCTTGGGTCGAATATGCTGGTATTAAGCTGGATTCCATCCAGAACCTAACCCGTGGTTTTTTTGCCTTTCGATTTGCTGACCCTAGCCATGCTTCCCTTATTCTAAATAAGCAACAAACCTGGTATGTGAGAAGCTCCCTGTTGGTTTTGTCACCCTGGACCAGAGACTTTGTTGTCTCTGACCAGATGGCCCTTAAAGTCCCCGTTTGGGTTGAATTCCCAGGGCTTCCTATGCCATGTGTTGGCATTTCTTAGAACGTATTTCTGCAACTCTCGGCCATGTTATTTACATAGAGCCTTCTAGGTTCTTTGCAGCTCGTCTGTAAAAAAGGGTTTACATTGAATTGGACCTTTCGAAGGACCTGAAAGAATCGATTGCCATTCAGGTTGGTGATGTATCTTTTGCTCAGAAGGTGGTATACATCAACCTTCCAATACTTGTTTTTCATTGTCAATCTTCTGAGCATAAAATTAGGGACTATCCCTTGTTGGCCACTCGCGCATGCCGCTTCAAAGCCCATGGGTGATCCCCACCCTCAACCTGAGGAGGAGGGCTGGCACACTGTGGGTGGCCATAAAACCAACAAGAAGGCCGCTCATATCGGGCCTTCGCAACATGGTTCAACTACTCAAGCCGGAAAGGTGCCTCCAAATGTTTCCAACTCAGCTGCAAAGCAACCTTCGGATACCAAGTTGCCTCTAGCCCACATGAAGGTATTGGCTTGGAAGTATGGTTGGTTCTTCAAGTAAATTGGCACCTTTGGCCTCAAGCTCTCAGCCTGCTATTTTGCAGCATGAGGGTCGACTTCAACCGTTACTCGTACCTAACAAAGTGGTTTCTCCACGAAAGTAGGCAGTTCGGCATTCTCGCAGCCCTCCTCGTGAGCGCATGAGGAAGGGGAGTATAGCCCTACCAGCCGGCGGGCTGCTCAACTGTCTGATTTTTTTTTAGTTAACCAACAACGGTTTTTGTAGAAACAGTTTTGGAGCCCTTGATGGTTTGAGTGAGCTAGACTCAGAGATGCATCTTGATAATGTTTCCTCATGAATTGCTACTCATGGAATGTGCGGGGTCTCACAAACTCCACTCATGAAATACATTGTGTGAGATTTTAGGAAAAGCTTCCTGGATATGGATATTCTGTGTTTACAAGAAATCAAAGTTTCAAGCTTTTTACTTGATTACTGTCACCAGGACTATTTGGCCTGACAGTTTAGCTATCTCTAGCAACCATGCTGCTTGGCAGAGGTGGAATGATCACATTTATTTCTCCGAAATGGTGGCCACATTACGTCAATCATGGATGTGACCCTGACAACCGTATTCTCTGGGTGCTTTATTCAATATTGAAAATCTCTCCTTTGGGATTATCAATGTTTATGCACCTAATGATGCGTCAGAAAGGACGACGCTTTGGAGGTGGGTGGCTGATGACCTTCCAATTGCGCACTGGTTGATTAATGGGGATTTTAATATGGTGGAGCAGCCCAATGATAAATTGGGTCTTTTACCCATGAGGTGGCCAGCTGGCGAAAGGGAGGCTTGGTTTTACATGCGTAATAAATTTGGGTTTTATGACCCCAATTTTTCATGTCACACCAATACGCTGCCATGGTACACTTGGTCTAATCTCAGAAATGGCCAAGATCGGGTTTTTAAAAGGTTGGATCATGTAATGATCTCTTTACAACCTTTCTTTAAATTTGCCAGTTGTTATTCTCTTCGGTGGAAGCTTTGCCGGCCGTTGTCCTTTCCGACCACATTCCAATCCGGTTCCATATTGAATGGACTTTTCAACTGCCACAGATTAAAAAAACGTAGTTTTATTTAAATACTTGCTTTATTGCATCATGACCCCACGTTGGCACACATTCACCAAATTTGGAACCTCGCACCTCGCCCTCTTGGTAAGGTTGGATGGATAAGCTGGTGGAAGGATGCTATAATTCGGCTAACTAAATTCCTCCGGATGTACGGTGTCTAGCTCACTAAATTTTGGTGGCGAGCTTACTCCACCACCTCCGCCGAGCTGAGCCGCTCCACGGTGGCACTCACCCAGCTCCTTTCAATGTGGCTCTGCAACTCCAAGTTGCTAAATTGCTGGTAGAAAATCCACATTGCTAATGATTACACAATGCGGGGTGCTCAGATCAAAGCTCGGTTGCACTGCTTAAAATTGGAGACCATAACACCAAAGAGTTTTACCAGCGGCTCAAAGCCAAGCACATAAACCAACAAATTTCTGCTATTGTTGATGCTGGTGTTCGGATTATAGACACTCCTCAGATGGTCCAAGCCTTTGTTAGGCACTATGTTCAGGTTTTCAAAGCCCAGGAGGAGTCTCCTGAGTGACAAGCTACGCTCACTAAATGCCTCTCGGTGGTTCCATGCAAACTCTCGAATGCTCACACGGGTTGTCTGTGATGACATGCTTACCTTAGAGGATTTATATGAAGTTGTCTCCCTCATGGCCAATGACAAAGCCCCTAGCATGGATGGATTTCCTTGCGAGTTCTACAAAGCCCTTTGGGACATGGTGGGCGAGATCTACTTCAAGTTTATCTCGAAGCTCTCCACTCAGGGTCCCTCGGCACCCTTATTAATCGGGGTCACATAAAGTTCATCCCTAAAGTGGGAGACCCATAACTCATATATGCATTGGTGGCCGATTACCTTGCTCAATGTCTCATATAAGATCATAGCTAAGGCTTTAGCTCTTCGGCTTCACCCATCTTGCCAATTATCATCGACCCGAGCGGAACTAGGTTTCATACAGAGCAGGTACATTCTGGATAATATTTTGGCTATTTGGGAAGGCATGGAGTGGGCTAGAACCTCTAAGCAATCTGCCATGTTTTTCAAAATTGACTTTGAAAAATCTTACGACAGGATTGAATGGCATTTCATTTTGGCGATGCTTGAAGCGTTGGGCTTTGGTTCGGTCTTCATCGCCTCTGTCAAAATGCTTTTTGTTGATGCCTCTGCCTCTCTTTCTATAAATGGTCATACTTCTGAGTAGTTTGGGATTTTCCGCTCTATTAGGCAAGGTTGTCCTTTAGCACCTGCTCTATATGTGCTTGCCGCTGAAGGTTTTGGGTTTCTCCTTGCCCATGCTCGGGACCAAGGGCTTGTGCGTGGAATTCAGCTCCCTTCCCCGACTCCCCTTCAGCTTATCAATGGGCATTTTGCGGATGACTCCTTCCTCACGCTCCTGGAGGAAGAAACTAATATTACCAATGCCATGCAATGTTTGGACACGTATTGTTTAGCTTCAGGTTCCAGTATCCAATGGCGTAAGACCCAGTGCTTCAGGAAATCTTTTCTCCCCAAGCCTGGTTGGCTTAATCATTTTGACTGGAAGTACATCCAGCATGGAGAAATTTTAAATTCTGGGTATCCCCTTTGCTTTTGATGCTGCCCCCAGTCAACTTTGGTAGTATGTTATTGATAGGGTCGCCCATGCAAGTTGGAGTACTGGATTACTAAACCCCTTTCACTGGCAGGAAAATTTCAGATTTGCTCCAAGATTTTGGCTACCACATGTTTATTATTCTTCATGTTGGGTGCTGGCCAAAGCCTCCTACAAGAAGCTAGAAAAACTTCTCAGAGATTTCCTTTGGGCTAACTCGGAGCTTGGCAAAGGTTTCCACAGAGTTTCCTGGGAGTATTGTTGCCTCCCTAGGGATTCTGGTGGGCTTGGGCTGACCGACATTGGCCACTAAGGGACTGCATTGGCTGCCAAGTGGATCATTCGGGCCTGCACTGACAAAGCTTGGAAAGTCTTGATTCATAATTGTATTTGCCAAGGTTCCCCTCAAGGGTGCAAAACTTGGCAAGGGCTGGATTTTCACAGTCTGCTCATTCTCAAAGCCCCGGTCAAGATTGTGGGCACCTTTGTTGTCAAAAGCATATGGAAAGCCTGGGAGTCGCTCAAACCCTTTTTAATCTGGGAAGGGGATGGCTTCCGTAATGGGATTTCCATTAATGACCACAACATCTGGTGGTCTCCGCTCATCAATTTTCATGATGTGCCACTTGCCCAAGTGCCTTGGGTTCATGCCCTTAAGTTATATCGTCGAGGCTTGCGCACTCTTAATGACATATTTTGTAGGCAGTCCAGAATGCTTCTCACTTGGCCTCAAGCTAAAGCCAAATTTTGGCTTGTTTCAGTGACAGAGAGTCTTATCAGGAAATTCTTGATTCCATTCCTGCTGAGATGCTTCACAAAGTGGGTATTGTCTCTCTCAGGCCTTGGTGGAAGGATTGGAAATGGTTTCCAGATACCCCATTCTTAAATTACTCCCCAAGCAAAGGGTATGCTCTTCTCACCCCCAGGCTGCCAATGGTGGCTTTGCTAAACTCTAGGTGGTCCATCAACTCTGGATGGTCCTCCTGGGAAGCTAGATTTCACACAGTTTGGAAGGCCATCCTTCAGCCCAAGCTAGCTTGTTTTGCTTGGTGCTTACTCTTTCAAGGCCTCCCTATTGGGCGCATATTAGCTCATTACGGGATTGCTCCTCAACTTTTCCCTTTTTGTGGGCATATTGAGACGCTTACGCATATGTTCAGTTCTACCCAAAAGCTCAGGCTATTTGGGTCTGGATCCACGATTTTTTTCAGCCGTTTCACCTAGCTCCTTTTCTTTGGCAACATGTTTTGCTTGGGGATTCTATTTCCATTCCCCATGCTTTTGCGCAAGTGTGGCATACTTTCAGAGTGGAGATCCTTTTTTTATATGGAAAGAACACAATTATGTTGTTTTGCTAATTCCATAGTTTCTTGCTTTCTTTCGCATTATGATAAGGCCATGCTTATCTCAAATGTGTTCTTACAGATCCAGGATCAGGCCCGCAAGGTTGAGCTGGAAGTGCGGCACCTCCAGACCCTCTCTGGATCATTGGGCCAATGCTCCTTGCACTGTGGCACGGGAGCCCCCCACCTCCCCTTCTGGGAGTGTTCGTTTGAGAGGTCGCCGTGGATGTGGCCGGTCGAATGAACGTACCCACCGTCATCGCTCTCCCAGGCGGCAACCAGATCATCGGCGGAGCCCTATTAATCGGGGTGGTTGGGGTCCCCGCAACGGCCCATGCATCACAGTGGTTGGGGCTCCCGCCACCACTCCCGCCTCCTGCGCAATGGGATGGATGGGATTATGGCAAAGTCCCCGGTTGGCTCTTGCCATATCGCCTAATCTGCAGATGACAAAGAAGAAGAAGAAGAAGTTGGCACTGGCTGGCCGCCCCTTCCGGATGGAAATGATCTTCTAGGTGGTAACCTGGAGGATAAAGGGCCTCCACCACCGCCCCCTGCTGCTATGTTTGTTGTGGCAACTTAGTTTATTTTCCTTTTGTTTTGTGGCATTGTTGCCTTTTGATACTTTGGCCTCCTAGCCTCGGCTAGTTTGAACATGGGGTGTGCCCTTTACCACCCATATTTTTTGTGGATAGCTGTAATATTTTTATTAAGTAATAGAAACGGTTTTGAAATACAGATCACCTCAAACAAGAAAAGGAAAGAAAATTTTATGTTTCAAATAATTTTGGCTATGAATTTGATAGGCAGATGACCGCCAAATGAACGCGTTGAGGCAAAACCATATCCTTAACTTCACCACCAGTTTTCAATTATGCGAAAGGAGAGTGCACAAAATTAGCCAGGTATTTCCCTTAATCCGAATACATTTGCTTCTCTCTTGCAAGAATGTAGCAATATCAAATCAATAGAGCATCTACACACCCAAATCATGGTAATCGGACTTCACCGAAATCATTTTTTAGCAACCAAGCTCATAATCACTTATGACAAGCACAGCTCTCTGCAGAACGCACGCAAGCTGTTTGACAGAATGCCCAAACGAGAACGCGATGATCAAAGGATACGCCACCAATGGTATCTGTGGTGAATCTTCAACTCTATTATGAAATGAAGAAAGCAAATTTACAGCCCAACAGATATACGTTCCCCTTTGTGCTTAAGGCTTGTGCATCTTTGTCGGCTTTGCAGAAGGGGAAGGAGATCTGTGATGAGATAGTCAGTTCTGGATTAGGATTGGATGTTTGTGTGGGGACCTCTGTTATATCAATGTATGCAAAATCTGGGAATAGTGTTTTTGACAAATTGTCTGAAAGAAATGTGGTATCATGGAATGCAATGATCGCTGGGTATGTGTGGAATGGACATGCTAATGAGGCTCTGGCAGTGGAAGTGTACCACCAAATGCAAAGGGAAAGTGTGAAACCCAATAGAAATACCTTTGTGAGCGTTCTCCCTGCATGCATCGACTTAGCGGATATTGAACAGGGAAGCAGATACATATGGATGTAAATAGAAGTGAAATTGAGCTGGATGTTGTTCTGGGTACTGCAATTGTGGATATGTATGCTAAATGTAAGAGCATGGAGATTGCACGCCAAGTTTTTGACAAAATATTCAGAAGAGATGTGGTCTTGTGAAGTGCAATGATCATGGGGTATGCTCATAGTGGACATGCAAATGAAGCTTTGAATTTTCTCAACGGATGTTCCTGCAAGAAGTTAGGCCAGATTTGACCACCATGTCGAGTGCCCTCACAGCATGTTCCCATTTATCAGCTTTGCAACAAGGCAAAGCAATACATGGTTACATTGTTCGAAGTGAACTCAAAGCAGATGCTTTTGTCACCACTGCCACTGCTCTTATAGATATGTATGCTAAACGTGGGAGTTTAGAGCTTGCACACCAAATGTTTGACAAAATGTATAAAAGAAATGTAGTCTCATGGAATGTAATGATCGGTGGGTATGGGATGCATGGACGCGACAAGGATGCCCTTGAGCTATATATTCAGATGCAGCAGGCTGGTGTGAAGCCAGATGTGGTTACTTTTACAAAGCTTTTGTCTGCTTGCAGTCATGCAGGCCTCATGAATGAGGGCAGCAAATACTTTCATAGCATGGTTCAAGAGCATTGTATAACTCATAGGGAGGAGCATTATACTTGCATGGTCAACCTTCTTGGCCGTGCTGGACATCTTGATGAAGCACAAGACTTTATTAAAAGGATGCCAATAGAACCCTCTATTAGTGTATGGGGAGCTTTGCTTGGTGCCTATAGAATTCATGGTAATATTGAGGTAGGAGAGCTCATAGCAGAATGCCTTTCCCATTTAGATTCTAAACACGCCGGACATTATATACTGTTGTCAAACATCTATGCTGCAGCTGGCTGATGGGATGGTGTGGTGAAGATTAGAGCAATCATAAAAGAGAGAGGGGGTTGAAAGGGACTCAGGGATGCAGCTATAGTGAGTTAAATAATAGACGTCATGCTTTTGTCATAGCAGACAGATCACATCCTCAATCAGAGAAAATTTATGCAAAATTGGAAGCTTTGTCTAAAGAGATGGAGCAAGTAGGGTATGTGCCTGACACAAACTTTGTGCTGCACAATGTGGAGGAGGAGATGAAAGAAAGCATGCTTTCTAGTCATAGTGAGAAGCTGGCAATTGCTTTTGGGCTTCTCAATACAAGCCCTGGAACACCTATCAGAATTACCAAAACCTTCGCATCTGTGGTGACTGCCATACAGCCTCTAAATTCATCTCCAAGATAGCAGGACGAGAAATTATCATGAGGGATGCAATCCGTTTCCATCATTTCAGGGATGGCCTGTGTTCTTGCAGTGATTACTGGTGATGCCAATATAAAGAAAGAAATAGCATTTGCTTGATTACAACTTTTGTATAGTACTTGCATTTAGAACTAGAAGACAACCTATATTAGGGTATGAATTTTGTTGATGTTGCACCATAATGACTTTGTTTTTGTCTTAACACTGGGTTTCAAAATCAGGGTAATGATCTGGGGATGTGTTTAAGCCATAGTTACCAAGCCTGGATATTCAGATCCGTTCAAGAGGGATGAAATCAGGTCTGATATATATATATATATATATATAGAATTGAAAAATACAATGATTTTTTTGATGCAATAATATAAAATGTTATAGAGTTAATATTAAATAAAATATAAGGTTGTTGGTTGTCCTTTTCTTTTTGCAAAAAAAAAAAGGACAGAACTTATCATGGCTGGCTGAGAAATCCAGATCCGGACGGATTTGGTAACAATGGTTTAGGCCCAAATTATGTTCATAATAGTCTGCAAAAGTGACAATAAGCTGAAGTCTTGAAGCAGCTAGCCAAAAATTAGATAGCTGCCTCTTATGGAAAGCCTGACACTTTCTTTTTGGGTAGCATTGTTTCAAAAACAAGAGTTCCTTGGTCGAATTTGGTGGAATGGAATACCCCTCAGTCCTTGGCAAAAGGCCGAATAAATGTAATTTGGTGCCTAACTCATGCACTGTTAAAATTTCAGTCAAAACAAAAACAAGAGTTCCAATCATATTTTTGAGTTTAAGCTAGATCATGACACTTTTTTCATATTCAATTCAAGTTCATGTGAAGGTTTGAGACAACAAATCATCTACACATTTCTCTCTACCGACATTAAATTCATAGCTCGACACACAATTTTATACGCTTTATAGCTTTGCTTTTTTGACACCTCTTGGTCTTTGACACTTCGTAGCATTTACACCCTACTTTGTCTATTGGATGTTGCCTTGCTTATTATCTCTTATAATATGCCTCTAGGCTTTTAATTTGTGAGCTGCATTGTAAGACCTTAGGGAATCGACCCGACCTTCCTCAAAACACACATTTACTATGATTACCTACATGACTTTCAATAGTGGCTAGGTGTGTTCTTAGAAAGGAATAACAATGATTGAGAGTGTCATTTTGTTTGTTATGGTCAACAATGCTTCTTGTAGCTCAACTTTTGCAGTCTATCTTCTTGTCTTTCATCCACATTTTACTCTTGTATGATGAAAGTATCAAGTTCATTGTATCACTCATTTACACACAATGATTAGGGCAACCCAATCATAGTTTAGTGTCTATAGCACACTCCTATTGAGCCCAATAAGGCCAATTTCAGGATAACTCCATTTTTATAAGGTTCAAGTTTAGGAGTATCTGAACATCATGGTTTGTAGATTCTTCTCTAAAATGGCTAGGTGTAATCTCTCTAGTGTCTGTAACCATTCATACTCATTGACCATTTTTTGAATCCATATGGAAAAGGAATAAGAAATCCGAAAAAAAATGACAGCCATATCAATAAAAAAATTCAAACAAAAGACAATAGAAAAATGAAAATTAACAATCAAAAGTCAATCACAAAATAAAATAAAATCATTGACATACACCCTATCATAGTTGAAAGCTCAAACTCTAAAGTTGGTCTCTTTATAGAACTGGAGGCCCTTTAGGATACAATAATCTTTTCTTATTAGAGTAGGAGGCTACATATCTATCATTTAGTGTTTTTACCTTTTCACGCAAGTACCTAATCCTCATATTAGGTCTATGGCTCTTTAAGGGAGGTCCCAAGGAACTAAGAATATGTCATTGGAAGGTAGGAACCTTTACTTTTCTTGTATTTCATGCAATCGACATGATATATTTATACTTTACTAGTTTGCCCAAACCAAATCCTATAGAGTTGGGTCCCTTTACTCCTTGATGTGGAAAACTCATACTCTTGCCAATTTAATTATAGTGTCTTGATGCTGGTATAGAAATTGTCTTTGCTTTGGTGGCACCCTTTTCCCTCTCCCTTTACATTGCTTCCCCTTGTCACTAAGTCTTTCTCACTTTCTTTGCATCTTTCTCTCTCTCCTTCTAGACATGTTAGCATTGTGACAAACATTAAGGTTTAAGGACATTCCCATAAACCATACCTATTTGAGTATCTATTGCATTTTTAGGCTTTTAAGACGTTCTCTCTTGACCATTGCAAGATTCTTTCTCAAATTTATCTAGTTATGTTTAAGGATTGTTGGAGTTACATTCTGTGATTCATTATTTATAGACTCAAGTTAGTTCAGTTGATTCATTTCCCAAATAACATCTTTTGACATTTTACTAGGCCTTCTGGATCTGATTTAGTCTTTTCTTATAAGCCTATATATGACCTAGGCCTATTTATCTACATGCTTTATCATCCTTTTCTATGCCCGCTAGTTCGGTTGATTACTTTCATGACTAACACCTTATGACATTTTGCTAGGTTCCTTTGCACCTAATTTAGTTTTTACTTATAGGCATTTTGGACTTGAATTGGTCATACTTATCTACTTATTTTTTAATTTTTTAAGGATTGCTAAGATGAATTGATTAATTTTACGACTAGCATCTTTTGATGCTTTTAGGTTCTTTCGGACCTAAGTTAGTCTTCACTTATAAGGCTATCCGACTTGACTTAGACATTTATATCTCCTTATTTTACTCACTTGTTTTCCTTTTTAATTAAAAAATTCTCATGTCTCGCAAAATTGGTTGATTATTTTCCAATCATCACCTTATGGCATTTTTCCTAGGTTCCTCTAGGCCTAATTTAGTCTTCCCTTATAGACTATCTTGACCTAGACCTTTATACACCTAACTTACACTCTTTTCTAGGCCTATTAGATTGTTTGGCTTATTTTTAATGAACACCTTTGGATGTTTTGTCAGCTTCTTCAAACCTAATTCGGTTTTTCCCGATAGGAAATTTGGGCTTGATCTAGAGCTTTGTTTCACCTATTTTACTTCGTACTTTCATGCCTTCTAGTTCGGTTGATTAATTTCCCGACTAACACCTTTTTGAAATCCCATAGGCTATTCGGACTGACCTAACAATATTCTTTAGATTTGTCCTAACAACCACTTATTACCTTGCACAAACCGTTCATACTTGACCCAATCATCTTCTTTGGACTTGTCCTAACAATCTCCTATGAGCTATTTGCCCATATTTGTTTTATACATACTTATAAACTCATTTGCATACGCTTATAATGTTAACCTCTCCTTTTATTTTTCTATCATTAGGATTCCTAAGTATATTTTACTTGGTTGGGTTCACATTTTTTATTACTTATTACTTCATTTATAGTCATTTCCTTGTATTTCGGTGTACCTATTTTCCTTGAAGACCATCTCATGTTACACTATTGTGAGACACGATGATATTTGGTTGGGCATATGTATACACTTTATTTATTTGTATCATACTAATGATTTATCTTCATATACAATTGGCACATTAATCTCCTTGAGTGTATGCCTTAAGGGGTGTACCGAGAGCATGGTTGGGCTAATTGGAAGTACTTGGTGAGAGAATCACGTGTGACATCACCCTAGCTTGCACGAACATACCTCCTTACCACCTTCCTAACACTTTCCTTACTATCTCTTTATGACCACTTAATATCTTCAATATTATCACATTCACATCTTCATGTAGCACTACGAGATCCCTTTCAGATCACCTTTATGCCTACTCCAAATGTCTTCTCTACCTCCATTCTTTCTCGTCTCCTACCTTTATGTCAAACTACTTGTGGCTAATGAGATTTACCATGGTCGATGTTGTCTAGTTTAACATTTTTACCAACCAAATTCTTTGACCATGGTCAATGTTGTCGATAAGAGAGATTGCGACTTTTGGTTATGTTCTCCTATAAATAGGCATTGTTGTTATTTATATGTATCATCACCACATAGTTTGCTATGCTTTTGCTCATAAATCTACCCTTAAAGGTTTAGAGGTTGGTAGAGATTATACTTAGAGATCTACTTTAGAGCATTATGTTACTAAAAACAATATTTGTATTAACAAAGTCCACGAAGTCTTTGGACTCGGTAACTTTAGGCTACTTCGCTTTTGACCCATCCATCTTGTGATCCACTCACAACTCTCTCTTAAGGTGTTATTAACACTTTGGGAGGGGTTAATGTGCTAACAATTTATTTGTTCGGTAAAACCTATTGTATATAGATAATTTTACATTGAATGCTTGTTACCGTAGGTAGATTTGTTTTACTTAGGTAATTAGTTAATTGCATGGTTGTGTGGTTATATTGTTATAACCATTATTATTTGTCATATTGGTTTTATTTACTCCCATATGCTTTTGGTTGCACCTATGTAACCTTTTTTTTTTTTCGTAACTATTGTCCAAATACCTATAAGTATTACTAACATTCTTCTATAGCCATGTAACTAGATTACACATCAATAACATTTACCAAAGCTTCGTCCCCTGTTCCCGAGTCACATTTGGTATCGGGAAGCGGAAAGAGAGGTCCCGAGTTGTGTAGGAGAGGTTGCATAAATTTTGGAGGACTTGAAGAAGCTTGAGGAACATATGAGGAGCCATTGAATCCCTCAACCGCTTTCCAACCCCATACCTAGCCTCCCACACTCCTTAGAGTGAAAATCAGATCTTCGTATCTATGTGCAAGAAACTTCAATCAAAATTGGTGTTTTGTTGTGCATTGGGCAAAGAGGAGTCACCGAGGAACTACCTCTTGCACTGGGAAAAATCATAAGTAGTATGCAAAAATATGAGTAACAGAAAAACATGATTTTTTCCTCCAATAGGGGTTTTTTTTTCCAAATTTGGAGACAATTTTAGTTACAACCAAATTTGGATGAACCTCCAAATTTGGTAGATTATTTGGTAGCTTCTTTGTTTTTGTCAAGAAGAGAGTGAATTGGGGTCCGGTCATGCAGGGCAAGTTGAAAATGAGCTGCATTGACCAAGTTGTGCGTTGAGTTGGGGCCCTACCAAGCTCCTGATCGGGTTGGGCTCATAGATTTGAGCCAAGTTTACTCCCACATCGTAGAGCCTCCATCCAAGCTCCCCTAGCATGTTGACAATAAGTCGGGTGACATCGGGTCGATTTTTGTATAGGCACCGAGAGTTGGGCGTATATCTTACACATATAGCAAGAGAATTAAACGACGAGCTAAAGGGATGAGGGACCGAGCGAGTTAAGTGGTCGACTGCGTTGGGATCCTAAATCGGTCGGGCTCCCACCGGCTTATCCATCATCACAACGAGTTAGGGGGTGAGTTACCCTCCCCGAACAAGTTAGGGGCGAGCCACACATGCC
Source organism: Taxus wallichiana var. yunnanensis (assembly GCA_018340775.1). Taxonomy (NCBI): domain Eukaryota; kingdom Viridiplantae; phylum Streptophyta; class Pinopsida; order Cupressales; family Taxaceae; genus Taxus; species Taxus wallichiana. The sequence continues at coordinate 518,958,842 of CM031242.1, read as the reverse complement.
GAGTCAAGCATTGAGCTGAGAGGCGCGTTTTGAAGGTGAGTTATTGCATTGACTACCCCATCACAATAACTCAAGGGGATCCTCGCAATGAGCCGATTTGATACTTGATGGCGAGCCAATACCTCTCCAAAGCAACATGCCATTTCTTCAAAACATCAAGCTATTTGGGTGAGCTTATGGAATATTAAAATCCTAACTCCCTAAGACTCCTCCAAGCGCCACACTTAGTCGATTGGTCGGGTTGGTAAGCTATTTTTTTATTTATGCATTTACTTTAAAGCAAGTTTAAATAAAATCTCTCCACCACATGCTACATCCACTTGATGCGCTAAGGTGGATAGGAGAGTGTTGCTAAGTTATTAGAAAGGTAAAGGTCATGGGTTCGTGCCAACCCCTCCCCAAAAAATTATTTTTTGGAGGTAATTTTAGTGGATGCCATCAAATTTAGTAGTTTCCACCAACTCTTGCCCCAACTAAGCAAATTAACTACAACTAACTAAAGTTAGTGAGAAAAAACTATTTAGAGTTAATGTTTTTGCTCCTTTTTGATACAAAAAGTAATTTTGGGCATCTTTTAAAAGTGATATAGCATAAAAAGACATTATTTTTGTGGAAAATAGTTATTTTTGAGCCAAATCGAGCTCCGAGGCCACCGGGCTTGAATCTTTTTGCTTGCCATTCAATATTTCGCACAAGAGGATAAATTCATTTTTTTAGTGTGTTGTATTGATTTCTATTGTGCTAACGAGCAATTTAGTTGGGAAATTCTAACAACCCACTATTGTCAATAAATGCTCCAAAGTTCTTTTTCCCGAGTCACAACTATTCCATTGTGAAAACTATGCCGTGTAGAAGACCAAAATTTCAGCTCAACTCGAGCTTGAAGAATTGTGGCATGTTGTCAATGGTTCAATAACCAAATCTCGCTTATGATGCAACATAACAACGTTAGTTTGATAGGGTCAACCAGAAGGCCAAATTGATTATCTTACTCACAATGTCCGATGACATGCAACCAAAGAAGTGTGGGATAAGATGAGCACAATGTACGAGGCCAAGAACAAGAACACAATATTGAATTTGCTTTGAGTCAACTACATACACTAAAATTCAAGCCTAATGAGAAAGTTAAGGCTTTCTTGCGTAGAGTTGCAACATTGAGGGCTTCACTTCTAGCCTTGGGAGAGGAAATATCGATGATGCTCTCGTTCCCATTGTTTTGAGAGCACTTCCTCCCTCATATATGTTTTTGTGATGATGATCAACTTTTCATATCGACTATCGATTTGAAAATCAAGGAACTTGTTGCAACAAGAAGATTCATTCTACAACAAAGATGAAGAAGAAGAGCAGGTACTTTCTTCTCATCAAAAAGGGAAGAACAAATCTCATTCTTCCAATAAGTCCCAAAAACATTAACAAGAGGAAACCTAGAATAAAAATGTCCTATTTGCAACAAATTACTTGATTTGAAAGATTGTTGGTACAACACATACAAGAAAGGGTCGTCTAACAATTCCAGACCTAACAATCAACAATCTCAACAAGGACAATCTAGCTACAAACAAGGGCAGAAGAAGGGGAATTGGAGAAAGAAACCCCATCAAAGAAAGCAATGTTGTTGAGCAAGAAAACCACTTGGAGGATGATGCATTCTTACACACTCCCCATTCCAGTGAAGCAACCACGTCTTTTAGTGCTATTTGGTAAAGTCGATTCGGGAGCCACTCGACACATGACTGGATGTAATGACCGGTTCTCCACAATGAGAGGCACACCCTCCAAAATCATATCTTATTGGGTGATGAATCTTCCTACATTTTCCAAGGTATTGTGAACATTTATTTACCTCTTGGTTCACGAAATTGTAGGTTATCATGTTTTTTTGTATGTCCCTGGTTTGACGAAGAATTTTCTATTAGTAAGTCAACTTCTAGATCACAATATGAAGATTGATTTTGATTGCAAAGTCGGTAAGAAAGTTTTTTTGATTCAATATAAATCCATAAGCTCAAAAATTGTTGCAAGAGCTTTAAATGTGGGATGGATGTTCCAAATTGATTTTTTCTCGGAGAGATGATCAGACACTTGTGGCTAAAGACACCTCCTCCACACAGTTGTGGCATCAAAGACTTGGTCACATCAGTTTTGGATATCTCGACACACTTTGCCGGTACAACATGGTGAGAGGTTTTCCATCTCTAAAAGGATACATACAAGTTTCCTAACTACCTCGCAGAAAACAACACAGAGCCTCATTCTAGAAGAGTACTTATCGAGCTCCAGGTAATCTTGATTTGGTGCACACCAATCTTTGTGGTCCGATGCAACCTAGTCATTCTAGATTTTAGTATTTCATGCTTTGTGTTGATGATTATTCAAGAAAAATGTGGATATATTGTCTTCGTACTAAAGATGAAGCTTTCAATAAGTTCAAAGTGGTCATTGAAAATGAGACCGGTATAAAAAACAAATCTCTTTGCTTAGATTGAGGGGGAATTCACTAGTAATGAGTTCAAATCCTTTTTGGAAGCTCATGGGATTCATCGACAAATGCCTCCTCCACCTACACTACGTAAAAATGGTGTTGAGAGAATTAATCATACTATCACGGAGATGGTGCATTGCATAATCAATGAGTCAAGACTTGTGAAGACATTTTGGACATAAGAAATGAAGACTACACTATACTTGTTGAATAGAATGCCCACGCTTTCTCTTAATGGAGTAACACCACATGATATATGGTTAGAATGGAAGCCATCCATTGCACACCTCAGAGTATTCGGGTGCAATGCTAGTATGTACATACCCAAGGAGAAGTGAAAGAAGTTGGATATGAAAGTAGAAAAATACATCTTCATTGGCTACAATGAAAATCTCTTGGGTACAAACTGATGGATCCAAAGACCATGGAATCCTACACCAACAGGGATGTTGAGTTCTTTGAGAAGAAAGAAGATGAGGATCCTTCCACAGACTTACTTGATGTTCATAGAACCGTTGTTGTGAAAAGAAAAGCTGATGTTCCCACTTATGATGACAATGATGATGGGTATGATAGTGAATATTTAATAGGACCACAACCTATGGGAATAGTTCAACGTATGCCTAAGTGGTATACAAATATGATTTGAGATGCAAAATTGGATGGTCCTCCGAACACATCCACTCCTGACCACTGAATCATAGTAAATCTTGTGAAGAGGTAAATTATGCCTTGATGAGTATAGTTTTTAAATCATTGACCCCTCTACTATTTAGGAATCCCTATAGTCTAAAGTTTGGACAGAGATGCCATGGATGCTTTGAGTATCAATCAATGATAAAGAGTAACACCTATCAGCTTGTTGAAGAGGTTTTCCATCTCTAAAAAGGATACATACAAGTTTCCTAATTGCATCGTAGGAAAACAACATAGAGCCTCATTCTAGAAGAGTACTTATCGAGCTCTAGGTAATCTTGATTTGGTGCACACCAATTTTTGTGGTCTGATGCAACCTAGTTATTCTAGATTTCAGCATTTCATGCTTTGTGTTGAGAATTATTCAAGAAAAATGTGGATATATCGTCTTCATACTAAAGATGAAGCTTTCAATAAGTTCAAAGTGGCTATTGAAAATGAGATTGGTTTAAAAAACAAATCTCTCCACTTAGATTAAGGGGGAATCCACCAATAATGAGTTCAAATCCTTTTTGGAAGCTCATGGGATTCATCGACAGATGCCTCCTCCACATACACTACAGAAAAATGGTGTTGAGAGAATTAATCATACTATCATGGAGATGGTGCATTGCATAATCAATGAGTCAAGACTTGTGAAGACATTTTGGACATAAGAAATGAAGACTACACTGTACTTGTTGAATAGAATGCCCACAGCTTCTCTTAACGAAGTAACACCACATGATATATGGTTAGAATGGAAGTCATCCATTGCACACCTCGTGAGTATTCGGGTGCAACGCTAGTATGTACATACCCAAGGAGAAGTGAAAGAAGTTGGATATGAAAGTAGGAAAATACATCTTCATTGGCTACAATGAAAAATCTCTTGGGTACAAACTAATGGATACAAAGACCATGGAATCCTACACCAATAGGGATGTTGAGTTCTTTGAGAAGAAAGAAGATGAGGATCCTTACACGTACTTACTTGATGTTCATAGAACCGTTGTTGTGAAAAGAAAAAGCTGATGTTCCCACTTATGATGACAATGATGATGGGTATGATAGTGAACATTTAATAGGACCACAACCTATGGGAATGGTTCAACTTATGCCTAAGGGGTATACAAATATGAGTTGAGATACAAAATTGGATGGTCCTCCGAACACATCCACTCCTAGACCACTGACTCGCAAAGAAAGCTTGTGAAGAGGTAAATTATGCCTTGATGAGTATAGTTTTTAAATCATGTGACCCTCTACTATTTAGGAATCCCTATAGTCTAAAGCTTGGACAAATGCCATGGATGTCGAGTATCAATCAATGTTAAAGAGTAACACCTATCAGCTTGTTGATCTTCCACTAGGGAAGAAGCCCATTAGATGTAGATGGATTTTCAAAACCAAGTACAAAGAAAATGGGACCATTGACAAGTACAAAGAAAGACTTGTAACAAAGGGGTATGCTCAGAAGGAAGGCATAGACTATGAGGAGACATTTTATCCCATATATAAGATCAAAACGATCAAGATGATCTTTTCTCTAGCTACATTTGGATGGAAATTTCACTAGATGGACGTGAAAAGTTCCTTTCTTAATGGAGACTTATATGAAGAAGTCTACATGACTCAACCAGAGGGTTTTGTCATACCTGGAGAAGAAGAAAAGGTATGTAGACTCATCAAATCATTGTATGGTCTTAAACAAGCTCCCTGGGCATGGTACATCAAGATTGATGAACATCTCATTCAACATGGATTCGAGAGGAATCCATATGATCCCAATATCTACCTCAATAAGAAAGGAGGGAGATTGTCATTTTCGTTTTATATGTCAACAATCTAATCATCACTTGTAGCACATTCAAGAAGATTGATGCGACAAAGAAAGATTATAATCGATTACTCGACATGACAGATCTCGGGTTCATGCACTATTGTCTTGGATTGGAAGTATGGAAAAAGGGGAATCATATATTTATTTCTCGGATGAAATATACCAAGCCCATGCTCGATAAATTCAGAATTATGGAATACACACCGATTGCACACCTATGTAGACAAGAATTCGGTTATCTCATGAGACCCATCTCCACTAGTAAATGCAAGTCTCTATCAACAATTAATTAGGAGTACCATTTACCCGACTTATACTAGACTAGATATCAACTTTGTGGTCATCTATCTTTCATAGTTCATGCAAGAAACATATAGTTTTTCATTGGAAAGAAGCAAGGTGAATCTTGAGATATCTTAAGGACACTATGGATTTTGGCCTAGAGTACAAGAAGAATGGTCCGTTCTTTTTGAATGGATATTCATATTCAGATAATGCATGTAACATTGATGACATGAAATCCAATTCTATATATTTTTTTGGGATCTAGTCCAATATCATGGGGAAACAAGAAACAAAAATATGTTTCTCAATCTTCCATAAAAGCTGAATATCGTGCTACAGGTGGAGCTGTTTGCGAAATGATATGGCTACGTCGCATACTTGAGGGACTTAGACTACCACATGAGAAATATACCACCCTTTATGTTGAAAACTAAGGTGTTTTGAAACTTGTTCGCAATCCAATGTTTCACGAGAGAGCAAAGCACATTGAGGTACATATACATTTCATTCACGAGCATGTTTTGAAACACAACATTCAACTTCAATTTTTCCCAACATCTAAACAATGAGAAAATATATTCACGAAGTCACTTGCACGTGAAAAATTTGAGATGTTTAGAGAGTTCCTTTGTTATTCTCTTAAGAAAAAAATTAAGGAGGGAATGTTAGATTAAACCTAATGTATATATGTAATTTTACATTATATACTTAACCATAAGTAGACATGTTTTACTTAGGTAATTAGTTAATTGCATGGTTGTGTGGTTATATTACTATAACCATTATTATTTGTCATGTTTTTTTATTGACTCTCGTATGCTTTTGGTTGCACTTATGTACCCATTTGTTGTTTTGTAACTTCTTTCTAATACCTATAAGTATTGTAGCATTCTATAACCATGTAACTAGATTGCACATCAATAAAATTTACCATCCTTCCATTCCTGTTCATCATTCACAAAAGCTTAAAAATGTAAGAATCCTTAACAATTCTCTTTCTTTTATAGTGAAATGATTGATTATGTTTGATGTATTATGCATTAGATTGAGAGAGAGTAACATCTCTTTGTCTATTGTATTATCACTTACACCCTTTACTTGTTATCCAATACTTAGCACTACTTGTCCTACCCTATATATTGTATACCAATTTTTTATTATCATTACACTTACAAGGTTGAAATTATTTTAAGACCCCACACCCTTTCTTAGACATAGGGTTTGGAACCCTATGCATTTGAAAAATTGTGGACTACTATCTTCTAGATCCACGACTATTACACTTCTTGGTGCTATTATTGGCTTATGTGTTGACCCTAGAGTGGTATTCTACTTATTTATTAATATGTATTATCAATAATAAAATAATATAATCATACTTGACCATCTTAGATAACACACATTATGAGAAACCCATCGTGGATCAAAATCCACCCTTGAGTGAGTCATCTTCATGCTTATTTTCATCACCCATCATAATAACTTCTCATCATTTTATTTCTTGACAGCTCCTAAACCTTATCTCCTTTATCTCTTATTTATTTTTATTTAGCTCCTAATATTTATAATCACTTCTTATTGTGTCACCTCCCAAGGTTTTCGTAGTGAGCCTTAACCATTCACATTTTATATGGATTTATACTCTATCTATTCATTTCCCAATCGTAGAGGAAATTCAATCCTATGAAAATTGACAATATCAGTTCATTATTTATCTTGAAATTATCAAATTTATCTACTTATTGAATAAAATTAAATATTCTTTCTTGATCTCGTATCTTGAGTCCACTTGGTCGTATCTAGTTATCTAACTTAGTACTTCAAGAATCTTTGAAAATTATATAAAATACCTCTTTACATGAGCTCTAGAGATTACCTCATGTCTCGGATATGGTTCCAAACTTAACCTATATAAGTTCAACTAATTAATATGTCCCTATGTTCATGAACCTATCCTTGCAATTAGAATGGTCATCTTTTCAAATGTACAAGTTACCTTGGTCTACTTAGGGTAGATTGTGTGGGAAATCATTCGAATAAGTCACCTATGTAAACATATGTACCCTCAATCATTAGGGGCATCTAGGGATTCCATATAAAAGGAAAACTCTAATACTGTTATTGGGAACATCCTTGAAACACCTCTCCCTTAGAGAACATTAAAAAGAGTTTATCAAATTTGAATACATCTATATTATTTCCATAGATCACATATTATGCACTACAATTAAGACAAATTTCAATTTCCAAGTGTTGAGGGATAAATCAAAGGACCCATCTTGTTTACATTATCTAAACTTCATATCATCATGTGATTTGGAGAACTATGTGTGGTTTGATCCCTCTTTAGATTATTTGTATGTTGTGCAATGCTCATCACATCCACGGGGTGTGGTGAGTGTATGTAAGCTAAGAATTTTCTAATATAATATCCTCTTTCTCTTCTTGATAATATGGATTAACATGATAAAGGGACCATTCCAAGGCCACACACAAAAGGTTTGTAAGTTTCTAATACCATGGTTCTAAAAGGAAATAGTCCATACTCTATGAAAAATGTAGGGTTCCAAAAATCAATCTAGGATAGGGAAATACCCTACTAGTACTTTTGATTATAAGCCCGATTTGTAGACAAAATAAATATTCTCATGCTAGGGTTGTAAACATGGATTGTAAGGGGATTGTAAATGAATGTAAAAACAAAAGGGGGATTGTAAGGTAATGAACAATAGATAATATAATGTAATAGATTCGTAATATGTTTCCCTAATCTAACCTATGTGCATGACCATTAAAAATGATAGTTTAAATAAGGAATAATTAATGTAAAGGAAAATAGGAGTTAGAGATAGTTACATTCATATAGAAACAATTGGGAATTAAATTCCCCGGAAACACCTCATGAGAGAGTTATTGTGGGGACCTCAATTGAATAGAATACCTAGGAAAATATCTTGTTGGGGATGACAAAGCACAGGTAGACCATAATAAGTGTTTCTCCTATTTTTCAAAATCATAAGGACTCAATGCTCGAAGAGTGGACTTTGAAATATAAGAAGAACTATTTTCTAAATCTTTAAGACCTTTAAGAGAAGCTTGATGAGCATAAGTAGTACAAATGACCAATGGTTTGAAGAGAATTGCTCTAATAAACAAATAAATAATAAGGTATACTTAACGAAATATTCAAGATAAACAAAGAAACAAAAATGACATGCACAAGATTTATCCTGGGAAACCCTTTCAGGGAAAACCTAATGTAATAAATTCTCTTATTGCATTAACTTAACCATTTACAATACAATAATTTACTTCCAAGTTTTTCTCTACCCTATAACATGCCCAACTATATGTAAGCACATTAAAAGGAAACCATTAAAGCAATTTTACAATACAATGGGTACCAAAACCATGGGCTAACAAAACAACCCATAATGGTTCCCCATAAGTCATGGGTTATGACACCACCCATATACACGTATAGATAAAAAAACAAATATCTATACTCCAAGTAAAATAGGGATCCCAAAAACAAATTCTTGAGGGCCATCCCCCAAATCCTCAATTGGGGGGCCACTGGCCCCTAAAACCCCCATTCAGGGCCAACCCCAAAACCACACTAACACTTGTGGAAGAGGTGTATCGTACTCCTTGGTATAAATTATGGAAAATATACAAAATATTATAGCATTCTCCCACTTATTGGATACTTTGTAAAAGATGGATACACTTCCATATAGTTAGCAACTTGGGCGATCAAGCCCATAAACATTCTGCACCAAGAAAATTTCTCAGCACTCACAACCTTTGTTAAAGAGTTAGCAACATTATCCTCTATGTCCACTTTACTTAGTAGTATCTATTTCTCCTCCACCATTTCTATTACAAAATGGTATTGAACATTAATATATTTCATTCTTGAATGATACTCAGGGTTCTTTGACAAAAAAATTGCACTTTGACTATCACAATCAATCCTTACAACATTTTAAGTGAACCCAACAATGGAAATCAATCGTCAAAGCCAAACCATTTCTTTACTCACATGAGTATATTCCATGTACTTAGCCTCTATGGTGGATATCACAACACTTTCTTGACGTTTACTCATCCAACTTACCACTCCACCAAACAAGTTGAAAACATACCCATTGGTATACCTACGCATATCCAAGTCTCCGCCATAATCTAAATATGAAAAAACATGTAGATCTAATGATTTACTTTCACCAGGTTTACCTTGATAACAAATTGCATAATTAGATGTTCCACAAAAATACACGAATATTATTTTCACCGCATTCCAATTTTCCTTCCCGAGGATTATACATGAATCTTCTCACTACACCTATAACATGTGTAATATCGTGTCTATTACAAATCATTGTATACATTAAACTATAGACTGCAATATCATATGAAACCCGAGACATGTCCTATATTTATTCTTCATTTTTAGGACATTGTTCAAAAGACAAATTTTGACCAACATGATTAGGAATACTAACAAGTTTACTTTCATGCATTTGAAAATTTTGCAATATCATCTCAAGATATTTTCTTTGATTTAAAACTAGTTTCCTATTTACACGATCTCTTTTTATTTCCATGCCCAAAATAAATTTTGCAGCACCGAGATCCTTCATATCAAATTGAGATGAGAGTTGAGATTTAATATGACTGACCATTTTCTTACTATTACCAATTAACAACATGTCATCTACATACAATACAATGATAACATAATCTTCACATTGTTGTTTAAAATAAAAATAGGGATCAAATTTGCTTCTTTCAAGCCTAAGTCTCAAAACATACCTATTAAGTTTATGGTTCCACATTTTTGGTGATCCTTCAAGCTATATAATGAATTTTTCAACATACACACAAAGTATTCCTTCCTTTTAATCTTACTGATTTTTGGCTACATCATGTATATTTCCTCAAGATTACCATGTAAAAATGTTTTCTAACATCCATCTACTCTATTTCCAGTTAAAAGCAACAATAGAAGAAATATAATAGAATGTAACTTAGCAACAGGATAAAAAATCTCAACAAAATTGAGTCCCTCCACCTGAGAGAATCCCTTTTCCACAAGGTGATATTTATACTTCTCCATTTTCCCATATGCATTAGACTTCTTAAACACCCATTTACATCTAACTTTTTTTCTTCTAGAAGGTAACTTCATCAAGTCCCATGTATAATTATTATATAAGGACTCCATTTCTTCATCCATATCCTTTTTCCAAGACTTAATTTCTTTTGATCCAAAATCATCCTTCATAGTCTTAGGTTCACCATTAGAAACAAACAAAAATGATAAAATAGAAGTATAACAAAAATTGGGAGGACTATACCTCTTAGGTACCCTTCTTAGCCGAAATGATCTTCTTAAGACATGATTTTCTAGTTCATCACCTTCTGGTTTCTCATCTTTGTCATCCGAATCTTCTCCTTGCAGCTCTCTTTGTGGTTCATGTTCTGCGAGTCACATATTCCCCTTCCTCAATTTTAACACAACCTTCCTTTGGTTTTTCTTCGTACTCTGGAATCTCCTTAATCTATCTAAAGAGTACATTACACTAAAAATAGACATTTGTGTTTCTAGATTCCATAGTTTGTATCCTTTTACACCATTAGAATATCCAATAAATATGCACTTAGTAAATTTTTTTATCTAACTTGGTTTTTTTCTCTTTTGGTATATACAGATAAGAAATACAACCAAATACATGTAAATTTCAAACAAAGGGTCTCTTACTAGTCCATTCTTCTTGTGGATTTTTGTCTTCAAGTGCATATGTCGGTGATCTATTGATAAAATAACACGCAATTTCCACTACTACTTGCTATAAATTTATGTCCAAACCAACACCACTGAGCATAATCCTACACTTATCCATCAGTCTTCTGTTCATCCTTTCTGCAATTCCACTATGTTGTGGCATATATGGAGTTGTGTTTTACCTTTCTCTTCCAAACTCTTTACATAATTTCTCAAAATCTTAGAGAAATATTCCCGCCATTATTTCTCAAAAATTTTATTTTCCTTTTTGTCTGATTTTCTAGAAGAGCCTTAAACTCTTTGAATTTATTGAAAACCTCATACTTATTCTAGATAAAATATACCAAGGTCTTTCTTGAGAAATCACCTACAAAACTAACATAAAACATGGATTTTCCTAGTGATGGAAATTTTATAGGTCCAAACACATCACTATGTATCAAATGTAGAATGCCTTATGATCTTGTAGCATTACTAGGAAAATTTACTCTAGTTTACTTTCCAAACATAACATGTTCAAAAAAATCAAAATCGACACCACATCCTTAGAAATCCCTTCAACCATACCTTTTAATTTTGAAGTATGAAGTATTTCCTCTCCAATGTGTCCTATCCTTTGATTCTACAACATCGTATTCATTGCAGCAAATGTAGGAGTAAAAATGGAGCTTTCTTATCCTCTAGAACCACAAAGCTATTTCACTCATCAATATCAAAGTTTACCTCAAACTTGAATAATGTTCCCACTTGACTCTCCTACGACCGATGATCTTGCAAGTTGAGTTGTCTCCCAAAAATACATCACCTCCATTGTACTTTTCATATTCATAGAACCATTCCCTATGTGGAGTCATATGAAAAGAGTTACCCAGAAATCAATCAACCATGCATCATCACATGCATTCAAGATGGAAGTTTCTAAGAAAAAATCTCTCGAGTCTTCATTAGAGGGTTTTGTATCTAAAGATAACACCATCTTCGAGATGACTTGCCATTTTCTACCTTTTTATATCTAAAATGCCTGTTTTACCACAATTCCAACATTTCCTCTTATATTTTTTTGTAGTCTTTGATTTACTTCTAGACTTTGATTGTACTTTCCTCTTCTTTCTTTTCTCTTGGGTACAACCTCTCACATACAAGGAATCCTTGGATTGATAATACTTAATGTATTTCCACCTCATTTCTTCTTATAGTAAGGCCACAACTACATCCTCAACCATTAAATTTGTTGTAGTACTAGTAATAGCCATAACTAGATTATACCAAGATTCAGGTAAAGAACACAACAAAGTAATACATTTATCCTCTTCTTCCATATTAATATCAACATAAATCATTTGACTTACCAACATAGTAAAGACGTTCAAATGTTCTATAATAGAGTCTCAATCATTTATTCTTAATGAATAAAATTCATTTTGGAGAAATATTATGTTCACCAGAGACTTTGTCGATCTGACGAAGTCCACAAATTCTCCCACAATGCATGATCGGATTTATCATTCAACATATTTAACAAAAGCTGAATCGGCGGACATAATCTAAATGAACTCCTTTCCTTCTTATTGATAATTTGCTAGTCCTCTATCGTCACACCCAAAGCATGACTCCGGACACATCAATCCAATGATCTATATCCACAAGAAGATCTTCCATCTTTAGCTTCCATAAATCAAAATGTAGGCCATTAATTTTTTTGATCTCGATCCTTGCAATTCCCATCATTTTATTCTACTTGAAAATTCACTCGTGGATCTCCCACTGCATAAAAAAGTTTATCATATGTTTTAGGAACCATTACTCTTTCCATAAAAGCTAAACCCTAGCTCTAATATCAAATTAAGAGAACTGATCCAATAAAAAAATAAACGAGAAGCTATACTTGACATAATATTTAAGATAAATAGAATAAATAAAAATTAAATGCACAAGATTTATCCTGGGAAACCCTTTCGGGAAAAAATACAACACAATAACTTCTCTCTCTTATTGTATTAAATTAACCATTTACAATACACTAATTTACTTCTAATTTCTGCTCTACCCTACTACATGTCCAACTATATGTAAGCACATCAATAGGAAACCATCGAAGAGGTTTAACAATGCAATGGGTACCAAAACCGTGGGATAACAAAATACCCATGATGGTTCCCCATAAGTCATGGGTTATGACACCACCCAAATACACTTACAGATAAAAATCACATATCTATACTCTCAAGAAAATAGGGATCCCAAAATAATTTCTTGAGGTCCAGCCCTGAATCCCCAATTAGGGGTTCTTAGCCCCCAAACCCTCGTCCAAGGCCATCCTCGTACCCTTGCTAATACTCATGGAAGAGGTGTATAGTACACATGGGTATAAAACATGCTAAATATAAAACATATTCCAACATGATGAAGTGATGAGAAATGCATTCAAAAGCCTCCTCTAAATAGTGAACATGATTAACCTCTTACAAGGTCCTAGAAGGAAGTCTTGGGAGATGGAGGAAGACTATGGAGCTACTTTGAAATATGATCTAACAGAGGTATAAGTGTGTTGTAAGTAGATCTAGAGGTGATTGTAAGGGGGTAATAATTTGATATCATAGGAGAACTTAAATTATGACTAAGAGGTGTAAGGGACATGAAAACTAAGTTATAATTGCATACACATAAGAGCTCTCTCACAAGTACCACAATTAACCAAACTAAACTGATCCTAGCGATATTTAAAAGATATCACTTAGGGAAGGTCAATATGCCAATGGTTCCTATGAAAATTAAAATTCAATAAACATGGAAAATAAGGTGTATACATATCGCAACTGAAGATCATCGTGTGTCACAATACTATACAAGAAACGGTCTTCGATAAAATAAAATGCAACATTGAAATAGAAATGAGTGAAATAAGTGAGTATTAAACGTGATGAAAACCACATGAAAACATGAATTCAAATAAAATGTACTTACCTCAAACTTACCTTCTCATTAGTTTGTTTGCATAATGCATCATCAAAATGTAGAAAGAGTATTCAAGTGAACCTAATTAATACAAACTAAAATGAAACATTAGAAGATAAATTAGATAAATAAGCAATAAATTCTAAGTTAGGGGACCTCATGGAAGGATGATAGGAATGAATGATGAGAAGGCTAGGGTGAGTCGGAGTTAGCTTGAAAGATAATGATAGGCGATGAAATATGGGTAAGATAAATAAAAATATATATATAAAGGATGATGTTAGGTGTGTCGACAAAGAAATATGATCGAGTAGGCCTAGATGTAGGAAAGATAGTAGAAGATGAAGATATTCGACATGAACATGAACCAAATAAGTAAAGATCATGAGCCCAAAAAGATGGTATTTTTAATTATTTAAATAAAAATACATGCAACTTACGTTTGAATTTGTTATGGGAATAGAGTATTGACACTTCTTTCGAATGGAAACAAAATTTATGGTTGCAAAGATATCATGATTTTATGAAATCTGGATGCATCATTAAAAGGTCTTGACTTTTTGGTTGGGGGCCTATAAAAGTAGGCCAACCATTTTTTTATCAATTTGCAATTATATATTTTAATATTTTGGAACTTGGTGTTATCTAATTTAGACTAAACTAGAGTCTATGGTGATAGTACGAGGAGGCGATAATGGTGGATGAGGTGGAGGTTGAGGAGGGTGTGGTGAGGTAGATCCAATGGTAGGTTTTGTAATTAAATTGGGAAAGGAGAGATGGGTAAAAATGTAAATTTGGGTCATGTGGAAATCTAGATATTGGAATTTTCCAAGGAAGTGTCAAAACATAGGTGTTGATAATATCTAGGGCGTTTGGGAGCATTTTTCATATGAGGTCATTAAGGGTTTTTTTTTAAATGGAAAAAGGTGGGCGACCTTCTTCTTAAATCCATCAATCGTGTTCGGTTGAAAATTCATATGAGGGATGATGCCATCATATTGCCTCATTACAATACTATTTTCATTAACAACATGTCTCATACTTGGCTCACAATGCAATTAAAAGTTCCACATACCATACCTCTCTATATTAAATAGAAGAGGACCTACATAAAAATTGTTACAATAAAGGTTAACACATAACACATGATATAGATGAACATATAAATATTTGCAAAAAAATGTGTACATGAAAAAGGGGAAGATGAATATAAAAATTGCAAAAATTAATATCCAATCACAATGTTGAGGAAGAACATATGTCTTTTCCCCTAAGATAATTCTATAGTAAAATAAATTTGATAAGTATCAATTTTAGTGTCTCTTATGTAAGGAAATCATTGAAGATGGGTACAATGTACGACAACTTTAAAAATTATATAATCAAGTTCTGTTATTTCATCTATCTTTCCAACATAGTTCACTTTCCTTGCACCAAGTTCCTATCATTTTCACTTGTCCGGATCACATATTCAAAATTAAATACAACTCTACTGACAAGAAGTGACCCTTCTCTTTTCAACATGGAAATATTTTTCGTTTGACAAAATTTTAGAATTGTCACTTGCTATCATTATGTCATATCATTCAATAAAATATTAACAAATTACAAAAATTATGCATTTATATAAAAATTTATTTTGTACAACTTACAAAACTTTCACTTCTTCACATTATGTCTAATGCTTCATGTGTGATTTTCCTTGGATTAATGACATGAAGATTCCCTAAATGTGAAATCATTCATTCAAAATTATGTGGGTCTAGAAATAGTTTCGTAGCTCGGAGGGGACTATTTGTGTGGATGCTTTCGCATCTAATCAATCATTTGACTTTCATGGCTAGTCTTTTCTTTTTCATATTTTTTTAAGCCACATAACTATTTGTAAAGTATTGAAGAGTATGAACTGTTTTCTATTATATTTATCAATAGGTGCTAATAATAAAATGTATAATTAATTAATTAATGGTTACAAACACACATTCATCATATATTTTATATAATTGTTATGAATGTGAATATATTAAGTTTCAAAAAAATTCCTTTTCTAAGAAGATTGTCCTCAAATTTTCATTTCTATGGTTAACACCCAAAATGCATGGAACATGTTGAAAATCCTCTCCAATATATTAACATATATAAAAATTCCAAAATAATGCATCCTTCTACGATGGATCCCTTTGGATGTGCTAACAAATTCACAAATCCCTTTAAGGTTTTCATGTACATCTTTAGCGAACATCCATCACATGGTAATTACTCCCGCCATTTGAAGATCATATACTAAATTCACTAAGAGATATAGATTTGAGAATCCATGAAGGAGGTAGGTAGTTTCTTTTCTATTTTTCAAACTATATGTTTAATATTTATTTCTCTTTATCAATCCTTTCTTCACATATACATTATTAAGATAGCCACCTATTTTCTCGCACAATGTTAGTCATTCAAAAAAATTGATCTATAAACCAGTGGTCGGTTGGTCCCTTTCATATTTGTATAAAAATATTCCAAATGACTTACAATTTAAAAGTGATTTCATTATAATTTACATGTATGGATCAAAATAAAAACATGGGTAGTAACCTATGCTCACCCAACAATCTTGAAGAAAATTTAAGACATGCTTATAATAAGCCTAATGCCATGTTTTAAGTCAAGAAGTCATAGTAATAAAGCATTCAAATCCATTTATAGGGAATGAACCAAACTCCAACAAGAAATGAAACCCATATGAATTTCAAAGAAAAAGTGGGATGAATCCTAAAAACCATTCACAACCATTGAAGGGCCAAAATAGACCATAAGAACCAACAAGAATGCACACCATAAAAGCTTTAATGAAATTCCTTAACCTTGTATCCTTGATGAAAGAAATGCTTTCACATCATTAAAAAAATATCATTATTGACTTATCATTTTAGAACATTAGGCGATCCCCATTTCTTGATTTGGGAACAAATTATTCCCTCATGAGAAGGACAAAGCTAGGGAGAAAGAACAGGAATTGGAGATCTTTTCTACTTAACCCCGCACCTCATAAACTCAAATATCAAAAACTAACTCAACCCAATAGTTCCTTTTCTAGTGAAAAGAATCCATGCATACATCTAAGCGTCATTAGGAAAAGTGGTCCCCATCATTTATTATTCCTTTTGAACTAAGGGCACACTATAAAGAGGAGAAAACCCCTTAGTCTATTTCTTAACCTTAATAGATGAATTTTTTCTAATGGATCCAATCCAACATGCACCCAACCATACTGGTGAGATAATACTTTTCATATATATATGAAACTATCTTGGAGACAAATAATTCCACTTTAGACGAAGGGTTAGATACTACCAAAAGTGGACACTATATGAACTAGGGAAAGATATAATGAATTTGATTCCTATGAGAGGACCAAAAATGAAATAGGAATAATTTGAATGACCATGAGGATAAACCCGATAGGAATATAATCCTACCTTGAAGAGAAACTCCCAAGACCACATATGATCTGCAATATTCTAGCTTAATAGAGATATTTTTAAATTTGAACTCAATGCCCTTTTCTCGGGATGATATCCATTTTCCTATCATCTTGGCGCCCACTCCTAAGGGAATTCCCTCCATTTTGTAGTTGATATTGAGTGTTTCCATTAGGATTTCACTACTTGGATTCATGGGGTGATTTTACCTAAATATTAAACCTTTCACCGATCATGGGAGGAAGAAACACTTACCACAACCTCTAATTGAAGTCATAGATCTATTTACACTTGAATTCAATGCTTCACCTTCAATGATTCTTGTAGTTGGATCAATCTACTTTCCTACATAAAACCTTCAATATCTAATATGTTTGCAAGAATTATCTCCACCCTTTTATTCAAGATGATTTTAAAGTGCCCATCCAAGTGAGAAAGAATACACTTCATCATGGCTGCGATGATCCTCTATTCCCGCTCATGCCTCACTATCTCCCTCCCTCACTCACTTAACATAACAACCAATTTCTCTAATATTGGAATCAAATTTTGGACTGTAAATTATTTTGCAATACTAGATTTGTGAGTCGAGTGGATTAATGTAGTGATCACCTTCTCAAAGAGGGACATGAGGATGGGCTTGGGTCCGTAATATCCATCAAACAATCCGCATTCAAAGAGCCCCACTATCTTTCAATTTGTCTACATGGAAAAGTGTGACTCGTACCTTAAGATTTCCACATGGACACTTATTGAAAGTGTATAATTGGATCAATGGGAATGGAACTTGGGTTGATTATTACAAACTACTTTGAACTCATCAATAGCCCAAACCTTTGAGCCCTGTTAGTCATGAAAATTACTCTAATGTTTCTCATATAATTAGCTAAGTTGTAATTGAAAATAAAAAATCGTAATACCTTAGAAATTATGGGAGTTGATGTAGTGACTTTAGTATGTCATGCGGATGAGTAAAATATGCCCCCATAATGCCAAGGAAAACAAATGTTAGATAAATAAAAATCTAAATGTCAAGGGAAATATATGTTGCATACTATATGGCTAAAAATATGTGAAACACATTAAATTTTTATTCCATTTATGCATTTTTAGGCATGTGATATTTCCATTGGTAGTGAATGCAAGATTGATGGAGGAGCTGTTGGCACCAAAACTTACTCCACATCATTCTTGGAGGCCTTGTGAATAAAATTAAAAGTTAGAATGATTTTCATGGTGAGTGAAAGATATTTATGATGCCTTTATAATTGAAAATCACTAAAAAAACTTTCCCCTTTAGTGTGTATACGGGATGATTCAAAAAATCAAATAATTTTTTAAGTGTTTTGGCCTCAAGACAGGGAGTTGATGGTTAACTAGTTAAATTCCTTTATTAGGAATACCACCAAATTTAAGTTAGATGGTTAACTCTGTGGTAGGGTTAAGAAAAACACCAATCAAATCAAAGTGTCTTTGTAGACACATGTTCACTATTGGTGTTCGAAAAAGGTTTGAAGCGAACCCAAAATAATTAACTCATATAAAGAGTGAGAACATATATGGGAGACAAGTGTCACCCATCAACACGTGGATAAAATACAAGGAGAGGAAAATGGAACCAATGCTTTCCAAGTGTTACAAATCGAAAGGCAAGTGACACGTAATTTGAGGTGGTAGTGAAACATGGAGAATATCAACGAAGTAGTGTATGTGAGGACATTCTTTTAAAGGTTCGTGGAGGGTGTTGGAACCGATGGATGCCATGTGTCAACCATTGAAGTATACACCCAATTTACGAGACCCCACGGTGAATGGTTATGCCGATTAAGGAAACATGTCTTCATTCGGTGAAAGCTTAAGTTTAAGAGGAAGATACGTGACATGAAATGGTTAGGTTCATAGTTTGTTAAATAATCTTAAATTTGACAGACCAAATTATAAAGAGAAATAAGCTTGAGGATGTCAAACTGGGTGAACTACATGAAAATGACCGAGAGGCTTGATTTTTGGCTCATAAATTTTGAATGGAGGATTCTTTCAACATGAGATTAGTCTCATTTGGAGTGTAATTTAGAGGGAAACACTTAGAAAATTGTTTTAGAGGCATAGATGGAGATATTTGGGATATTCTAGTGACAAAATTTGGGGTAGTTTAGGTATTTTTCTTGATCAATTTGGCTCCAAACCACCTTTTAATGATTCAAGAATGTTCCTCTTGATTGCAAAGATGATGTCTTGGTAGCATATTCTCTTTGTGGCCCACCGAACATATTAAAGAGATTAAACTATTAAGGATTTGGAGTGTAATTTAGAGGGAAACACTTAGAAAATTGTTTTAGAGGCATAGATGGAGATATTTGGGATATTTTAGTGACAAATTTGGGATATTCTAATGACAAAATTTGGGGTAGTTTAGGTAATTTTCTTGATCAATTTGGCTCCAAACCACCTTTTAATGATTCAAGAATGTTCCTCTTGATTGCAAAGATGATGTCTTGGTAGCATATTCTCTTTGTGGCCCACGAACATATTAAAGAGATTAAACTATTAAGGATTTGGAGTGTAATTTGGAGGGAAACACTTAGAAAATTGTTTTAGAGGCATAGATGGAGATATTTGGGATATTCTAGTAACAAAATTTGGGGTAGTTTAGGTAATTTTCTTGATCAATTTGGCTCCAAACCACCTTTTAATGATTCAAGAATGTTCCTCTTGATTGCAAAGATTATGTCTTGGTAGTATATTCTCTTTGTGGCCCACCAGAACATATTAAAGAGATTAAACTATTAAGGATTAAAGAACAAATTTATCACAGTGTTCAAGGTAATTTTTTGATTTGAATCAACAAATGACAACCTCTTATCCATTCATCCTCCATATTTTTATGGATGCACGTGTTTTATTCATAGATCTTCATTGGTGATTCCTCACGAGTTTATTTTATGAAAATGTCATCCTATTTCAAGGCATAACTTGTGTTTATTTCTATGATTAATTTGGAAAGGGATGATCCAAACATGCTTCAATCTCTTTATCCATTAGTGGATAACTTATTCTCACCTAGTGTTGATAAATTGCTCCATTTTAGCATTTTATTTCTTTAGAAGGAATGTTCTAAGTACATTTTATTTCCATTTTTGCAAAATAAGTTGTGTAAAGTTTGGAGGATAAATATTTCATACTCATCTTTTGGCTATTGAGAAAACTTGGTTGTCCTAATTGAGCATTCTATTGTTATGGGATGTTAAGCAAGTGTTATGGTTTTGTTAGAAATATTTTAAAGTGTATATCATTTTTGGTTATTAAGAGTTTATTATTGTTATGTAGACATTTATAAGTGTTGAATTATAAAAATCATGGCATGTTTTCACTTCTATATGTATTCCACAATAGTTTTAATATCAGTGTGTTTTCATTCAATGATATTTATTCGATCGATAATGAGGGGTCCATGTAGGATCATTTTTTCTTCTCTTGGCTATCATTAACTCACTTGATTTAAATTTTTGTAACTCCTTGGGCAATGGATCTTTTCATTTTTCTAGTTCATCTGATCACTTTATTATGTTGATATTTCCATTCACCTCCACACGTTAATGAAATATCACCGTGTATATTTGTAAATACTTCAAGATTTCAACTATTAGAACTCGGATTCATGTTTATAATCTTTGATTTGAATTTTTAGTCTTGAGAGTAATCATCTTATAGATTATGGATATATTTTTCATTATTACCTATTTGAGTGTACTATTTTCATATTTTCAAGTAACTTTGTGATTTTCCTACAAGTGATAACAAATTGGGTGTGAATTCATAGTGGTTAGGATGCTTAGGTGGGTTTGTTGTGTTATATTTTTTAATCCATGTCCTTTGACATCACTTGTGTTGTTGTAGGGACTCTCCCATAGGTTTCACATAGCATAAAGAATATGAGGTTAGCCAACTTACCATTTATTGACCTTAAATATTCCATTCTATGTTGAGAAGTAACTCACTACAACGACCCATCTTTCCATATTCACTCATTTCAACCTTGGTAAAAATTTTGGAGCCAAACATTGGAATCATTTCTATGGAGTAAGGTGTTCACCGGTTTATTCACTATAATCCTCTCCTTTGAAAGACAATTTTTGGGGTTCTTTGTGTTTCATTCATAGTTTTGGGATAAATCTGGTTTGTTTTATTGTCTTCATCCTACATGTAGTTTATTAGCATTTCTTGGATGGTTAATTCACAATTAGCCCACCAAAGTTTCCAAAAAATTGGCACCATTACTAGGGATTTTCTCTAATTTTGCCTCGACTTACCATTATTTACACTTCTCTGTCTATTTTGTATCCCACGTGCTACATACAATCTATTTATACTTATTGTTAACAAATTGATTATTATTAACAAATTAATGGAAATTGTGATATAATTTAGTCATATTTGTAATAATTGTGTTTTCATTTGTGGTTCTTGAGGTTCTTGTTACTATATGTTGTATTTTGAACAAGGAAATGAAATTCATTATTAATATTCTCACAAATACCCTAGGTATGAAGTAAATATGTGTTTATTATGTATAAGTTCATGGTATTGGACTCCTTTTGTGTTTTAACAGCATTTAGCTCAAATATTTGTTAAATCCTTGCTAATATGTTGTCCCTTGGTTTTTGTTGGACATTGTGGTTTTAAATTTACAAATTTGGAGGGGATACTCTATGATTTTAAGGAATATACATAAAAGAAACATTCAATAATTCCACCAATGAAATCAACAATCAAGGAGAGGAGGATTTGAAAGCATGTGCAAGGGAGAGGTATTTATCATAATAAATTTTTTGAATGTACTCCTTCTTTGTCTCATTTGAACTATGGAGAGATAACGTAAATAATTTTTTTGATGAGAGTTGTGATTCATTTAATAATTGTTTTGAACCATTGAGTGAAAATAATATTCCTAGTGTGTTCTATATTTTCAATTTTACAAGAAATATTGAAGCTCCTACCTCTGGAAAAGTTAATAATATTTTCTTCTCACCTCTTTTTAAGGGAAAATAAGTTTCTCCATCCCAACCACTATTTAGAGAGTTTGTTACCATTGATTTTCCAAAGTTTTTCCTAGTTCCTAGGAGAGTTGAAAGAAGAGTTAGAATAAGATCCTGCTATGCATATTATTGTTCTAATACCCCATCTCCAAATCATCTTCTAGAATTATATCAAATCCCCATAGATCCTAATATGGAGGTCAAAACATATAAGTGTGTCCCACTTGATGGCAAAAAATATTTTAAAATATGTTTGGTCAATAAATATTTAAAAATACTATTAAAACTTTAAAAAATCAGGTAAATTCTTGATGCCTTGCACCTTGGTATATTTAAGCTCTAAAAATACATGTTTGGTCATTTTATATGTGTTTGGTCATGTTTTGGTTCTGGACATCATTTTTGAAAGTGCAAAAACTGCAAAAAAGTAGGACACAATTATATGTTTTGACCCATGGATAGAAATAAAATATATCTGAATGCTTTTGGACATGCTAGAGTTATTACTAGGAGCTAGTAGGTTCAAACAGGTTGATTTCTTAGAAATGCAAGGTTATCCTAATGAAGTCCCTATTAAAATAAAAAGGATAATGCATACTTTTCAAGGAAACAATACCATTTCAAGTGATCAACATCTTAAAATATTTACTAATTTGATATATGATTATGAAATTTTCTTTGAAGATGTTTTTATTAAGCATTTTTTCACACTCTAGAGTAAAATGCTACGGAATGGCTTAGCAATTTTTTCAATAGAAGTATAGATTATTGGCATGAGATGAACAAGAATTTTAAGATGGTGAAAGGATAGTTTCTAGATTTATCGTGAGTGAGATTGAGAATATCAAGAAACATCCAAATGAGTGTGTATAATATTTCAACACTAAATTCACTAAAGTTATGATGAAGTTACCTGAAAATGGTAGACCTCCCGAGGTAACTTGTCTTATCAAATATTGTGAAGCATTTAATGCTAAATATGATTTTTATCTCAGAGATAAAGGACCAATAAATCTAAGGAAATATTACACCATGGAAATCAATATTGAAAATAACATCAAAGCATATAGAAAGCCATGTAAAAGGGATGATGTGAAGATCATCCCACACAATAGAAAGAAGTTCTCGAAGCACTTCTTTGAGTATGGATGATAATATTGATAAGATGAGGGAAACATTAAAGGATCTATCATATAGAGTAGTTAGAAATGTAAAAGTTCCACATCCTATTCACAACAAGAAATATTTAAATGGCATGCCACATCATTGCAATAAAGGGCTTGCACATGATAGGTCATTTGAAAAAATTAAGAAGCCCTTTCATAGGGATAAAAGGCCTAGACAAAGAGGAAATGACATAGATACACCCAATCCTCCTACTACCACTAATAATGAGGTAAATCACATGGATGATTCAACATGGTGTGAAGATTGTTTTATATCCCATCCTCCTTGTGTTATTTCTACAACCAATGCTTGATTTTACAATGTTGATAGTGATCAAGAGAGTCTAGAATAAATTTATATGCTTGATTATGATGATGAATCAGTTAATGTGGCATAGACCTATGAGTTTCCTATGCATAACTTTGAGTATTTGAGATATCAGATGATAAATAAGTATAATGGTGGAAGATCATCTGAAGAATACATTTTAGCTCTCACAATTGTTGTAAAGGATCAAGTTACAGAAATTATAACTTGATAAGTCAGAAAGATACAAATACAGAGTAGAATCCTAAGGAGGTTACACTTGAGAAAAATGATAGTAAAGGTGAAGAAAAAATAATAAGGTTGTTATTTTTCTAGAGTAGAATATTACTCTACATCATCCAACCAAACAAAGAAGTTTTTAAAACAAATGAAAGGTAAGTATCCTATTCTTACCAATGTAACTAAGGAGAATTTAAGTTCTCAAAACAAATATGAGAAATAGAGACAATGGGTAGAAGTTGAGCCTACAAGTTCAAATAAACATAATTTTCCTTCATCCTTCGATTCAAGAATTCCTTTGCTCAATCCCTTTCTTGATGTATACATGACATTAATGTGACCACCTTTCCTTCCAACACACCAATGCCTATGAAAAATCCATGTGATATGGCATATGCCCTTATCCAATTCAAAATAAAACCCCCCTTAGTTAAATTTGTATGCATCCTATAACATAAAAATAGAGCATTTACTTACCTCAGTGCCCAAATATTTCATCCCCACATACCCATGATTTTGAAGCTAAAGAGATTAATGAAGAGCTAGAGGAGGTGCCTAAGATTTACTTGGACACATCATTAGTGGAAATTCAGCTAGATTTGGATCCATTCTACACCACTTTTGTTGTGAATGAATGGTTATTACATAATTGCATGATTTATTCGGGATTCTCTTGTAACATAATTCCTTTAGCATGTGATGAATGAGTTGAGAATATAAGTCTCAATCTCTTATGAGGGGTGTTATGCTATGGATTCCAGAGAAGTGCCCGTGGTGGGGTGTGTTAGGGAGCTTATTGTTCAACTCATATCTTATCTTGATATATGTTTGGATATGGATTTTATTTTGGTAGAATGTCCTCCCAAGTGGAGTACATTATTATCTAGAAAGTGTGATGCCTCGGTGGGAGGAAGCATTCAAATGGATATGCATTATGAAAATATACATCTCAAGGAAGAGCAAGTTAATATTTGTAGAGAGCAAAGAATATTACACTTTATTGAAGATCCAAAAGGGCCTTTAATGAAGGATTATATACTGATTTGGAAATGGTAAAAATTGTGGGGAATACTTGTCTCATTGAGAATAAAATTGATCCCAGATTCTACGTAAATATTTTTCGTATGCTTTTTTTGATGGTGTATGGACTATTCTCTTTGGTGGATCATTTTCAAAAGGAATGGTAGGCGATAGATTTTTTTATGCTCTCTATAAGGATGTATTTGCAATTTTTCTATCAATTTGGAGCTTAAATGTACTAATAATGAAGCATAATATGAAGCATTGTTGATTGGGTTAAACATGACATATAAATTCAATATTAAAGATGTGGTTGTCATGAGATACTTAGAATTGATTATAAAATAGGTGAGGAAGGTGCATTCAACAAATAATGATAACATAAAATAGTATAGAAACTGTTGACAAAAATTACGCACTTTAGACATTATTTAATCCCGGTCTCATACTACTATTTAGAAGGTTCTTGAGTGAAGAAAGTACTAATTAACCCCTGTCTTTTGGCCATATTGTTTTATTTTATTTATTCATTACTGAACTTTTGCACCTATATGCCCAGTCATCTTCTCTCATCTTGTGCTATTTTAGCCTCGACTGGGGCGCCTGTGGGTGCCCCGGTCCCTTTTGCACTTTCCCGCCACTTTTTAGGCTCTTTCTAGCCATTTTAGATCTTTATCTTTCTTGTGGTCAACATTTTTGGGGTTAATTATGAAATTAGATCAAGAGAACCATATAAATATAAAGTTATGAGACCGTAATGAGGGACCTAACATCATTCACTACTATCACCCATCTAGAGTTGCATCCATCTATTGCATTGGAGATCACTTGCATCCACATAGTTCCATCATCAAGGTATAAGGCTAGGACATATACATCATACACTTCATAGGGGAGGATTATATTCTATTCCATACACACATACTATTACATTTTCTACATTTAGTTATTGCTTACTACTTCACAAAGTGCGACTGACATAAGAGCACCTAGGGCACATCATGCACACACTCATCAGAACTACATTTGGGTCTAAAATGTAGTACAACAATCAGTTAGTAAGCCCAATGTTGTGGAAGATGAGGTTAGTATAACCCATTCATTTGCATCTTTATTTTGTAGGGTCTTATTTTGGTCTTTTCAAAATCTTTTATTACTAGTGACATTTGATAAAGGAAAACGAACTTGATGTGACAGAAAATGAGAATTTTAGACCACCTCCCATCCCTATGAAGATTAGTTTTAGAGCTTTTACATAGACCAGGGTTCCTATTTTACATACTAGAGCTCCTACAGGCATGCAGTCCTTGTCCGGACACTCGAGTCTAGCTAGAGCCACTAGATCCATCCTTTTTGGGACTTGTACACAACCGTTGCTACTTCCATATTTTCCAGTCACCACCGTGACACTTTGTTTTGTAAAAATATTCTATTCAACTGAGTCCTTTCCTCTTCCTTCTTGCACATTAGGTCTAACATTTTATTTTGCATAAATATTTAGGTCATTTACATACTTCCTTTACTACATTTATTTACTTTATTTATAGTTGTTCATAGCTTAGATTAACTATCCCCACATACTATATATTTAGTCAATTTTAGTTAATCGAAATGTTGTGTGGGACTCCTTTGAATTTTTAACTCCTTCATCATCATTCATGTTGATAGATCATTGAATACAATTTTCATCCAACTTGTTGTCCATGCTTTTAAGTTCCAAAATTAGGTGGATGCTTCTTGTTATAAGTATGATGTTGAATTTGTTGGAAAGTTGGTGTTGTCATTGATTTCAATAAGTGACATTAATGTCAAAAGAAGAAAGGAATAACATGTGAAGGTTGATTGGTAGTACCATTCATTGATGTCAAGTTGAGTTGCTTGGTCTAGTTATCATTGATGAGGTGTCTTGAGTAAGTGTGATGGCTTGTAAAAGATCGTAAAGAAATTTGAGAGCACGGGAGCATGAGGATGAGGTGTTAAGACACTCACAAGTGTCTTAGAATTTAGGTATAGGGTTAAGACTCCATTCTAGGTCTATATCGAGAATTTGTCTTTAACCCTAGGTGGCCTAATGAGGTGTGCCGATACGATTTTAGCATGAAGATGGAAATATGAGCATGGGAAAAGGTATGGTAGGTTTTTCCTTAGTTTTTATGAGTGACCTATTAGAGTAAGTATTTACCTTAGCTCATGTTCACCTAGGTACTTTATTTACTTTTATTGTATTTATCCTCACCCACTTGTGTGTGTGGATATTTCTTTTATCTTATTTAGATATTAGGAGATATTATCTAGTTGTTAGGTATAGTTCTTTCCTTGATCTATGGTATTGACTAGTTCTTTCCTTGATCTATGGTATTGACTAGATCCTTGATGTCTAGTTCTCTCATAAATCTATGGTCTTAACTAGTTCTTTGATGACTAGTTATTTCCTTGATTTATGACTTGATCTACGACCTTGACTGGTTCTTAGATTGTTATTCCTTTCCTATATAAGAAAGGCCCATTCTCATTGTAATTCATTGAGTTCCATAATAATATATGATATTGCTGCTCATTTGTTTGCAAAGGTTTATGTAAAGTTATTCTAGTGAATTAATTTCATCTTATTGATCATGGTGTTTGATTAACATCTGTGTTCTTGGCTTGGTATGATCTGAGTTATCGTTCCTTTTATGGTATCAAAGCAGAGATTGTTATTGACATCCATCTATAAGTTTCATTTTGCAAATAAATCCTTTGTATATTCATATATTTGGGATTTTTTGTATTTTGTTGCTGCATGCATTTTTATGTAAAAAAGAGGCTTCCATTAGATCCGGGAGGTGGGAGAACCCTAAGATCGATTGTAAACTCGACCATTTATGGAGGAAGTCATTTTTGTATTTGTGCCATTTTTTTGCAAAAGTGTTTGTTTTTTCGTGCTCTTTCCATTGGAAATATTTATTCGAGAATCACACTATAATTATAAAGTGCCATAGTTTCACCATTTTCTTTGTGGATTTGATGAAACAGATAAGGGTATGGGCCAAGGAGGAATACCTATTGTGATGGTTGGTTTAAAGGTTGTTGTGTGCGTTTTGACTTCTTGATCCAATGTTGACTATGAGAGCTTCCTTTTGGCTAGGAGGAACTACTGGTGTTTCGAGTTTGATGGCTGGAAGTTGATGATAGTTGTTTGGTGAAATAGTGATCGATCTACGATAGTGCTTCCCGAATAATACCGTGAATGCTATTACCTTCAAACCCGTTTTGGTGATTACTATGGTACATGTCCTGGATGTGCAAAAGAGCTCTGGTTCTTGCTTGCATGTAGATCTCCTTCGTTCCAAAACTTGAGAATGTGGCCAACCTCTCAAACAAGGTTACAAAAATGAATATATGGTAACCGACGATGGTTTAGGGTGACCACGTCGGTTTAGGGTTGATTGACATTGGTTAAGGCGGGAAATCCTAGGTTTACTAAAAATGATAGATCTTGGCAATCTCTTGACCAATTCTGTCTATTCTCACAAATCAAAATGGGATTGTTGCACTTAGATAAGTGGGAATGTGGTTAGAGGAAGAATAGGCATGTGATTTTAGGGTTGAACTAAGTCTTAGTTCATTAAGGTAGGTAGGACTAAGTCTTAGTTAGTTATGGTGAGTGAATATTGAGTCCTAGTAAAAGGGAAACATGCTAAGAATAGGTTTGTGATGAGGTGTCTAGGTGAGGTGGTGGGGTGAGGTGGAAATTAGTTTTAATTAAGGTAATTAAATAATGAATATTGTGAGCATGGGTATTACTTTAATTATAAATAATTAAACTAATATTAATTGTGGGGTAAAAAGGGTCATGGTTAGGTGAATATGTTTAAGTTGGCTTATTAAAAGAGGACCAAGGGGAGTGTGACCCAATTTTGGTGTCTACATTTTTCCCCTTTTTGTTGCGTAGCTTGTATTGGTAAGTGACACTAGCAAAAATAGGAAGTGATTGCCCCATGTGTGGGTGAAGGTGATCTCCCTCAAACCAGGCAACATGATTGTTTTTTTAGTTGTTGATCCTCAAAATAGGTAACATGGAAGGTGAATGGTGCTCAAAGGACGAGTGGTCAATAGATAAAAGGTGATATAAGACTGAATTTCAACAATAAAATGGTCTAAGATGCAAGGAATCGAGGGGCTCGGGTTCATGTTTAACTTTAAGTGAAGACAAAGGATAAGCACATGATCCATAGGTATGAGTAATGATATAGGGTCCAAGCCAATTAGGAGAAAATTTTCCTGTTTAATTTTCTCTTCTTTGGTTAAATGCTGATTTTCCTTCGGGATGAGGTCCCCGACTGGAAGGTTCATTTGTGGACACGTTTATCACGGGCATGTTTGATATGTTTTTAGTAGATTTGGATATGGTCAAGAGCATTGAGACAATGTTCATCTAACAACTAAAGTTGTGTTAAAAGGTCCTGGAAAAAGTCATCGTCGTTGACCATGTATTGTAGTGAGATGCAGAGAGATGGAATCTGGACTCTGAGAGACAAGACAACCTCAGTACCATAGACCAGAGAGAAAAGGTGTGGTAGTAGTTGAAGTGTGAATAATAGTGTGGTAAGCCCACAAGGTGAAAGGAATGTGCATATGCTAATCCTTCTCAGTATTGTCAACTACTTTCATAAGAATTTTGTTCAAGGTTTTATTGGTTGATTCTGCTTGGCCATTTGTTTTTGGGTAATAAGGTGACGAGAAACTGAGTTGAATGCCAAATGCGTTGCAAAGATTTCATAGGGTTTTGTTTTTGAATTGATTTCCGTTATCAGTGATGAGGCGGTGAGGTAAACCAAAGTGAAAAATGATGTGATGGTTGATAAATTCACATATTTTCTAGGATTTTGTAGAAATGAGGAGAATGGCTTATACCTATTTAGTGTAGTATTTAGTAGTGGTTATAATCCATTGATGGCATTGTGAAGAATGGGGATTGATCTCTTTGATAAGATCTAAACCCCATTAAGAGAAAGGCCAAAAGTCTCATTCAACCCGTAAGGCATGACTAGGTGTGTGATGAAATTTCACACAATGTTTGACATAGTCACAATAGTTGCGGTTTAGGGTTAGCTTGATAATAGCCAAGGCGAAGAATGTGTTTAGTGGCAATTAAATAAATAAAGTGACCTCCACAAATTCCGTCGTGAACTTCTTTGATGGTGTATGGAAATTTAGAACTTGTAAGGCATCGTAAGAGAATACCATCGAAGCCATGATTATAAAGGAGACCACCCATGATGAAATAGCAAGAGACAATTTTAAGAAAGGCATGTTTTCCATTATGAGTGAGATCGGGAGGTAGAATGGAAAGGGAAAGATAGTCTACAAACTGTTTATACCAAAGGTCACATGGGTTAGGTGCAATAGTTCCGATGGAGTAGACCTCATGAGGTAAATAAGAGGGTGATTGTAACCTTTGTATTGTGACAAATATTTTAGATTCGGCAGGCGAAGCAGGTATCTGAGAAGCTAAGAAGGCCATGGTATTTACAAATTTATTGGTAAAACGTGAGGTGGTTTGAAGTTCACAACTGTCAAAGGTAGTCAAAAGTATGTCTACATGTAGTCAAAAGTATTTCATTATGACACTGGTATATACCATTGACTTGGTTTACAACCAGCTGGGAATCACCAAAGATATTGATTGACTTAACATCTAAGGCATAAGCATCCTGGAGACCCAATACAAGTGCTTCGTATTTGGCGATATTGTTTGTACAATAAAAATCCAATTTGAAAGATAAAGGCATGGGTTCACCACCAAGAGGAATGAGGATAACACCAACACCACCCCCATGCTGACACTTGGAGCCATCAAAGAAGAGGGTCATTTGGTAAGTGGTATCATCCAAGGAGAGGGTAGCTATGGATTCATCTGGGAAATTGAAGTTAGAGGGTTGATTCTCGAAAAGAGGTGCATCTACTAGTTGGTTAGTGATGGTTTGGCCTTTGATGGATTTTTGATGAATGAATTTGAGGTCGAGGTCTCATGAGAAGCATGAGCCAACATGTGGCACATTGATGTTGATAGGGTTTGGCATACATGTAATGTAGAGGGTTAGTGTTAGTGATGAAAAAGGTTTTGTGGTTAAGTAGGTAATGGAAAATCTTGGTGGTGACAAAAACTAAGGCTAAGAAGAGTTTTTCAGCATGGGTGTATCTAGTTTCATAGTCCAAAAGGGTACAAATTATGTAATAAACTGCTTGCTCTTTATGTTTCTCATCGTGATGAGCGAGCATAACACCTAAAGAATGGTTAGTGGCGAAATGTATAGGTAAAAGGGTTGGTCATCCTTAGGAGGAATGAACACTGGTGGTTAAAGAAGGTATTGTTTTAAGGTGTCAAAGGATTTGTGGCATTCATCATCCCATTTGAATGAGATGTCCTTCTTAAGGAGATGATGAAATGGTTGACAACGGTCGAAAGTTGCGAGATAAAACGATGAATAGATTGCAACTTACCTTGTAAGCTTCAAAGTTGATAGAGATTAGTAGGTGGAGGAATTTCTAGAATAGCCTTTACTTTAGCAGGATCGAATTCTATGCCACACAAAGAAATGATGAAACCAAGGAGTTTTCCTGAAAGTACCACAAAGACGCACTTCTTAGGTTGAAGGCAAACACAATACTTGATGAGGTGGTCAAAGATGACCTTAAGGACTGTCAGGTGTTTAGCCTGATGTTTGGATTTGGAAAGAAGGTCATCTACATAATCTTCCAATATGCGATGCATGATGTCATGGAAGATATAAGTCATGGCTTACTTGATATGTAGCACCAACATTTTAAGGCCAAAAGGCATGACTCGATAGTAGAAGGTCCCCATAGAGTGATGAAGGTTTTTTTGTGTTGATCTTCTGTAACAAATTGTATTTGATTATAACCTAAGAAACCGTCCATGAGTGATAACATCTCATGGCCGGTGGTGAGATCAACTAGTTGGTCAATACCAGGTAGAGGAAAGTCATCTTTAGTGTAAGTGAGGTTGAGGTCATGAAAATCTTTGCAAATGTGAAGTCTCCTATCACTTTCGTGACAGGGACGATGTTAGAAATCCATTGGGGATAGTTGATGGGTAGGATAAAGGAAACCGAGAGAAGGCACTAAAGTTCTTATTTGACTAGAAGAGTAATATGAGGATGCATTTTTTGTAGCTTTTATTTTATAGGTTTGGCATTAGGAATGGTTACGATATTATGAACCACGATTTTTGGGTCAATACCGGGCATATCAGAATAGGATCAAGAAAAAGCGTTGCTATGGTCCTAGAGGAAAGAGGTAAAAGCTTATTATTCAAAGCAGATCTAAAGACCGGCCTATCTTGAGAGCGTGCGAGTTATCACGAGTGTTAATGTTGATTTCGATAGTCGATTCATTCAACATGATTTATGTCTCAGAAGGTAACGACCGGTGAATATAAGAATCTTCCGCACCAAGGTAGGCAAGGATAGAATCATCATCTTGACATTGAATGGCATTAATAGAAGGCGTATCGTCATCGATCATGTTAGGATATAGGAAGGGAAGAGAAGAGGGAGCCTCGCCATTGCATTGATAAGTCAGATGTCCCAGGAAATTATGCTTAAGAAAAAAAAAGTTAGGTGGAGTCGATTAAGGATCTATGGACTTTGTGGGTGAAGGTGGTGATGTTGGTGAATGGGATGGAGAAGGTTTTTCTTCCTCAATGAAGTTGATGCGGGCCTTCTTGGAAGGTGGTGCGGAAAATCCAATGCCACTACAGTCATTGTTCTTACGGGTGGTACAAGATATGATGATATGGAGGCCTTGTTCATAAAAACTAAATCCAAATCCTTTCCATGCGTAACGATGAAGGAAAGTGTGGGAGAAATGAAAGTTAGTAAGGGATTAGAAGTCAGATGAAAAAGGTCATGTTTTGGAGGGAGGTTTGAGTGAATAGGTGGCAATATCAAGTCCCCCATACATTGGATTAGTGCGAAGGTAGGGAGGACCATAAGGAAAAACCTCACCTACGCAGTAGTCATAACTAAGATCTTTGGCGCAAGTTACCATACTATTGTGGAGTGAGAAATGTGTTGATATTTTATGGGTGATACTCCCTTAGAGTGAGGCATTGAAAAAACCTTCTAAGGGATCTGTAGTTGATATGTGGGTGGCGGGGATAAATGAATCACTAGATGATTGGGAAGGAGGGGTAGTGGTTGGTTGGGAAGCAGAGGGTTTAGGCTGCAGAGGCTGTGGCAATAGTAGGAATAGAAGAGTTAGATGTGGGAGGGGTGGCGGAAACATTGGTGGATGGGCTCGTGGGTGAAGGAGAAGTGGGGGTAGTGGCGGATGCCTTGGCTAGTACAAGTACATTGTTAGGTTGGTATAACATGTTACAAGTTTTGAATGGTGACAAGTCGGTGGGGATGGTATAGTTATGTCCTTCATGTTTGAATTTTACACAGCGGTGTAAAGTTGAAGGGACACAACCCATGATGTGAATCCAAGGTCTACCGAGTAATAGGTTATATTGGAACTCTCCCTCTAAAACATAGAATAGTTCCAGGATAGTGCGAGGGCCTATGCGAACATGAAGGATAATGGTGCCCAGGGTAGAGGTGATGACATTGTTGAAGGAACGAACATAATGGGTTATTATGCATATAATTAGAAGGGATACACATTTGATTATATGTGTGGGAGGAGATAATGTTAATGCTAGCACCACCATCGATCATGATGCATCGTACATGTATGTTATCAATATAGATGGAAATGAAAAGGGTAGGATCAGGGTCATTTGACTGGAGAGGTACAATCTCCTCATCAAAGAAGTTGAGGGTGTCAACTTGAGGAGTGGGTATGGGGGTAGAAGAAGGAGTTGATTTGGTAAGCAAGGCTACATGGTGAGGGGTAATAATGGAGGCCACTAGTGTGGGGTCATTGGGTAAAACTTCAATGGATTACAAAACCTCAATAAGGGCTTGTCTATGGGATTCGAAGTTTGGATGAGATCATACAAAGACATCTTTAGAGGAGATTGATGTAATTGTTTTATCATTGCATGATGGGTGACCCCATTAGAGATAGGGTATGTAGGTCTGCGGATGGTGATTTTGGGTGTGGGTGCAAATGGTATATTGGGCATAGGGTTGGTTGATGGGCTAGTTGCTTTTTCTTTTCCTTTGTCTTTCTGAGCATGGGTGACAACGTGAACCATGTTAATATGAGGGGAGGTGGATGGAGAGGGTGTGCCATGAAAGGTGTAATGACATGAGGGACAAAACCCTAACAGTGGATAAGAGCCTTGTGAAATGAGTAAGGAGCACTGACATTTAGGTGGTGATTTGGCAAACTCTCTAATACGGACCATGTTGATCTCAAATTTTAGAGGTGGATAAAATAGTTATGGGGGTGGAGATACTGATTGTTGAATGGGTAAAGGATTATGATGTGTAATAATAGGTGAAGGTGGAAAATGGTCCTCATTAAGAAGGTCATCATCGTCGAATTTTTTTTTATGAGGACAAAGTTGGAGAAGAACGATCTTTAAAGCCTTACAATTTTCTACATCATGTCCTGACACACGATATTGGTTTCATCAAATATTGGTTTCATCAAACCATTTTGGTTTGGGTTTGAGAGGATCGTAAGGTATAAGTGGTGGCAATATGATGATGGAAGTCTCTAAGAGATTAGTTAAAATGTTAGAGTAAGACCCCGCTAAAGGATCACAATGGGAAGTGAGTGTGGGTTTGGGCAGAGGTGTGGATGATTGTGAGGGAAGAGGATTTATAGGAGGAAGAATGGGTTGGTCTAATAGTTTGATAAGTGGTGTGGTCTTATGTTTTGATGACATTTGCTTTGGTAAAGGTGGGGTAGAAGAGCTAGCGATGGAAGTTTTTTTGGTTTGACTACCTTATTTGAGGGTAGTGGATTCTTATCTTTGGGTTGTACCTTCTTGGGTAAAGGTGACACGGGAGTATGGGATGCAGAAGGGAAAGCATATGGTGGAAGAGGATGGGTTACCCATGGGGACAACCGAGTTGTAGTGGAGGTGGTTGATAGAGGTTGGGTAGATGGCATGGGTTGAAGTCATATAGGTAAAGTTGAGGGGATAGTAACTGGTGGAGGTATAGGTGGTAAAAATTACATAGGCGAGGGTGAGGGTGTTTGGTTTTTGGGTGAATGAGGTGTAATTGGGGATCATGAGGAAATAATAGGATGTTTGGCTATTGACTGGCCTTGGGTAGGAGACTACTTGATCAGGGTAGATGGATGGGGCCCTAGGATATATATGGAAAGGGGAAGGTGCAAAAGGTGTGGCGGCGAGATTAGTGTATGCAACCTAGAAGGTTGGGTTTTATTTTTAGGCGGAAGGATAATATTTGTGTAGGTTTGAGATGATGCTGCTAAGTCCAATTTGACTGATGGGTGAGTAAGCCTTGATGTTGGCTTGACACCCAAGGTAGTGATGGGTCTAGATATAGATGGAGACATAGGTGTGGGTAGGCTTTCAGGTTTTGAAATGGTTTTGGTTACAAGTAAAGGTTTGGATGTAGGTAGAGATGATGAAGAAGAATCCATTTCAATAGGCATGGTTAGTGTTGATTTGGTTACTAAAAATACCTTTGGGTAGATCGTGGAAGTATCTTCAAGAAACATTTACATTTGGGTCGAAAAGGGGAGCCGAAGACGTCCCCAAAGCATGGAATTATCAATGTAATCCAAGCAATCAGCCAACCATGAAAAAGAAACTGTTGAAGAAGAAGATGGAGTTGGTTTGGTGGAAATCCCTGTGAAATATGTCTATGAGATAGGGAATTGGCTAGCCTCGAATCTGTAGGTAAAAAAGCTGAGATCAGGTCAATGGGGTCTTGGGATGTCGGGGGAGAACTTCCCCCAACAAGTAGTGGCATGTCTGAAGAAATCTCCCATGGGTAGGAGAGATAATAGGTGGGGTGATGTAGAATTTGTCCTTGGTGGAGGAGAAGGCGATGATGATTCTCCTGTGGATGGGAGAATTAAAAGTGTTGACATTCGGTAGGTTGTGGGGTAGATGATGAAATGACATTGGTAGAAAGTGTGGGTTCCTCCATGAGAGAAGGGGAGATGAGGGGACTCCTCTATGGGTGAAGGAGTAGAAGAGGTATGCTCCTCTGTGGGTGAAGGAGTAGAAGAGGTATGCTCCTCTATGGGTAGAGGAGCCCATGCCAAAATTTCATCAATAGATGAAGTAGGTGGGATTTGAGGAATGACCAATATGATATAAAAAATGCGTGGACTTCATGGACATTCTTTGTCACTAGATGAAGGTTCACTATTTTGATTAGACAATGGTTTTTGATTAGGGAACAACTTTAAGATGTGTAAATTTTGGTTTGTTGGTGTGTTCAGGTTGTCCACGACAAGGTATCCATTATCTATCATCTCTTGTACAATGTTCTTAAAAGTTATGCAATTACCATCACTATGGCCTTTGACATGATGGTAATTACAATAGTCATGTTCTTTATACCATGCAGGCATAGGATGGGAAACATCAAATCTGTATGAGGTTTTATGGGAGGAAGTGTAATGGCTCCAAATTTAAGAATCTTTTCCAAGACTAAAGAATAGGGCTTTCCAATTGTAGTATACTTCCGCTGTTCCTATTAGAGTTGAAAGGCCTGGACAAGGGAAAATATTGGAAGAAGGTTGGGCTTGATTAGAAGGATGAGATGGTCCTACCTTGAGGACTACCATGTTGGTAGATCCTTTGGGATTTGAATAGTTACTTTGGGGTTTTGAAGATGAAGATTTGTTTGATTTGAATGGGGCATTCTTGTTTCGTAATTGGATTTTATTTTCTTCAATGACACAAATTTCCAACTTTTGTGCCATGGTGAACGCTTTGTCGAAGGTTTGGAAGGTTTGTACCTATAGAGTTGGTGAGATGTGTCTAGCACAAGCCCTAGTGAACAACTCAATAAGTTCAGTCTAAGGTAGCTGGAACATTAACTGGTTGATAAGATTCCGCCGTGAGCGAATGAAATCTGCGATAGATTCATCTTCATACTGTCGGGTTGAATATAGATCGGTCATGGTGAATTTCTTGATAACATTGATTGAAAAATGATCTAAGAAAGCTTGGGCTACTTGATTAAAGTAATAAATGGAATGTCGATGTAATCCACTAAACCAATCCAATGTTGGTCTGTCCCAAGACATTGGGAAATTTAAATAGGAGTAAAGCGTCATCGTGGGTGATTAGGTAGCACCCATGTTTGAATGACTGCAAGTGTTGCTTGTGGGTCTTCTTTACTATTGAAGTGATTGAATTTAGACATTTACCAATGTACAAGGTAGGGGTGAATGGGAATAGATGGATGGAT
This sequence comes from Taxus wallichiana var. yunnanensis, assembly GCA_018340775.1. Classification (NCBI taxonomy): domain Eukaryota; kingdom Viridiplantae; phylum Streptophyta; class Pinopsida; order Cupressales; family Taxaceae; genus Taxus; species Taxus wallichiana. The sequence goes on along the minus strand of CM031242.1, from coordinate 518,921,201 downwards.
AGGCTCGTTACATATTTCACCATAAGTTAAAGAATTACGGAAGCCAAAAACAAATGCTTCCAAGTGCGCATTTTTCCATCATCATTCTAATGAGGTCTTTGGTAGGTTCTGATGAATGGGTGCCCCCTATAGAAAAAGGGGTTGATGCTAAATGTATGAGGTGGGTGGTATGCTAGTGTATGGTGGGACGAGTATGAGAACTATGTAGGAGGAATAGATGTAGGCGGCACATAACTAGAATAAGTGATAGATGAGATCGGGGGTTGTTGGTAGTAGGTTTAAGTGGGTGGGGTAGTCGTAACAACTCTAGTGGTGATTGGGGGTAAGGAATGCTGGATAGAAAGGATGAGGTTATGGATAGGTGTGTAAGTTACCGACACCAAAGGTGGTTGTGATGAAATAGGTATATGTGAGGTAGCGGGTGTAGATGGGGCTATACTTAACATGGTTTTGAAGGAACTACGATGCCATAGGTGTGATAGATGACGTAGATGCTGGAGTTATAGTATCTATGGGACCTAATTGAGACACCATAGGTGGTAAATTGGATGGCGGTAGTGCCAAGATGGTTCTAGTTGATGCAGAGGTGGGGGTGAGAGTAGGAGGGATAGATACAAGTATATCATATATTAACTGTCTTGAGGAAACACGAGTGGATGAGTGGGTGAGATAATATTATAGTGACGCAGGATTTTGATCAAGGAGTCTTGTAAACTCCCGTCGTCGAAATGATGGGGATAAGCTGAGTCAAATCTATAGGTGACAGGATGGATGACGGTGATGGAATAGGTGGGAGTGGCTAATTGATGACATGAAATACAAGTGCATTAGTTTGATCCGTGAGTCAACACCATGTAAATAAATGTTGACTGTAAGATTGTATTCGTAAATGACACGAGAAAACAACATGGATGGAAAATAATTGATTATAAGAGGTGGATTGGTAGGTGTTTTGATAAAAAAAAAATAGATAGAAGTATGGATATGGTAAAAATGAGTCCTGACACACTCAAAAACAATTGGAATACACCAACTATGATTATGGAGTGTGAAAGGAAAGAAAAATGGAGAATACGACCTCACACCTCAAAACAAAAGTAAAAACAAAGCTAAGAAAAACACGTAATCCTACAAGTGAATTTAGTGTGTTTAGATTATGCTATTTAAGGACTGACTCGTGAATTCAGAACAAAGTTTTTGGTTGGGAAGGCTTCCTATGAAGAAGGAAATTCTAAAGGTGAGGTTTCAGGTTATGTTTTGGTGGGAGTGGGCCTTTCTCTGAGGTGATGATTGGACAAAGATAACTAGCTGGGTACCCACTGTCAATCCTCTGATCATGTGATTGTTGACAGCTTCTTCCAGGTGGGATGTTGTTTAAGATGTATATATTCTAATTTGTGCAGTTTGACAAAGAGAGAGAAGAAAGAATGTGCTTTCTATGATTTAGTTGTGTCAACCATCAGTTGGTCATGACTTCCAGCATATAGGTTTCCCTCAATTTTAATGTGAGATATAATGCAATAAATTAGAATGCCATGTAAGTTTTTTAAACCCAAATCAAAATGTGATATTTGATGTAGCAAGTGATGAACAGGAAGAGGGATGTTCTTTCACTAATGCAATACTAATGAAAGAAAGAAGTATTCTTTTTAAAGCACCAAAACATGATTGCTTTTAGACAATAGAAAGAGGGGAAGATTCCAGAGAAGAAAATTAATGTGGAAGATTTTCAAAAGGGAAACAAACACACAACTTTCACCTAGGAATGAATAAAATGCAAAAGAACCCATGATGGGTCCCACTAGGTGTGCCAAAATGTTTCACCAATTTCTTTGTGGATTTGGCAGAAACAGATAAGGGTATGGGCCAAGGAGGAATACATTGTTGTGATGGTAGGTTTAAAGGTCGTTGCGCGCGTTCTAACTTTTTGATCCAATGCTGATTGTGAGAGCTTCCTTTTGGCTAGGAGGAACTACTGGTGTTGTAGGTTTGGTGGCTGGATGCGATGATAGTTGATTGGTGAAATAGTTCTTAAATGTATCGCAAAAGGTGCTTCTGGAATGATATCGTGAATGCAAATACCTTCGGATCCATCTTGGTGCTAACTATGGTTGTCTGGATGTGCAAAAGAGCTCTGATTCTTGCTTGCATGTAGATCTCTTTCATTCTAAAACTCAAGAATGTGGCCAAACTCTCAAAAAAGGTTACAAAAATGAATATATGGTAACTGAAAATGGTTTAGGGTGACCGACGTCGGTTAAGGTGAGAAATCCTAGTTTTACTAAAAATGACATATCTTGGCAATCTCTTAACTAGTTCTGTCTATTCTCGCGAATCAAAATGGGATTGTTGTGCTTAGATAAGCGAGAATATCGTTAGAGGAAGAATATGCATGTGATTTTAGGGTTGAACTAAGTCTTAGTTCATTAAGGTAGGTAGGACTAAGTCTTAGTTAGTTATGGTGAGTGAATATTGAGTCCTAGTAAAAGATAAACATGCTAAGAATATGTTTGTGATGAGGTGCCTAGGTGAGGTGGTAGGGTGAGGTGGAAATTAGCTTTAATTAAGGTAATTAAATAATGAATATTGTGAACATGGGTATTAATTTAATTATAAATAATTAAACTAATATTAATTGTGCGGTAAAAAGGGTGATGGTTAGGTCAATATGTTTAAGTTGGCTTATTTGAAAAGGGACCAAGGGGAGTGTGACCCAATTTTGGTGTCCATGACCCATATTGTAACACACACTCATTATAAAGGGCCAAATATGGATGTAATTTGGTTTGAGTCGATGTCCTAACATTTTAGGAGTTGCATTCTTGTATCTATTATAGATTCTGAGAATGATATGATTTTCTATGAAGTGTGTGGACTTCAAGAGGATATTGTAAAATTTTGGAAGAAAATAGATCGCTCAAGAAGTGAAATTATCTTCTATAATCACTCATTCACGATAAGGATACACTAATACACTCCCTACGGTAAAAACTTGCTAGCCTATAACATTTCCATCATATTGTGGACAACCATATCCATGCTCCTAGTCCACTTGCATCTGTTGCTCTTGTACCCAATGCCATTGATCTATAAGTATTTTAGCTTTTTCCTTCTCTTGATGCTCCTAAGCCTATGAGGCTTGTTACTACATGCTCTTCCACATCTGTGCCTATTACAGTAACACATGTTGTGTATCCTACTTATGCTCATATGCATGAATCTTTCAAGAAGCATACCACTGCATTCAGTTCTCACATGCTCCATTTTATGGGTTTCACTGGTGAAGGTATTGACAGACATTCACATGGTATTGTTTCCCCTATTCCACATGTTAAGTGGAATTCTCACCATGACATTGGTTTTCGAGAAGATACTTCATTGGGATCACACATTGTCAGAGATCATATTTTTGTTTGCTCACCTATTTATGAGGATCATGAGAAACACACGAGTTCTTCACCTTCACTCGAATTGAGATTTCAGGTGTTAGACATGATCAACTTGACACACATTCGATGTTCCTTTGCATGCACCCATTATGCATTTTTCACCAAGTCATATGAAGAAATATTCTTCATCCATCCATGTTGATTTGGGGTGGATGTTTGATCACTCATGGCAATGACAAGGGCATTCATTGAGAGGAATCTCGTGCATGGCTCCTCCACCATTCGGCCTCTTGCTCCACTTTCTATACCTTCCGAATTGTAATGCTTCTTGTTTTGAGCATTTTTTTAGCATGTGTAGTGTATCTCTCTTGTTTGTTGAGAGATTTTGTATATGTATTTTCAACACTTTTGGCATGTTGTCGGTCTCTCTTGTGGGAGCTATTCGATGAATCCTAGTGTTATTTTGTCATTTTTGAGTAGTTGATTTTGGAAAACTCATACAAATGTGCGGCATCACTACACCCATTCAACGGTATGGGAGAGGGTGTGGTGATGATCCCGATTCTTCGGGTTTTGTGTCCTTACCTTATTACCTTAGTTTTTTTGATCGTGACACATTGGATTTTTGTCCTTGCCTTGTTGCTTTGGTTATTGTTCTTGGATCGTGGCACACCTATTTTGCAACAGTTTCTAAAATTATGTTTGGTGTTTTTTCTTGCACTTTCAACATCACTACGTTGTGAGTCTCCTTGTATGGAGTTAATCGGTGAAGCATAGTGTCATTTGTTTTTGAGTTTTGTGATCGAGTAGTGGATTTAGACCATAGTGCACACCAAAATTCTTTAGCATTGTATGAGTTTTTTGATTCGAGATTATTGGGATGCCTTGCAGTGGGTTTTACTCTCTTTACTTTGTTGTTACTAGTTTTGGGTACCTTGCGATGTCTTTTTCCTAGTTATTGTATATGAGTACCTCATCGTGCCTAATTCTTGAGACTCATATTATGGATATGCCACTTTTATTTTGGCCCCTAGCTTCACTTGAGGGGGTGTTAGAGTAGGTATTTACCTTAGCTCATGTTCACCTAGGTACTTTATTTACCTTTATTGTATTTATCCTCACCCACTTATGTGTGTGGATATTTTATCTTATTTAGATATTGGGAGATATTATTATCTAGTTGTTAGGTATAGTTCTTTCCTTGATCTATGATATTGACTACATCCTTGATGTTTAGTTCTCTCCAAAATCTATGGTCTTAACTAGTTCTTTGATGACTAGTTATTTCCTTGATTTATGGCTTGATCTATGATCTTGAATGGTTCTTAGATTGTTATTCCTTACCTATATAAACAAGGCCCATTTTCATCTTATTGATTGTGATGTTTGATTAACATTTTTGTTCTTGGCTTGGTACGATCTGGTTATCATTAATTTTAGCATCTATGTTCTTGGATTGGTATGATTTTTGGCATAGCAGTGGTTAACATGATGAGATCCCTCTCCACCACTAGTTTGAGCTTCGGTATGACCGAAAGTTGTGTAACTCGATACTAGGTAGTTAAGCGTGCTCGACACGGAGTAGTAATGGGATGGGTGACCTCCTGGGAAGTCCTAGTGTCGTCACACCAAAAGATTGAACTAGTAATGGAGAGGGATCTCATCGTGTTAACCAACTACTACACTAACAAATCTTAACATGATGGAGCCATATATGACCACGTGAGCCTTGAGCTCACCATGTATTCACAAAATTAGGCCCAATGAAATTAGGAGGCAATGACACTGGGACTTCTTGGGAGGTCACCCATCCTAGTACTACTCCAGGTAGAGCGTGTTTAATATCTGGTATCAGAGTTACACAACTTGCCGTCACACCGGAAGCTCAAACTAGTGGTGGAGAGGGATATCATCGTGTTAACTAGCTACTATGCCAACACACCCCCACACAATGGATCCAGATGCAACCATGTGAGTCTTGGGCCCACCATGTATTCACCCAATTAGGTCCAACAACATTAGGAGGCAACGACACCGAGACTTGCGAGAGGTCACCCATCCTAGTACTAATCCATGTCGAGCATGCTTAACTACCTGAATCTGATACCATGTTACGATTTTCCATCACACCAAAAGCTCGAACTGGTAATGGAGATGGATCTCATTGTGTTAATCAGCTATTACGCCAACATGTATATCAATTTTTAGGCCCTATTTTGAAGGAAAAATAAACAAATGTTGTTTTTAGGTCTATCGAGCTTAAGGAAGTGAAAACATGCAGCTCAAGAAGGAATTTTTGATTCTCATTAGCACATGTGATCTCTACATGGGAGGATAATATATTTATGGTAGTTGGGGAGGGTTGCTAGCTTAAGATTAATGGAATTATTTTGTGGTTTAAGGGCCAGAGCTTTATGAACAATCATTAAGAAGGTAAGGTGGTCTAAAACCCTTCTTAAACCCTAATAAAGTAGTGACGAAGAAGAAATATTGATCAAAATGAAAAAAATGGATTAGGTGATATGGTTTAGTGATTGGAAGATTTATAGACTCTCTTAGGTATCTCCGGTGGCATTTAAGTGTCATTACAATAAGTGGACGCCACAAAAAATTGTAAGTTTATAAAGAAGTTGATATAGCTCTCAAGTTTTGTATTGGACCAGATGAATAAATGGATGTTCAAGGAATTTAGGAATCCAAAATACATGTTTGGGGTGGTTTTAAATCAAGGTTTAGCCATTAGGAGTTCTACGAAGCCAATTTTGGAAGACTAGTTTTGGAGTGTAATGATAGTTTTAGGTGGCCATGGTGAATTTTGATTAGGAAAATGCTAAGGATTGGAGAGTGGAGACTATGCACGGGAGTGGGTGCATAGGAAATTGGAGTATCATGCAAAGGGTTATGCATAGAGAAGAGACATGGTAGCATGTGCACAAGCAACAAGGATGAGGTCTTAGTCATCTTTAAAGGATAGGATAAAATAGACTTAGAGTGCTGATCGCGTAAGGGACAAAAGAAGGATGGCTTGGTGGTCAAGAAATTGCTATTTTGGGAAAAAATCACCTGAAAATATTAGATTAAAGTAGATGCATGGAGAGAGATAATATTAGGATTAAAGAAAGTCTTATTTAGAGGAAAATCTATTATTAGTTATTTTGTAAAAGCATATAAATATTGTATGCATGACTAATTTTAGGAAAGAAAACATGCATGCTATTTTTGTAAGAGTGCATGGGCAGTGAAGGACAAGTCCCCACCCCTATATACCTAATGTAGGTTATTATTTCTAGTAGTTATCTTATGCTTAGTAGAGTTACGCTGTTCTAATATAGATCTAGGGTTTGATACTCGTGCACATGGTCCACTGCACTAGTACATTGACTGTTATGTATTCAACTTCCACTATGTAACACTTTTTGGCTATAATGGATAATTGTGGATGGATTCTAGTCGTGGATACGTCTAAGTATGTAGAACTAATGGTTTAATTAATCTTGGTTATTGTTTAAACTGGTAGTTCTCTTTATTATATGTGTTTCCAAAGTGACTTGAATGTAATGGTTATATGTGTTTAAATGGTTTCATGGTTAAATATGATTATAAACATGCATGTTAACTTCCTGTCAAACATCTCAAAGGAGGGACTTGATAGCTGCACATGCTTCAAGTGAGAATTCGATTATGACTGAATGAAGTGCAGTGCATATATTTTTCAAGTGAAAATAAGGACTACATTTTGGTTCTATTGCCGGAAATATTTTCAAGTTGTCTACTAGGATGTTGCATACATATGGTGTATCAACTATCTTTGGAGAGTATTTAAAGTTGGGTAGAAGATGATGAAGATAAGTTTACACACAGGTATAACACTAGACCCTATTTTAATGTGTGAAAGTGGGTGGAAGATAATATTTATCACAAATTGTGTGAGACATTCTTCAACTTCTTCCCAGTAGAATTGTAGTAGTGGTTGGAAGATTTCGCAACAAAAAGGATTTAGTGTCCTAGGTCAAGGATTTAGAAGTAGGTAGATTACCGATTCTCTTTGATGTAAATGAGGATTGGACTAGAGCATGTAGATCATTAGTGGGCAGGTGTACTATATAATTATACATTGGAGTACACTATTTCCATGTATTTTTGTCTAGAGGAAGTAAAGTTTAAATTCTTGTGCGATCCTAGAGGATCTTATTTTCACGTGATACCCTTAGCCATAAAGATCTTGATAATAGAATTATAAGTGGAAAGATTACTTATGGATAGATAAATTTCCACCACATGAATGGGTAGTAGGAGAAAGATGGTGGCCAGGTGTGGAGAAAGATGGTGAGAGATAGTGGAAGATAGAGAATGAGAGAGAAGAGATAACTTATGTTTAATGCGAGAGAGAGAGAGAGAGAGAGAGAGAGAGAGAGAGAGAGAGAGAGAGAGAGAGAGAGAGAGAGAGAGAGAGAGAGAGAGAGAGAGAGAGAGAGAGAGAGAGAGAGAGAGAGAGAGAGAGAGAGAGAGAGAGAGAGAGAGAGAGAGAGTGTAAAGGCTATAAATCTCTTGTTGAAGACAAGGAGTTGCAACATTCATGTCCTCTCAACTTTGAAAAAGTGCAGTAGAGAGACGTCATCAACTTCTAATGAGAGTGCATCAGAGAAGACAATGAGATCCGTGGGCATGCATCTAACCCAACCTAACTACCTAACTCTTGTGAAAAATGTTCTAGATTTGGATGTAGTTGTTGCATGATAGTCTAGTGAAGGTATGCATGTAGATACTAGTAGATATCATTTTGTGTTGAATCAGGAAGTGCATCAGACAAGTAACACACCCATGACAACCCAACAAGCACCAGTGTTTGGGAGTACTCTTATAGGATTATTTTTTAGGAGCTTAAAAAAACTAGAGTATTGTCACATAGATAGTTGGGAGTGGTTCTATAGGTATCGTGACAACACAAACAATGGGTGTCCAATTTAGTACTATAACTAGAACACAAGGAAGTTCATCAACTGGTCCGCATGCTCACGGTAGGGGTGCGAGAGGCTCAAGGGGTTCAGGTTAGCAACCACCTATAGGAAATACTAGTGGAAGATCTAGGTCTGATCCTAATCCAAGCAAGGTCCACCACCACAATAGCCACCACTAAACCAACCTCATCAGACACCACCTAAACAACCATAAAAACCACCTCAAGTCTATTTTGAGATGTCAATTCACTTACTAGAGTACATAGGTGTGGAAGATGCACCAGAGCACATGCACAAGTGTGAACTATTATGGTGTGCTAAGGGAATTACAAATCAAGACAGAAAGACAAGTTAATTTGACACCATAACTTAAGGGCACAAACATAGTTGGTACAGAAAATATGACCCACACCAGACTACGGTGGATTATGATGCTTTGTGCACAACATTTTTGGTCAAGTTCCACATCCAATATCCAACAAGGTTTATCGAGAGAGTATCTTGGAGTATGACATGCATTTCAAGACTCCATTATCCAAATTTTCTTATGATATCCATCCAAGTCAGCATACACAATGGTTCATTGGAGGATTTTTGACAACATTTTCATAGACCCTATGTCATAAGACATATGCAAATCTACACGAGGCCTTGGAAAAAAATATGCGCATTGAAGTGGTTGGGAGTGTTGATACTAGAGTACGCACATTTCTAGAAGCAAAGATAATGGCTATGGATAATAAATTAGAGAATCTCTCTTCCAATTCAACACATGAAACACATAGTGGGATATGGTGCACTGATTGTGAGGTTGAAGGACATACTAAGGATAACTACCCACGCAAGATAGTGTGCATATTGTTATAGTCTTGTGAGATTTTTCACAAGGACCATGATGTCTAGAATTTTCCTCTCTTGAAGCATGTAACTATGAAGAATGTATCTATGTATTATAAGATTTGTGATGCACATACTCATGATACGAAGGATTTCCATCTGATAGACCAAATTCATGAGGCATGTGAGACTGGATTATGACAAACCATGGTGGAAAAAAACTCTTAGGTATAGAACACTCTAGCTTCAAGAACATAACACTAGAGGAGGTGGATTTTGTGGAGGATATAGAAGTAGAGGTCACGGTGGTAGAAGTATATTTTCATGCGGGACCTATTATACTTGTGGGTCCCTAGATCATTACTAGTGTGATTGTCCCCAAAATATAGTATGTGCCTATTATGGAAAGCAACATAAGCTTGAGGACTTACCTGACCTTTATGAGTACATATACAAGAACAAGAAGAAGGACAAGGGTTCGGGGATGATCAAGGTGCAAAATGTGAAGGGTGATCAATGGATACTGAAGAAGATACCTGATGTTGAGTTACAAAAATTTTTGGTCACCACTCACGTTGAAGTAGTGTGCATGCAAAAACCTCTTAAATCCATACCACTCATCACGAGAGAATAATTCATGCATGCAGTACCCGGACATTTCTCATCGAAAAATAATTTTATCAAGATAATATGGGGGTCATCGAGAGAGATGAAAGATGAGATATAGTGGTTGAAGGAGCATGCATGCGAAAGAGAGCGTGTGAAGAATGTTGAGCTCTCGTAGAGGATGTGGATGACATAAAGGAGGTGTGTAAGATATTGCTGTAGACACCTATAGTTTGATCAAAGCACTATTATTCCTAATATTGCACTAACTATTCTCCTTCTTGTAAATTGATGACATACCGTCAGTTAGACCTATCTAACTCCCCTCTTACGACACTCTTTTGGTCGTATTCCTCTTGTAAATCAATTAAACAAGCTATTATAGCCTCTTATTGATTAAACCATATTCTCATTCCCTTCTAGACTACTTCTACTAGCTTTCTAGACTATCAATCCATTTCATTGGATTGATTAGACCTCTCAAAACCCTCTCAAAACCCTAATTCCTCTCTAAGCAAGATTAATTAGCCTAGACCTAGGTTAGTTACCCTAAACCATGATTAACCTCTTCTAAACCTAGTCAAATCCTACTTTGACTCACTAATCAACTTTTTGGCTTATCCTTTAGTCCCACATGCCCCAAAATTCCCCCACTTTCCCAAATGGAAAACTATAAATAGCCCACCCGGTAAGTGCACCAAGTTGGGGGACAATTAAGTGGACATCAAATCCTGAATTTTACATTAAAAACAGAAAAACATCAAATTTAGTCTTCCGCGGACTTGAACCATGCCGAAAAGTAAAAAATATGTCATAAAAATGGTACCATTGTGTAGGGAATACTATTAGATTTGTAGAAATACTGATTTTAAAGTGAATAGAAGAGGATAAATATCATTTTATAATTTTTTACTAATAGTAGGTCTTTAAGACACTTTTTCCCGTGAATGTTTATGTCTACGTTTAAGACTGCAAAATTTGTTTCACTTATCAGAATGTGATAAAACTTATACCATCCCAACCGTGGTAAAATTATATACATGTTCAAAAAAAAATTATTTGATTTCAATATTTTTGATGAAGTTATGGCGGGCAAACGGAAAGTGCTCTGTTTTCTTTATGTTTTCATACCACTTTCACGGAAAAAATCATAAAAAATAAAATATTACTCAAAAAAATACAAAATAAAATCCATCCCAAGATAGATAGTGGCATATAACTTCTCACCAAAGGAAAAAAATATATATCAATTTTTGGTCATCCAAATTGTGGGCAAATGGACTATAATCTTATCGGCGTTTTTATAAAAAAATACCAAGTCATTGAATTTTGAGTGTTTAATATAGCTAATCTTGTCCATTTTTTCAAAAATTAGTATTTTAGAAACTAGATTCCAGATTCTATGATTCATATTGATATAATTTCGTCTAATTTTGAGTGTATGTATTGATAATAATCCCTACAAGTTGATATTATGTTGTTATTTGCAATATGATGTCCACGGATGACCCTATATTTGTCCATCAACTTCCTGCACTTACCTCACTACCCCCTCTCATTTCTAAGAACTCTCCTTCTTCCTAACATAAACTATAACATTTTTCTTAGGGTTTAGAGTTATTTCATTTCTTTCATTGAGCTATTGCTTTTCCATTGCACTACACACCAAGCATTGAGTAAATGGGAAGAACCATTGGCCTTGAAGCCATTAATGGTGAGCTCCCATTCTCATAATCACAAATTGATTTCTTAAATCCTTACTAGGTTAATTTATTTAAATCTTTCAAGAGTAGAGGATTACTAAATATGCTAGATTTGTTTGTTTCTTTCAATATTAATGTATGCAAAGTGATGAATCCTTGTTTATCTCTTATCTGATGGTCCACTGACTAGTTTGTTAAGAGCCTTTGGGGTTTCTTTAGAGATTCTTACCCCATGTCCATGGCTTTTGCAACTTTTCATTGAACACATTTGGCATGCCGGAGTGGGACATGAAGTCCATCCTCCATTAATGGGGCCATTTTGAAGCTTTTATTTCAGTTTCTAACTTTTTACATGTTTTTGTAGGGTTAAATATTTTGCCTTGAGATTTTTAGCTAGGTTTAATGTAATTAACCCTTATTTTAATGCTTCTTTGTTAAGTTTATGCTAGAAAATGCATTTAATGGCTAATTTGTAACCTGTTGACACATGTAAAATTTCATTTTCTATGTTTTTTGGTGGTTTTTTAGGTAGGGCGCATATACCTTTTTGGCAACGCAGCGCTTTCGAATGTAAGTTTTAGCAGAGGGGCACAAGCACCCAAAACCATGCGCAAGTACCTAAAAGTAGGCACACACGCCCAAACCATGGTGCACATGCCATTTTTCCATCTTAGACACCTTGTAACCTGTCATTTTTACTAGGCACCCAAGCACCCAAAACCATGCATAAACACCTTGTGTACTCTCAACCCTCTGTAAAAAAATTTTACTAGGCACACACATCCCCAAACCGTGGCGCATACACCCTTTTTCTGGCACAAGCACCCTATGCTAGTGCACATGCAATGTCATAAATTTTACCATTTTTCTTGTCCCTTAGCGCTTGAGACACATATTCTCGGTGCATGCACTTACCCTAGCGCAGACATCTCTCGGGTAATGCAGGAACCCTGTAGACCCACTAGGTTTACACAGAGGTGTGCATGTAACCAAACCCACACCCACATGCCCAAAAAGGTGTGCATACACCTTGAAGGGGGTGCATGCATCTTTGTTTGATCCAGATTTGTTCACATAATTTTTAGTGCTCCTAGTTTTGGTCATATCTTTTGACCCGTTGACCCATTTTGGAGTTTGAATAGGCATTAGAAAGAGAATGAAGAAAAATTTGTGAGGGAATTTCCAAAAGTAATATACCTTTGGTATCATTACTTTTATCATCAAACTCCCAAAGTGCCCCTGGAGACCTCCAAAATGCAAAATACTAAAAACTGTTGAAAAACTACTAAAAATAGATTTATGGAATTTCCTAATTTTTCTTGGTTTTCTAACTTGTTTGTAGGTTCTAACAAGTGATTGCAAGTTTCTTTTGGTTTTATTTGACTAAAGTAGTTTAAGTGTTTCATTTTCTTAGTTAAAAGGGGATTTTCGAAGTGTGTATGCTCTTCCCTCGCACCTTCTAGGTGATCTTGGGAATCAAAAACACTTCTAAAAACACCTTGTCACTTTTAAAAACACTTACTTTATGTTTAAATAATTGGATTAATCTTTCAAAGTTGGATAAAAAATAACTCTACCTTTTGAAGTATTTTTCACAAAGGCTTATTTTAGTAGGGTTTTCCGCATTGTGTATGCTCTTCCTTCATGCCTTTTTGGTGATCTTAGGAATCAAAAACAACATGAAAAATCTCTTTCTTATTTGATGGAAAATTACTAACTCCTTGCATGTAGGGCCTAATGCTTTTCAAAGAAAGGAGGAGTCAAGACAAAACAAAAACCTTCTAATACATGTTTTTTCATACAGGTTGCCAAACGTGTGCTACTTAAAACCACATTAAGTTAAGCAAGATAAAAAAACACCATTTCACTTCACACTATATTGCAGGTTTTAGAAAAGGGTACGTCCCTATCTGCTCAACTGGAACATAACCCCTTTGGCATAATGCCTTAAGCTACAACAATGGGGGTGGTTCCAGGAACCCTAAAGTAATCCACCACTGAGTAACCTTGTGGATGAAATAGGAAGCGCTCCACTTACCCACTTGACTAGATTTTACATTGTAAGTTAGATTCAAAGTTATTTGTATCATGACCCCAGTGAGAATATGTGTGAACACACTAGTTGCTCATCGTATTTGAAGGGGGTAAAGTAAAGCCGAGATACTCCCAAATCAGTTAGTGTGACTCTTTGGGAAAATCAAGCTTGCTCTTAGACAACTTGTGACACCTAGTTGAGAGATATTATTAGGGAAGCCATTCTATCTTGGAGCCCACTTTTACTAGTCATTGTCACGTCAAGCCATCATGAAGTGACAACTTACTTGGAGTCTGAACCTTGTTTTTCGAACAAGGAAAAGAGCCCATGTAAGTTAGAACTAAGTGTCTTTCATCATGGAATTAAATGACATCTCACTTAGCTTGGTTTCATTCTCGCCTTCGGATGAGGTGAAACTCTGCCCAAGTGGCGCTTAGTTTATTTTCATCCTTTTGATCTATACCCTTGCATTCTTGCTGCCCATTTGGAGTGAGAAGGAAGCATACCTCGCACATTTTATCAAAGATATTACTCGCCACTTTTTGTCTGTTTATGCCCATCCATGTTTGCGAGATGGGTTGTTAAACGTCTAAAGTGTGCAGGTATGTTTTCATGTCTTTGATAGTTCTTTGATCTTGATTTCAGGATCGTCTTCACTACTGCGATTTTGGTTCATCATTTATCTCTCCTTAGGTTGATAGTTTTTACTCACATTCTAGTCACACAATTTTTGTACTTACATCATGTTTTCAATTTCTTGAGAACTTGATATAAGTCCCTTTATTGCATGGTTACGCTGCTCACACAACTAACAAATTCTTGCTATACTCATACTTCATTTCAATTTCGACATCATCTAAGTCTTTTTTGAGAGTGTTGATATTGCCTTATATATACTGAAATAACGTCATCTTGATACTAACACCTTGTTTGCTCGGTTAATGTATTAAGATAGTGTTTTTACACTATACATACTCACAACTTCCATTTTTAGAAAACTTAGCTTTCATTAGCATTCAAACTAGTTTTAGTATACCTCATCGAGAGATTGCATCAGTACCACTTTAATATTTAGGCCTTATAATTCTAACTTGACCTACGTATTGATACGATATTTTCACTATCTGCTTTGGACCCTTCACCGGAATCATAGTTAGGGTATAAGCTTGGCAAAATGATAATTTGAGTGATCATTGCATTTGAGTATTCATATGAGTGTTCTTTGAATCATAAAAATAACTACATAACGTTACTTCTAGAACACACTAGGTTATTTCAACATCACATCAAGCAACTTACATAAACATACACCTAGGTTTCATGCAAACTTCAAAGCACATATAGATGAAACCTCGTATAACTTTGACTAGTGATGCCTAGAATCACAAAGATGGCATCCAAACCAAATGATCGTAACTTAGGAGAAAATCCTTTTGAGTCCTTCCCATTTAGTGCGACAACAACTTAGCACCTCTCTTTTCACAGGTTAAAGACACAGAGCCGTTGATTGATCATAGTGGAGAGGAGTCTGAATCTTCTGAAGAACAACACCAATTAGACCTAGGTCGCTTTGACGAAATCCTTTATTACAATAGGGATCAAGTACTCGTAAGAGTCTTAGAATTAGGGGCTAAGCTTCGTAAGAATGTGAAGTAGAAACCAAGGTCATTAATCATAAAATAGAAGAACGAAGGTCCCTCTTAGACATGGATAACCCCTTTGACGTAGGGTATGCTTCTACTTCAGGCAACATCATAACACCATTGAAGGAGACCCATCCAAGCCACTTGGTGATCCACGATGACCTTATTACAAAGCTTCATGTAAAGTGAAGATTGAGCACAAAGCCTCACCACCTCCCAAGTTCGATGAGGAAGAGGATCCTTTAATTGAAGAAGAGATCCTTCAAAAATAGATCCTGAAACTAAGCCAAAAATTAACAAACTTAGGCTCTTCAAGTAGGAACATATACAAAGACAAACTCAAAATGAAATCTAGCGAGTTCCACTTTGATCTCGTATAGTGACGTAAACTTTAAAGTGGCTAAGGCATAAAGACCAATGTCACCTACCAAAGAAAAACTCATTGAACGAGAATTACAATCAATGAAAGACACACTTACTACGCTACAAGAGGGAAACATAGGACATAGTAGGAAATATTTGTATGAAGAACTATGCCCTTACCCCTTCGATAAGGACATGTTGCGGAAACCCTTCCCAAAGCATTTTATTGTTCCTAAATTTGATAAATATAAAAGCAAAGGTGATCCTCGTGATCACATAAAAGACTTTTATATGGCTTGTAAAGAGGTCACATATAGCGATAAATTCTTAATATGACTCTTCCCTTGCAGCCTAGGGGTACTGGGATTGGAATGGTTCTATAGCATACCCAAGGGCTCCATTACAACATGGCCCACATTAGTAGAAAAATTTGTACAACATTATTCCTACAACATGGAAAATGATATCACAATGAACAACCTCTGAAATTGATCTCGTAAACTCTTCAACTTTGGAATTATCCACGAATCACAAATTAACGTTGCTATTCTACTTTCTAGTAGAAAATGATAGAGATAACTAGTGAATGAATTATGCTTATGCTTAGAATCCACAATTGCAGGAAAGGAAAGAATTTTAGCCCATACACACCAACAAATTTTATCCTGGAAACCTCTAGAGGAGGAAAACTAGTCGGGAAGGGAAATGCTCTTTCTTCCCACTTTTATTGACCAATTAAAAGTAACAAGTAGAGAATTTACAATAAGTATGAAAGAGAAGTAGATAATATCTCATACTTCCTACCAAATACTTGTTTGCTCTGTCTCAACACTCCTTTCTTCTACAAGACACAATTCCAGCACTAAGAACTTCTTTCTCACTTACTTTCATGCTTTGATGATCCTATTCTCTTCTACAAACATATATTTATAGCCATTCTCAAGTCCTCCCGTGGACTGAAGAACGGGAAAGGTCATGGAGGATAAGAGACATGGAAAACCTTCCAAATTTTGGGTTGTTCATTTCATATTTTTATTTTCTATCCAAAAGAGCCAGGACCGCCACCCAAAACAGACTGATGGTCCCATGACCACCACCCTGGTTGGGCGGCGATTTTGTAATCTTGCTATGCATGCATAGAGTGGCTGTCCTATTACTAAAAATATAGAACCTCTGTGTGTTATTTTTCCTTCTTCGTGTTGACTGATTTGATGAAGTAGAGTCATTTTGGATCCCTATGGATCACACATCCCCTATTTAGGATGCTTTTGGTCCCAAAAATCTTAGTGGGGAAGTAGACAAGGAAATAATTCCCTCACTTGCTCCTTTGAGTACCACCGGGCCTGCCTTGGTGTCTTTCCTTTCAGTCCAATCTACCAAGACTCTTGCGGACCTCTCCTAGTCTCTCTGACCTTCTGCTGCAGCACTACATCCTCCTCCAATTCACCTTGTGAGTCCAAGACACAATCCTCAATGGAAGGTAGCAACTATAGTCCTTCATCTTCATCTAGCATGGATGGCTCATATAGGTGCAAGTTCTCACAATTTACTACAGAGTACATCCTCATAAATGATGGAAAATCAAGTCAAAAGCATTTTCTCCAACCTACTCCAATATGGTGAAGGGCCCATATCGTAGTGGCTTGAGCTTCGTGCTTGACCTTGTAGTCTCTAGGTTCAAATAAATCCAAAATCTATCTCCAACATGAAGCTTATGTTCTCTCCTATGCTGATCATGCCTAGCTTTGTACTTGGCTTGAGACTTCTCTAGCAGTTCTTTGAATTTGAGATGGATTTTTCTCGGATCCTCTCAATGAAATTGTTTTCTCTAGTCACCTCTCGTGTCTCCCTGTCTCCTTCTCATCCTATTGCCCAACCGTTATGTCCAAAGTGGGTTTGTAGGCGATATCCAAAGCATGCTTCAAACGGTGTCTTCATAGTGGATGTGTGTACTACCTTGTTATAGGAATGTTGAATGTAGGCTAAGGACTCATCCTAAGTCATTAGGTATTTTGTTATACCCTCCGATTAATCGTACCAAAGTCTTGTTTACCACCTCTGTCTATCCATCTATCTATGGATGGAAAGCTATGCTCCTCTCAGAACTTGGTATCCATCTTGTCCCACAAATTAGTCCAAAACTTCCCCAAGAACCCGAAATCCCTGTCAAAAACAATATAATTTGGCAAACCAAAATGCACCCATACATTAGCAAAGAAAAGATCTACTGCCTCATATGCTTTTGCTATATTTTTACATGTCCTAAGAATACACATATTACTGAATCTATCAACAAAAACCTAGAGATAGTCATGACCATGTTTAGACATAGGTAATCCTCCTACAAAATCCATAGAAATGTCCTCCCACGGATGAGTAGGTACTGGCAAAGGCATATAAAATCCCTCCTTCCTAGTCTCAAGCTTTACTTGGTACAACAAAGTTTACATCCACGTATAAATTTTGATACTTATTCTTGCATATTGGGCCAATACACATACCTTTGTAAGTGGGATAGGGTCTTACCAACACCGAAATGTCTCACTAATTTCAAGGTATGTGCTTCCCTCATTAATAGAAGTTTTTCTTCTTTAGGCATGGAAAGCTTCCCCCATCGGTAGAGAAGCCCTTCCTTGAGATAACAATCTTTAATCCTCGTCCTTTCAGTCCTTGGGACTGAAAGCTGTTAAATGTCACCCCAAAGTCTCTATCATAGGCATATGTCTCTCCATAAGCTTCCTTCGTGAAGGGCTTGATCTAAGAGATAGTGGCCAAATAGGAAAAATTATCTTGTGTGTGTGGCCTAGAAAACATGTCTGCCACCAAATTTTTACTACCCTTCTTGTATTTGATCCCCGGATGGAATTGCTAAAGGAACCCCATCCATTCATAGTGCCTTTCTGCGCTGCAATTTAGACTGTGCTTGCAAATACTAGAGAGGTTTGTGGTTAGTGTGCACAATAGTTTCTTTACCCAACAAATAATGCTTCCATTTTTTAATTGCATAAAATAGTGCATACATTTCCTTATCATATATTGAGTATCCTCTAACTACTCAAGTGAAATTTTCAAAATGATAACATACGGGTTTACCTCCTTGAAGCAACACTTGTACCCATGGTGTAATCATTGTCATTTGTCTCTACTTTAAAAGTATGCTATAAATTAGGAAGAGAAAGTACTAGAACATGACGAATATTGTATTTCAATAACTCAAAAATTTGTCTTGTTCCTTACCCCAGTGAAAACCCTTAATTTTTGTGGCCACCGTGTGTGTAGAGGTGCTTTGTAATCAAGGAGAAGCTTAGAATGAACTTCCGTATGTACTGTACTTCTCCCAAAAAAATCCTAGTCTCTGTGGATCCTGTTGGTGTTGGCCAATTAGTGATGGCTTCCACCTTCTTTGGATCCACTCATAACTCTCCTCCTCTAACAACGTGCCTAAGATAGACAAGTGATTGTTTGGAAAATTCACATTTCTTCATATTAAAAAGTAGCTGTTACTCCATGAGAACTTGGAAAACTTGCTGTAAATGAGTTAGATGTTCTTCCCATGTGGCACTAAAAATCAAGATATCGTCTAGATAAACAATGCCACATGAATCTATGAAATCCCATAATACATCATTCATCAATCTCATAAATGTAGCAAGTGCATTACATAAACCAAAAGGAAGTACTAACCATTCATACAAACCCTATTTTGTCTTGAAGGAAGTCTTTTATATATCCTCCATTCTAAATTGGTGATAAATGGACTTGAGATCCAACTTCGTGAAGAATTTGGCATGTTGAAGCTATCCAAGAGATCATCTATGCATAGAAGTGGATATCTGTTCTTTATGTAAATCTTGTTCAAAGCGTGATAGTTGATGCACATCCTCCACAAACCATCCTTCTTTGGCACCATCACAATAGGTGACCCACATGGTGAGGTGCTTGGACACATCACCCCCTTGTATAATAGTTCCTAGAGTTGTTTCGTTACTTCAATATTCTCAAGCAAGGATTTCTTATACAACCCGATGTTCGAGAGGGGACTTTGGAAATAGCTGAATCTCATGATCTACTTCCCATTTTGGTGGTAACCCACTGGGAGCCTGAAATACTTCCTGAAAAGACTGAATAATACTATCCAAATCATGCTTTCCCTACTTAGAAATATCTAAAACTTCTACCCCATATTGTTTATCCTTTAACAAAAGTAAACAAAATTGATTATGATTTTCTGAATAAGTCATTTTTCTTGGTTAACACTCACCATAGTAACCCGTGTCTTATGCTAGTGTGCCCGAATGTTGTAGCTGATCCCATCCTTGACCCATCTGTACCGATTTTCCCTTCTCATAAATATAACATCCCTGATATATAAGTAAGGACTCCTAAATACAACATCAAAAGCATCAAGTGGAATAATGTTAGCTTCCAAAACATCAATATACTGGGAATTTATCCCAAACTTGACCTTACATCTTCTTGTTACTTGAATTTCAACACCCTTCTTTACCCAACCCAAAGGATAAGGGTGTGGTTGCTCGTAAGTCTCAAGACCAAACTTCTTTACAACTACTTCAGAAATCAAGTTAGACTGAGAACCGGTATCAACCAAAGCATTTACCTTAGTTCTCTTGATCTCGGATATTGATCCGGGGAATAGTCTACTCATCTCCTCTTCCCGATTGTCCATGTTAGTGGCCGTACATCCAAAACTTTCATCTACATCAGGTTCATCTTCGATTTACACCCCCATTTTGTTTTTACAGCTATCATGGACTTCTTTGAGTCCTTGGTTCGGTTCTTTGGATGTAACTCCGGATGGAACTTACAACATGTGGCGTCAGTATGACCATTGATATCACAGCTTGCAAAATTCTTGGGATCTTTACAAGTATTTAAAGTAGTGGCATATTGTTTACCTTTCCCTTTCCACTTACCCTTGTTACTTGTTTGCCCATACTCTTTTTTTTGGCTGGAATCGACTACTTCGCCCTTAGATTTTCTTCTCCTTGCTTCTTTTCATCATCTATGTAGTATGCCTACACACATGCCTCGTTGAGATCTTTGGGATTTTTGGAGATGAATTTTCTTTGAAGGTGAGTGTGAAGTCCTCCCAAGTACTTAGTCATAATATTTTCATCCTCCAAGTCCATGTTTAGCAACATGGCCTACCTCAAAAACACCGTAGTATAGTCTAGCACACTTTGACCACTGCCTTGTCTAAAATACTTTCATTTAATAATTTGGTCACCTTGTTGCCAATAGGATAGAAGTTAGCTCTAAGTAATTCTTTAAATTCTTTCCAAGATTTCACAATAGGACACTTCTTCTTTTCACAAGTGGTTAGCTTGGTTTCCCACCAAACCAAAGTGTGTGCCTCCATTTTGAGACGTGAAAAGGTGATCCTCTATTCCTTAGTGACATTATGGATACTAAAGTAGAATTCTAATTGTTTTAACCATTTATCAAGCAACTCTGCATCTACTTGTCCTTCAAAGCTTTTAATCTCAACTTTAAAAGGATTATGATTAGATTTTAACTTTTCTCTCTTGTTTGAAGTCTCTTCTTCATGATCTTCCCCATAAATTCCCTCATGGTGGATCCTTCCTATGCCAAAATTTTCAACTAAGCCCCAAACTACTGAGTCCATGGAGTCTTGTTTGATAGAAGTTGTCTTCTACAAATTGGCAAGCTCTTTTGTCCTTCTAAACATCCTATCCATCATGGTCTCCAACATCTTGATTCTACGAACCAAGTTCTCTTCCTCCATTTGTCCCCAAATTCTATGTTTCCACTTCTTTGTAGATTTTTCTGGATCGCAAGGTAAAGCCTCTTCACCTTTAGATATCATCACTGTCATAAAAATCCAAAAATGAATACCATAGTCCTGAAACTTGTTAGCTTTGATACCAAAATGATCTAAAATCTTCAACTTTAGAATTATCCACATAATCACAAATTAATGCTATTTTTCTACTTTCTATTAGAAAATGACATAGATAGCTAGTGAATGAATTATGCTTATGCTTAGAATCCACAATCGCAAGAAGGAAAGAATTTAAGCTCATAAACACCAACAAATTATATCCTGGAAACCTCAAGGGAGGAAAACCGATCGAAGAAGAAAATTCTCTTTCTTCCCACTTTTATTGGCCAATTCAAAATAACAAGTACATAATTTACATTAAGTATGAAAGAGAAGTAGATAATATCTCACACTTCCTCCCAAATACTTGTTTGATATGTCTCAACACTCCTTTCTTCTAAAAATAGAATTCCAACACTAAGAACTTCTTTCTCACTTGTTTTCATGCTTTGATGATCCTATTCTCTTCTACAAACATGTATTTATAGCCTTTCTCATGTCCTCCCATGCACTGGAGAATGGGAAAGGTCATGAAGGAGAAGAGACATAGACAACCTTCCAAATTTTGGGTTGTTCATTTCATATTTTTGTTTTCTGTCTGAAGATCTAGGACCACCGCCCAAAGTAGTGGTTATATAACCGCTTCTCTACATAGAGTGGCAATCATGTTACTAAAAATATAGAACCTTCGTGTGTTATTTTTCCTTCTTCATGCTGATTGATTTGATGAAGTAGAGTCATTTTGGATCCCTATGGATCAACAACACAAAGCGTAAACCCAACGAGACCTTCGCAATCTTTTTACAATGATGGCAAGGGTTGGCAAGTCATTTCCCTTGTGCCTTGCCAAAAAAATAACTAGTAAGCATATTTGTGCCTAACTTGAACCCAGAAATAGCCTTCCATTTGCAAATGCATTGTGGCTCTAACTTTGAAGAAATCATAGAGAAGGCCGGTAAAATTGAAAAGACCCTCATCATAAAGGGAACACTAAAACCTGTTATCAAAGAAAAACATGAGACAAAATCCTTAGATAAACTGAAATTCTTCAATAAAAACAAACATGTCATTGGAGATGGAATTAAGACATCCAAAAGAGTCCAAGCCATGCAGAATGGTCCAATTTTAAAGCTCTCACAAGGACCTCATCCCAAGGCACCCACCAAACGTGAGTTCACACCATTAACAAAATCCCTATCTCACTCTACTAAAATAGTTAGATAATGTAAACATGGTGGAGTACCCAACTGTGATGGTACCATACCCAAAAAATGCTCCAAAACCCATTTGGTTCAAAGAGCATGAGTACTGTGACTTCCACCATGTTAAAGGGCACAAAACAGATAGGTGTTTAAGACTACATCATTACATACAAGACCTCATTGAAGAGGGAAAAATCACCGTAGATTCTCCCCTTGACTCAGGAAAAGGGCCAAATGAGAAAATGGGTATCTTTAAAGAGCCCTTTCCTAACCATGCAGATAAAAAGAAAAGGAAGCTAGATCACAAAAATTCCAATGACTATAGGAATGCTACTTATATTTATCCCACTAATAATAGTCCCTTTGATTCTCTCATAGGATGTATCCATTCATCTGATGAACAGTGTCAATACTATTAGGATCTTATAAAAGAGTTGTGTAGTAGGGATGAGACGTGATCATTTAATCATACCAGATCCCCTACTTGTCCCTCAGGAAGGTCAATACAATTTGATAGACTAGTTAGAGAAAACACCCGCTAAGATATCAATCTTAGATCTCCTCAAAATATCTATTGCCCATAAAAACACATTGTATAAAACACTTCAGAGTTCCGGAGTCTCTACGATGTAGATCCCATGCATCTCCAAGCCATGATTGCACACCTTGACTCCAATGATCATATCACTTTTGATTGCACTGCAATCCTACATAACGACCCAGAGCACAACTTACCCTTATACCTAGAAGTGGTTGTTACCCATCGTAAAATCAAGAGAGTACTTGTGGATGGTGGATCTAGTCTAAACATTTGTACTTTGAAGATGGTTAAGTAGCTAGGCCACTCAAAAATGGATCTAGGTACCAAAACTATTACAATCATGACCTATGATAATGAGGAGTGAGAGTCAGCATACACTATAGTAGTTCCAATGGAAGTAGGGCTGAATTTTCATGATACAACATTCCATGTCCTTGACTTGGATCTAGCATACAATATTCTCTTGGGACATCCATGGATCAATTCCATGTAGGCCATTCCTTCAACTTTCCATCAATGTATCAAAATGTGCCATAAAGGATAGATAATCACCATTTAGGGTGATCCGAACCATTTACACATTGCAGAGCCTTGCATAGTTTTTCTCATGTAGCTTATGAATGCCCTTCTACAGACATTGTTGTTCCTTTACAAACAGAGGCTATTAAGGAATGTGTGGATCCAGATTCACTCACTCCTTGTAATCAAGACTTTCCTTTGTTGGTCAACCCTTTCACATCATGGGAGGCAATGTCATGGAAAAATATGGCCTAGGTGAGCCATTCACTCTTGAACAAGCTTTATTAATATCATATTTATCAGTTTCACCCGGACACATGGAAAACCCTATTTTCAGTTCAAAAGCACTTGGGATCAATGCCCTAAACCATTGGATAAGTTCATTCCTAGTGGTTTCTTATATGAGGAAAATATGTTAGAAGATTCCACTAGTAAAGTACCTGAAGGTACCATGGCTTCATGCCATCAAGCCCCACTATATGTCAAAGGCCACTGTATGATGTACGTCATGGGTTACAATGGGTTTGGATGTGGAATCAATGTGCAAGGGTGATTAGAACCCATTCCTATCCCTTGTTTCAAATTAGAAAAACATGGCCTTGGAATAAAACCACATGACAATCCACCCTTTGAGATTTATGCCACCTCTTCCAAATGTGAGGATGACTCATCTCATTCTGATAGCGATGCGGATTCCCAATGTAGCCTCTACGAGGATCTTTCCTCCACTAACCTATTCCTTGATTCAACTATCCTTACCTTATCTGAATCCAATCCTCAAACCAATTTCCAAGTAACCCTTGTATATCTTGAACTTGTAGATTGGGATCAACAATTTCACGTGCCAATTGATTTCTTTGAGAATGATGAGGCATTTGTAGAATTCATGGGACTCATGGATTCTATTCTGGCATGGGATCATAATAAAGGCTTTACAATTCAATTAGTTACCTATGCATACTTTGGAGAAGAAGAAGATATGTGTGGATGCTTGAATAAGAAGGTTGTAAGCAAGAGTAAGAATGCTTCAGAGAAACCTTGTGCAAGGAATAAACGCAAGTCTCATAGCAAAAAAATATTTTTAAGCACTTGTAGAAAAAAAAGACGAACCTATGGAAAAAATGGCCTATCCATTCAAGGATGATGATGAGCTACCTAGGGAGGTTGACCTTACTCTTCCCCCTGATCCTATGTGGATGGAAGATACCTCTAAGATGCTTGTGGAAGAAACCATCAGTGTTAACATTGGCTTAGAAGAGCAACCTAGAATGATAAAGTTGGGAGCTTCACTCTCAGCTCAAGAAAAAAGGTTTTTGTAGAGCTATTATGAGAATATGTAGATATATTTACATGGTCATATGCCGATATGCCTGGTTTAGACCCATACTTGGTCATGCACAACCTCATTGTGCACCCAGACACCAAACCCATCAAGAAAAAGTTGAGAAAGATGCACCCTAAAATTGCACTCCTTGTCAAAGAGGAACTTGAAAAGTTATTAGTTGTTGATTTCATTAAGCCCATTGACTATTTAGATTGGATATCTAACATAGTCCTTATTTAGAAGAAACTTGTTGGCATAAGGATCTGCACCGACTTCTATGACATCAATAAAGCATGTCCCAAAGATGACTTCCCCTTGCCTAATATTGACATGATCATTGATTCCACCGCCGGTTATGAAATGTTGTCCTTAATGGATGGTTTTCAGGTTATAACCAAATCAAAATTACAGAGGAGGATCAACATAAAACAACTTTCATCACCCCTTGGGGAACATTTTGTTACAAGTCATGCCTTTTCGGACTCAAGAATGTCGGGGCCACCTATCAATGTGCAATGACTGTCATCTTCCATGACATGATGAATGACATCATGGAGGATTACATTGATGATATTTTGGAAAAATATAAAAGTAGAGGAGAGCACCTGAAGTGCTAAGATGTATTTTCCAACGTCTCTAAGATTATAAAGTATGCTTGAACCCCAAGAAGTGTGTCTTTGGAATTTTATCAGAAAATCCTAGGTTTTCATTGTTTCACGAGAGAGGGCATAGAAGTGGATCATTACAAGGTCACATATGCCTCCACCTACAACTCTAAAAAACTCAAGAGTTTACAAGGAAAATTTAGGTAATTTGTCGCTTTATTTCACAACTTGTGAATAAGTTCCACCCATTTACACATCTCCTCAGAAAGGATGTTGTATTCAATTAGGGACTAGACTATTAAAAAGCATTTGTGCTACTTAAACAATACCTTGTCAACCCACCTGAACTCATGCCACCTACCCAAGGCAAACCTCTCCTCTTGTACATCTCAATTACCCAATTTCCTATTGGTGCACTGCTTGCCCAATATGATCTAGACCATAGAGAAATGGCAGTTTATTATCTTAGTCACACCTTGATTGCCTACAAATTAAATTACCCATAGATTGAAAAGGCCTGCTTAGCAGTCATCTTCACCTTTCAAAAACTTTGCCATTATCTCCTTAACAATAAAACCAAACTAATATCAAAATTGAACCTCTCAAGTACCTTTTATCCAAACCCTTCCTTACAAGATGAATGGCTAATTGATCATTCTCCTAAGCGAATTTGATATTGAGTTTGTGAATCAGAAATCCTTGAAAGGACAAGTATTGGTTGATCAGTTGGCAGAAGCTCCTCTACTAGGATGGAACCTTTGTGTCTAGATCTGCCAGATGCATCCATGATGTATGTTGAAGAGTCTGTAGAGTGGCAAGTCCATTTTGATGGATCATTCACCTTCCACGGATCAAGAACATGAGTAGTGCTCATCACTCCCACAGTGAGGTTATTCCAAGAGCATTCCATTTGGGATTCCCTTGCACTAATAACATTGCAGAGTATGAGGCACTCATTGCTGGCCTCAAGTTAGCTATCACTTGGAATATTAGACAGCTACGAGTCATTGGGACTCCCAACTCATTATTAAACAAGTTAATGATGAGTATAAAGTTAAAGATGAAAACTTATTCCATATAAGAAATTGGTTGAAACCTTGAAGGAGTATTTTACATAGATTGTATTTGAGAAAAAGACCAAGGTCACATAATAGATCAATAGATGCTATGGCTATAATTGGATCTCTCTTACACATTCCACCTCAGGAGAGAAAAATTCCTTTCTTTGTAGAGCATTTACAAATACCCATACGACATGCCAAAATCTTGTTTGGCATGTGAGATTGTTGGTCCATCCTCCCCTTGGTATGACCCTATATTTAGATACCTACAAGATGGCACATTTCCCAGGACATTACCCATTCGAGAAAGAAATCCCTTATCTACCATATAGCCCATACCCTCCTAGGAGGAACCCTTTATTGTCATGGCTACGACGGGAATCTACTTCATTGTTTGGATGTTACTGACTCAATCCATGCTATTAAGGAAGTACACAATGGTATTTTTGGAGCACACACTAGTGGTATGGTCTTGGCTAAGAAGCTCTTAAGGGTAGGTTATTATTGGCCCACCATGGAAGCAAACTGTTGTAATTTCATCAAGAAATGTGAGTTATGCCAAAAGTATGGGAACTTGATACATGCACCAACACAGATTTGCATGCCTATTACAACACCTTGGCCATTTTCTAAATGGGGCTTGGATCTCATAGGGAAGCTCCATCCTTCTTCTTCAGATGGCCACACCCACATTATTACCACCATTGAGTATTTTACTAAATGGGTAGAGGATGTGCCTCTTACTTATGTCACTTGTGCAAATTTCCAAATTCATCATGAATCATCTCATCTATCGTTATGGTATCCCTTCTGCCATTATCATTGATAATGGTAAATCCTTAAAAAAAAAACGGTTAAGACATTGTGTCAACACTTCCATATTCAACTCAAGTGTTCTACCCCTATTACCCCCAAGGTAATGGAAAAGTTGAAGCTACTAATAAAACCCTTGTACGAATCATGGAGAAAATGGTAAGTAAGATTTTCCATAATTGGCACTTACAGATACATCCCTCCTCTGGGCCTATCGAACCTCCATCCACACTCCTACTAGTGTGACCCCATATTCCTAGTTTATGGCACTAAAACCATCATACCCTTGGAAGTGGAGCTTCCCTCCATGAGAATATCTCTTCAAGATTATCTTGATAAAGACAAAGACTATAGAGTAGCTTGGCTAGTAGAGCTAGAGCTGTTGGATGAAAAGTAGATAAGAGCACTTAATCACCTCAAGGTCTACCAGAATAGAGTATCAAGAGGATATAACAAATAGATCATTCATCATGAATTTGATGTAGGTGATCTAGTGTTGAAATAAAATCAAAGAACACCATCAAAGACAGAAAAGAAAGGTAAGTTTGAGGCCAACTGCTAGGCCTTATGTGGTGGTTGCTAAATATGGGTTAGGAGCTTATAAAATAGCATATTCAGATGGTGAAGAACTTCCAGAAACCTATGAATTCCATGCATCTCAAGTGGTTCTATGCTTAAACATGGTGTGATATTAGAAAAGAACTAAAAATTAGAAAAATAAAGAAAAAAAAAACAAAACATGAAAAAATTGAGAAAATAGTAAAGAAAAAATATGTCATCCACATGTGAAAACCACACAATTGTGGTGCAGTGGGTAGGTCTTTGGGTGAAAACCAATTTTTGGTGCTCAAGGAGGATTCACTGGTCACAAGTTACTCTTGCATCAGGATGGGTAACCCTCACCACTTTCTAGGGTTAGTTCCTTTTCTAGGTCTAGGAACCCTACCAAATCCATCTTCACCGAGTCATGATCTAGCTTATTTACTCTTATATCTACATGAAGGATGTGCCTTTGTATATTCCCATCTAACATTGGGGGCACCTTCATTTACACTTTATCGTACATATGCATGTGACATTATGCCCTTTTAATATTCCCACATCACACTGGGGGCATCCATGCTTCTTTGTCCTTGTACATTGCTTTCAAAACATGACCTTAGAAAATACAAAAACATTCAAAAAGGATACACAAAAATATAAACATTCAGAAAATCTCCCTTCTAGGGATAAAACTACACCAACGTTGTAACATTTTCTTAGGAAACCTCAAAAACAATGTGAATAGTAGCCTTGAAAACTTATCTTTCAAGATAACCCAAAAACATCAGAAAATATATCAATGTTGTCCCAAAAAAACAAGGTAATGATTAAATTGCTTTTAGTTGTCGGTTTGTATAGTTTTGGTTGTATATTTGTTTAGTTTTGTTAGCTTTTTCTTGTGTGTTTGTTTACTACACATCTGTTTGTTATCACATCTACCATCTATCATTCATCACATATAACATCATCTACTACATCATATATACAAAAATGCTAAGTTTTACATCATGCATGTATACTAAGCTAATCATCACATATCATATCATCAATGGGGGCAAGAGGGGTTGCGCATGATCACAAATCTATCCCCCACACAAATATCATCTAATATCATCCCAAATGCTAGCATCTACCAAAATATCTCATGTACAAAACATATGATATCATCTAAATCACCCTCGGGAACTATTTTCCACCTAGCACTTATCTCTTCACCCTGGGGCATTTTTAGATATTTCTAGGTGCTTCTTGTCTTCTATTTTTATCTAGCGCCATGATTATTTTTAAATAATTATTATTGGCCCATTTGTCTTCTTTCAGGGCATTTTATTTCCACCTGATGCCCATTCTCTTTTCCTTTGGGAATTTTCACATGTACTTTTAGGTGATCTTCCATTTCCTAAATTCCTCTAACCGATCAAAAATTTAAAAATTATAAAATCATCCAAAAATCCAAAAAATCATAAACACTTTGAAAATGGACTAAAATTGGTAATCAACTCATTTGTAGCTGAAATTTGTGTCTCTCACATGGCACTCATCTCATATCTTGCTTGACGTTTTCACATGTTTTAAAACAACGAATCGCGGATCACCTAACTCTACAATCATTTACAAAAGCTCGCTTCTTACTTTGTCTCTGTACTCTAGGGCACTATCAGTTTCCTAGTACTATTTTCATCGTGCACATTGCTTTTCCATTGGACCCAAGTGTCCTCCATCCTTTCCCTTGCATATACAAATTGCTTGGGGCATCATTTTAAACCCTTGTCATTTATCAAAACATTTGGGACTACATCTCGATAACAAATTATTTGTGCAACCATCTTAAAATTGTTGGTTTGAGTGTGTGTGATTGTACTTATTTCCATGTTAGATGAGTTTGTTTACTTCTCGTATTGCATTGCATGTTTGTATGTTGCATGGATTTGTTGTTTTAGCAAGGGATGGTTGTTTGTATCTTGGATTTTCATGTCATTTATGATTTTTTCATATGCTTACATTTTAATAAGGATTGATGATGAGGATTCTAAGCAAAATGATGATTAAAAATTATTTGCACTGGTTTGTGGATAACTCAATATCCCTTTTCTTATTGTTTTCTCATCTTATCTTCACACTTTTCTTTCTTCTATTCTCTTTTCTCTCATCGATCGAGTTCTTCCATCACCCCATCAACACTCAAGGGGGCATCCTTCATCCTAACTAATTTTTCTTCTACCCCTTCAAAAAAATTTTCATTTTCTTATGTTTGTCTACTTTCTTTGAAGTGACGTAGCTTACATCACCCCAAAGAGGGGAAAATGTAGACACCTGTAGTTTGATCAAAGAACTATTATTCCTAATATTGCACTAACTATTCTCCTTCCTATAAATTGATGACATACCGTCAGTTAGACCTATCTAACTCCCCTCTTACAACACTCTTTTGGTCGTATTCCTCTTGTAAATCAATTAAACAGGCTATTATAGCCTCTATTAACTAAACCATCTTCTCATTCCCTTCTAGACTACTTCTACTAGCTTCCTAGACTATCAATCCATTTCATTGGATTGATTAGACCTCTCAAAATCCTAATTCCTCTCTAAACAATATTAATTAGCCTAACCTAGGTTAATTACCCTAAACCATGATTAACCTCTTCTAAACCTAGTCAAATCTTACTTTGACTCCCTAATCAAATTTTTGGCTTATCCTTTAGTCCCACATGCACCAAAATTCCCCACTTTCCCAAATGGAAAACTATAAATAGCCCACTACCCCCTCTCATTTCTAAGAACTCTCCTTCTTCCTAACATAAACTATAACATTTTGCTTAGGGTTTAGAGTTATTTCATTTCTTTCATTGAGCTATTGCTTTGCCATTGCACTACACCAAACATTGAGTAAATGGGAAGAACCATTGGCCTTAAAGCCATTAATGGTGAGCTCCCATTCTCATAATCACAAACTAATTGCTTAAATCCTTACTAGGTTCATTTATTTAAAGCTTTCAAGAGTAGAGGATTACTAAATATGCTAGATTTTCTTGTTTATTTCAATATTAATGTATGTAAAGTGATGAATCCTTGTTTATCTCTTATCTGATGGTCCATTGACTATCCTTTGAGGCTTCTTTATATGTTTTTACCATTGAATAATGCATACCTGCACTATAATAAGGGATACATCAGATTCAAGAATAAGGATGGGCATGTGATCATACCATTGAATGAAGAAAAAGCTACACCATACGTCGAGCCTTTGAGTGAATAAGAGTTGAATAGCATCTATGCGCACATGGTATGATACCCCGAGACCATGTAACCATATAAGGAAGGTGTTATTCCAAAGGGAAGATACACAATCATTTTGCGACACCCCAAGTGTTACTTGTGATAATTGGGCCCATGAAACATATGAGATGGTTGGGTGTGAGATGAAGGGATGAGTAATGATAATGATCAAATCTGCATGGTTAGGCATATGGGAAAAGTTCAATTACCTAGATATACTTGGTGAGGAAAATTTTGAATCTTTCTTGTACACCTGAAGGAACAATGGTGATCTAAGGAATATGCTAGTTTATACTCTGTGCGGAACAACCATGTGTTAATGGGTGACACACAAAGATAACTTCTTGGGCTGGAGAAAAGAGAGAATCACCTTTTTAACAAGGTTTACTCGAGCAATGCGCCTACACATATCTATGAGTATGATGGGAAGACTCCTTCTTTGGTACACGTTCATAATTATGAGAGATAATGGACACAAGGTCAGGAGGATTTACCACCATCTTTGTGGGTGCATAATTTCTATTCCACTATACGTGGTGTGGCACGCATGTGGTATGTACATGTTGAGCTCAAACAAGAGATTTCAAACTAGCGATATATGAATGTAGGTATGGTCCATACATTTGATTATTTTTCTAATAAACCTCTAGTACATGAAGCATTATAGATCATGAAGCGCATCACATTAGGGGATAATGCAAAAGTAGAAGAGCTCATGCTTGAGTTACTTGGTGAACCTAATTCACAAATTGCACCTATATACTTTAGAGATAGAGGAGGTACATATGGGCCACACTCGAAAGGAGAAAGAGAAAGGTAAAATGGTGTACCTCATTAATGATGAAGAAGTGGAGAATTTGGAGATTAACCACATGATGCGCACATGGTAATTGATACTATAGATGAAAAGGAAAGCATGTACCATGCTCCCATGAATAAAAAGAAGGTTAATATTAGCAATGAGGATGCACCCAAGGAGGCCATTATTGGTGACTACCGGTAAAAAAGAGGTAGCAAAGATCATCAAGATTTTGCATGACTTCAAGGATTTGTTCCTGTGAGGTTACCCTGAGTTGAAGGGAGTGCACCCTTCATTGGGAGAAATGAAAATTAAGCT
The DNA here is from genome assembly GCA_018340775.1 of Taxus wallichiana var. yunnanensis. NCBI lineage: Eukaryota > Viridiplantae > Streptophyta > Pinopsida > Cupressales > Taxaceae > Taxus > Taxus wallichiana. Next base: position 518,888,803 of record CM031242.1, on the reverse strand, counting down.
GAAAGAAGGCACACACCGGTTTAGAAGAGGCCTTATAGGATGAACCCGAACATGTGCGTGAAAGTGAAGGAGGAAATTGATAAGATCCTTAAGTCTGGAATTATTTAACTAATTGAAGAGTCTAAGTGGGTTATCCTTATGGCTATAAGCATCAAGAAGGATGGATGGATCAAGATATATGTGGAATACAAGGAACTTAATGCTTCATTTTCCATATGATATCCCACACCTTTCATAGAGGATATCTTGGAAGGATTAGAAGGGCGCGAGATTTATTCTTTTACGATGGATTCTCGTGCTATCATCAGTGCACATTATGTGTAAGGACCAGGAAAATACCACCTTCAATACTGAGTGGGGAAGCTTAGCATATACTATAATGCCTTTTCGATTGAATAATGCACCAACAAGATTTTCACGCATCGTTGTGCATACTTTTATGAAGTCATTAAAAGTTTTTGTAGTTTTATCTAGATGATCGGACTATCTATGGATTGGTTAAGGAAGATTGTGATAATATTAGGATGATGTTTGAGAGATGCAGGTAGGTGAGAATTTATCTTAATATTAAGAAGTGTATTTTTGTTACACCTTTTAGAACTTTTCTTGGCACATTATTTTCAAGGATGGGTTGTTGGTAGATCCGATGAAGATAGCTGTAATTTTGGGATTAGAGGAACCTACCAACCAGAGTGAGGTGTGTGGATTTTTGGTGCATACTTTTGGTTATTACGGGAAATTTATTAAGGGTTACGAAAATATTGTTGCACCCCTAGAAGAGTTTCTCAAGGTGAAAGGGAAATTTCATTGGGGTGATGCACAAAAACACACATTGGATACATTGAATGAGAAGCTTACCACCACACCAATATTGCTCTTCCCTTCATGGAATAATCCATTTCATGTACATGTTGATGCTTCTGGAATGATGATTGGTGCAGATCTTGGTACAACCTTGAGAAGGTAATGTTGATCATCTTATTTTCTTTGTAAGTAGGAAGTTGACACTAGTAGAGAAAAATTATACTACCACTGAGCGCAAGGCGTTGTCTATGATCTACGTGCTTCATAAGTTTTAAAAATACTTTTGGCTACACCATTTAATTTCTATACACATCATGTGGCATTCAAATATCTAGTCAAAAATCCTATTTTTCAAGGGTGCATCTTCCGTGGATACTTAATTTTAAGGAGTTTGATTTCATAGCTGTTGTAAAGCAAAGAAAGAGAAATTCAACACCTAATCACTTATCAAGGATCAATTATGGAGAGGACATGTAGAGTATTGAGGACAATATGCTTGATGTGAAGATGTTTAGATTAAATCACACACACACAGATTGGAAGACATAGTAGTATTTTTGCATTGGACTTATAACGAAGGAATGAAGTCCTTGGAGAAAAAGTAGCTTGCTATCCGAGTAGTGCCTTACTAGCTTATTGGAGGGGACTTGTACAAAATGGGTAGAGATGAAGTCTTGCATCGGTGTGTACTTGTGCATGAGCATAAAGCTATCATGGAGGACACTCATGGAGGTATTGTATGAAGAAACTATGCATCATACACGATCATCGCGTGTAAAATCCTTATGGTTGGAATTTGGTGGGAAAATTTGTGTAAAGACACTAAGGAATTGTGCCCACACTTTTATAGCTCAGTTATTATTGTTCCTCTTACTATTAGACATGTTTTGACATGGATTTGATATGTTTTGGACATTACATTAGGAGATTTTATTTGATTAGACATGTGTGGACATTTAGGCGTATAATGCCAATTTAGCTTGATTACTATGTTGGTTGCTTTATCTTATGATGTCATGGATACTAATTGATATGATGTTGTTTTGGAACGTAATTATATTGATGGATACTCAGTTTGTTGCATGTTGGGATTCTATGGATACATGTCATTTTATCATTATGACTAACTTATGGTGAATTATGTATAGTTGTGCACGTTGTCACACTTTCGATTCTAGAAAGATGATATGTTAGTCTAGAATTCATTGATATCTTATTTAGTAGTTGATTTATATTTTATCGGACATGTGCGTTTAATGTGTGCAATGAGTGTGCAGTGACAAGTCACAGAGAACATGGGACTCAGGCCAGCTACGTAACTTTGCACAAGCAGCCCACGAGCTAAGTCCTAGCCATGTTTATTGCTTGAGGCCTTAGCGTTAGAATTATTGTTTTGGGCACCATGGGTGACCCTCATTTGTAATGTAATATGTCTTGTAATTATTAATTTTGCTTAGGGTGTCTAGTTGTGTTGTAAACTTGTTTTGGGAATTAATGACCCCACTTGCATTAAGTTTTGAATTAGATTAATGATGTACTTAATCTAGAGGGTTTAGGGTCACATGTGAACCCTTGGGTGGGCCCCACACCCTCTACCCTTGTGCCAAATTTTCCAAACCCGAAATTGGGTTATTTTGGGAATTTTTAGGGACCCCTTTTTAGTTTGGGAGTTCCCTTAACATAAAAATGAGCCCTTGGACCCTACCTAATAGGTAGGGGGCTTATTTCAAAGGCTAGAGGGAGTTTTCCCTCCCTTTTGCCTCTCCTTTGTCACATCCATGTAAGAGGTATGGATTAGTGTGCTTGTTAAAAGTTGCACAAAAATTGTTTTGTTATCATTTAGAGTAATTTGGGAGAAGAGGGCTAAAAGTCATTTTATCCTTTCTCTCATTTATCTTTGGCATCTTTGACCTTGAAGGAGGAGAGGGGTGACACATGTCACCCCCTCATTTGTGAGGATTTTTGCTTGCTCCTCTTTAAATTCCCCTCATGGGAAAAGAAGAGAACTTTTTTTTTTGAGCTTTTGCTTGGATGCTTGTGGATTTAGAGCTAGAGTTTTCTTGAGTCAAGAAGTGGAAAAGATTGAAGTTGGAAAGCTTTTGGAGAGATTTTCTTTGAGGTAGGATTCTTGAGCATCTATTGTATGTGATATATCATGCTAGATATTAGTTGTGTATTTGGAAATGTTAGTTGTTGCATGTAGAATTTATTTGTTGTTTTCTTGATTTTTCTCCCTCCATCATATGGCATGATGGAGTTTTGGAGTTGTGGGGGAAGAGAGAGGGATTTTTCCCTCTCAATCCTTATAGGCTTGATGGGCAAGCCTTGTAGGATTTAGTTATTCCCCTCAAATGGTTTGAGGTGGGGAAGTTGGTTCATTTGGCTTGAACCTCCTTCCCCATTCTTGGTAAGGAAACCCCTTTGGGGTTTGAAAATCCTTCCAAGAAGGATTTGGTGAAAGGGTGGAGAAATAAGGAGGGCTTGAATGAATTAGGAGAAATAAGGAGGGTATGGAGATCTTGTTTTTATGCAACTATTGTTGGTTACAACTTTTGGAGAACTCCTCTCCTCTCTTCCCCATTTGTTTTTGAGGTAGAACATGGTTTCTCCTCTTGATCATCTTGTAAAATTTGGATCTTGTTTTAGTATTTGCCTTCATTTGTAAACATGCATGTAATGTATTTGGACCCTCATTCTTGTGCATGGTTGTGGATAGTTCACTCTTTCCCATGGGCTTGGGGAGGCATATGTAAATGCATCCCTTTTGGGAAAATCTACCATGTAATGATGCCTTATGTTTTCCTTTGAATACTTGGGTGATGTAAACAATGCTTTTCTCATTTTGGATTCTTAAGGCATATTTGAAATAAAGGATTGGATAGTGAAAATTTTCTTAATATGAGTTGTTGGAAAGTTCATTTGTTTTTGTAGTAGGTTTCATCTTTGTGAAATCTTGAGAAGTTGTGTAAATGTAAGATTTGACATAGTTCTTGAAATACCCTTATTATTACAAGTTTTGAAAAGTTAGAGAATAGAATGAGATTGGTTTTACTTTCCTTGTTGGTTATCTTATTTTAATGGATGAAGAAGTAGTTTTGAACCTATCATTTCACTAAGTGATAGCTTAAGCAATATCTTCCTTTTCAAAAATTTTGGCTTCACATTGAATTTAGATAAACCATTTAAGGTGAATAATTGAAAAATCTTAAGTTTCTTTTTGCATCTAATAGCAAAATTAAAATATGTTATTTTATAGTTTGAAAACATCATTGTTGTCATTGTGTACAAAAAAAAATCATATTTAGAATTCTTTAAGTTAGTGTTATTTTCCAAATGTAACTAAGTATAGTTAGGAAAGTCCTTTAGTTGTTATATTAGTATAGTATTTATCGTATTTTTATATATACTTTGAAATATATATATGAAATACTTGGTATATAGTATATATTATATATGTTCAACACACACACACACATATATATTGTGAAATGGTATTAAACATTTATATATATATATATAAGATATATATGAAATATTATATATATACATTTATATATACATACATACATACATTGAACATACATACATTATACGTGTTATATATTATATATAAAATATATGTTAAATGTGTTTTATTAAACAAAAAACAATATACATTATACATTAAGTAGTTTTGATGTGCCTATCATTTCACTAAGTGATAGCTTAAGCAATATCATCCTTTTCAAAAATTTTGGCTTCATCATTGCAATAGCAAAATAGATAAATCATTTAAGGTGAATAATTGAAAAATCTTAAGTTTCTTTTTGCATCTAAATAGCAAAATTAAAATCTGTTATTTTATAGTTTGAAAACATCATTGTTGTCATTGTGTACAAAAAAATCATATTTAGAATTCATTTAAGTTAGTGTTATTTTCCTAATGTAACTATATATATATTTAGGAAAGTCCAATTAGTTATTATATATATATTTATCGTATATTTATATATATATAT